>JBAMCM010000073.1:4610000-4987500 GCA_037075145.1 Scaptodrosophila latifasciaeformis
CAAGCCAAAAAAACTTTCCAATGGCCCCCGTACCGCCGGCCCGTACGCACTCATTGCTGGGCCCATCAAATATTTGAAACTCATTAAATCTCGATTTATTGATTTTCTGTCTCATTCTAGGCAAAAGAGAGAGAAAAAAAAAAATAAATCTAAGAAAAAAAAAAGCCAAAATTTGCGCCCGAAAACACATTCAAAGCCAAAACAGGGCCAAGGGGAGAGAGAGACAGGGACAGGGAGAGGGAGAGAGAGAGGGAGAGAGCCAGCTGAGGCTGAACAAAAATTAATAATAGCAGGGAACAAGAAGAAGAAGAAGAACAAGCAGCAAAAGTCCCAATTTGTTGTTGTTGTTGTTGTTGCTACCTTTTCATATAATAGAAAAGGACTTGTTGTTGTTGTTGTTGTTGTTGTTGTTGCAATAGTGAAAAAAGCACCAAAAGAAATATTAAATTAAAGGACTCTTTAGAAACTTCTTCTTGGTTGAGTGAAGGAAAAAAAAAAAAAACACCAGAAAAGCGGATTAAAAGCTTAAAATGCAAAGAGTCTATTCAATTCGAAATTCTTAGGAAATTTTTGTTGGGATCGGAAAAAGTCCATCAAGTAAAATAAAGCTAATAACTGTAAATCCAAAAAAATATCGCTCACATTTACAAGCCAAATCAATTCAAGCTTTGCTTAATCCTTTTAATTGGATTATTTTATCTTTTTTCAAATAAATTGGCCACCTGAAGCTCTCAAAAAGGCTTGAGCTATCTGGCAGATATCGAAGTTTATAGACTCTCTTCGAAGTAACACAAACTGAGTCAGTCGGTAAGTAGAAATTTTTTTTATTACCAAAATTTAAAGGAGACCGGTCAAGTGATTTTTGAGTTATGCCTAGAACCAATTAAGAATATAAGAATTAAATAAGAATACCAAAATTAATAAATCCTAAGACCGAATCAGGTTCGTATGACAGTATATACGATCCTATATATTGTTAAAATACTTCACTTAAATCAGATGGGCTTCATAAGGTTTATATGATATAGCCAACCGATCCGAAAAAAAATGGATAGCTTGTCTACATAGGAGAGACCAGACAGACTAGACAGACCTGAGAGACTGGAGAGACCAGACCGACCTCAGAACTGGCTCTGCCTGGCAGACCTGTACCCATCTGGACTCCAGACTCCAGGAGGCACCAGAGACACCAGAGAGACAAGAGAGACCAGAGAAATCTGAGAGACTAGAGAGACCAGACAGACCTGAGAACAGGCTCTCCCTAGCAGACCTGGACCCATCTGGACTCCAGACTCCAGAAGACACCAGAGAGACTAGAGAGATCAGTCAGACCTGAGAACAGGCTCTCCCTAGCAGACCTGGACCCATCTGGACTCCAGACTTCAGGAGACACCAGAGAGACCAGAGGGACCAGCCAGACCTGAGACCAGGCTCTCCCTAGCAGACCTGGACCCATCTGGACTCCAGACTCCAGAAGACACCAGAGAGACTAGAGAGACCAGACCGACCTCAGAACTGGCTCTGCCTGGCAGACCTGTACCCATCTGGACTCCAGACTCCAGGAGGCACCAGAGACACCAGAGAGACAAGAGAGACCAGAGAAATCTGAGAGACTAGAGAGACCAGCCAGACCTGAGAACAGGCTCTCCCTAGCAGACCTGGACCCATCTGGACTCCAGACTCCAAAAGACACCAGCCCGACCTGAGAACAGACCTTGACCCGTCTGGAATCCAGACTTCAGGAAACATCAGAGAGACCAGCCAGACCTGAGAACAGGCTCTCCCTAGAAAACCTGGACCCATCTGGACTCCAGACTCCAGAAGACACCAGAGAGACAAGAGAGACTAGAGAGATCAGAGGGACCAGCCAGACCTGAGAACAGGCTCTCCCTGGCAGACCTGTACCCATCTGGGCTCCAGACTCCGGGAGACACCAGAGAAACCACAGAGACTAGAGAGACCAGCCAGACCTGA
Source organism: Scaptodrosophila latifasciaeformis (assembly GCA_037075145.1). NCBI lineage: Eukaryota > Metazoa > Arthropoda > Insecta > Diptera > Drosophilidae > Scaptodrosophila > Scaptodrosophila latifasciaeformis. The sequence continues at coordinate 4,611,975 of JBAMCM010000073.1, forward strand.
GAGCAGACTCTCCCTCGTGGACCAGGACCCATCTGGACTCCGCAATCTTTGACTTTGAAAGGAGAGTAAAAAGAATATGAATGCCCAAGAAAGTTGGGCTAAAAAGTTTCGAGCTACCGTTTTCATTTAAATATATTATATTATTATGATTAATGCATAATATGTATATCTGGATTTAACTTTTGTCCTCCAACAAATGTCAGAGCCCGCATTTGCTTTTTATTGCTTCTCTTTTGTTATCCCAGCTGGATAAAGGATGTGCGGGGGGTGGGGGGGGGGAGGGGGGTGACTCTTACGCTAGCAACTTTCACACTTAATATTTTCTTTGTTTATTCTTGGTGTGTGTTCAGTGAGAGAAATCAGCAGGCCACAACATAAATGGCATTAAAAGGCAAAACAAATCTAAACAGCAAAATGAAAAGAAGACAATTGAATAGAAAGACAAAAACTAAATTAAACCTAACTTGCACTCGCTGGATAAATAAATGCATACATATAAAAATCTCTCTCTCTCTCTCTGTATGTGTGTATGTATGTGTGTGTGTGTTTGTGTGTGTTTGTTGGCAGACGGTGACACAAACAAGCCAATAAGCCAAGCCCCTGTGACTCGCTTTATATATTATTCCCTCCCGGCATTTCAATGGTCTTGCCGTCTTGCCATCTGTTCACGGCTTACATTCTGGAAGACGGACGACTACGGACGACGACTCCCTTAGGCAAGGCTGTGGTAATGCTGTGGTAATGCTGATGCCCTTCAGGCCAAATAGGCATAACGAATTTAGTTGACTTTTTCCAAAGAATTTTGAGCAAATACAAAAAACTCAAATCATTAATTCTTTTGCCCTGAAAAAAATCTATATATATTTTTATTTTTTTCTTACAAAGAATTCAATTTGATTATCCTTATAAAAATTTAAAAAATTGTTATTCTGCCATATTTTTCTAGGCTTATAAAATGTCTGAGACTGAAGCTCTATCAATCTATTAGATATATGTAAATTCTTGCTCGGATTAGGGGCCCTGAGTCATCTGGATTTTTGATTTGGGTACCCCGAAGTCATCTGCATTTATCTGTCTCGGATTAGGGGCCCTGAGTTATCTGGATTTTATTTGGCTACCCGAAGTCATCTGCATTTATCGGCTGCCTGTCTGCTTGTCGAACCAATTCGATTTTGAAAGGAATAATTCCTTGTTTTTTTTTTTTTTTATTGATTTAAATGTCTAATTAGCTCTGTAAGGCAGTGGTGGCTTTTATTTTCTACTTAAAATCTTTACGGCTTAAAAGCTTAAATATAAATAACGAAAGCCTTGTTTTTGTTGCAAAGTAAATGGTGTGTGTGGGGGGAGGGGGATGGGGATGGGAGGATTTGATGTGAAGGACTTGAGTATTTTCCGCCATTGGTTTCTATGGTATTTCTCATTTTGATTTTGATGATTATTTTTTTTCAGATTTCCAGTAAAAATGTTGAATTATTCATTTGACGAAGAGAAAATGAAGTAGAAGAAGAAGAAGAAGCTGAAGGCTAAATGGCAGCTATTTAATTAGAAATTTGGGAAATCTGTCAAAAAAATAAAATTAATTGGCCATAATATCTGACAGAGTTGATGGCACAAAGGACACGCTGGAAACAAGGTCCTTGCCGCTAACAAAGTAATTGAAATAATAAACTAGGTAACACAATTGTGACAAAAGATTTATTTTATTGTTGTTGTTGTTGTTGTTATTATTGTTGTGGTTGGTGTGGTGTGGCAGTGAGCTATTTTAGTTGCAAATTAAAAATGTCCCTGAGAGGTGAACTGAATGCAAATATTTTGGTTTCTCACATTTCGAGAGTGAGAGAGAGAGAGAGAAAGAGTGGAACTTTTCGGAGGATGCTTTATGGGGTATAAATTAGCGTTGGCATTGGCAATGGTATTTTATATGTATGTGTGTGTGTGTGTGTGTGTGTTAGTGTTTGTGCCAAAGCCACACTACATGTGTATGTGTTTGCGTAGGTGTGTGGGTGTGAGGCTATAAATAAAACTGTTATAGGCTTGATTCCATCATAGCTCACTCAGTCAATCTGTTTTTGTCCTTCGTTTCAGCCAAGCCTGGCGCAGTCCTGGCAATCAAATTAGCCTGAACGGCAGTCGCGTTCGGAATGCGTTTCCGCTTTGCCACGCACAGAAAATAAACAAACGCCCGAACATAAAATCAAAAAACCACAAAATAAGCACCACAACTTTGGCGCGCAAAAATTCTTGTTTTTATTTTTTGTCTGCACAAATTGAAAACCGTTTCTACTTCAGTTGAAATTTTTGGACTAATTAATTTTGTATTCAATATTAATTTTATGCAGGTCTCGCGTTTTCAAGTCTAACGGTTTTATTCAGTGGTTGGCCCAGCTTATGTTGAAGAAATTGTGCGAAATTTTTCTTTTGGTGGCCCAAAAAAAAAAAAAAAAATTTCTGCGACCTGTTGCGGTGCGTGGCCTGGCACCAACTGTTTTGTTGCAAATGGATAGAATCAGTGCCAATGCCAATGTCAGTAAACGCAATAATAGCCATTAGCCTTGAACAGAACTTTTAACAGGTGAAAGCGAAAGTTGAAAGCTTTTTTCCGTTGGCATCTATCAAAAGAGGACCGTCCGCTTTTAGGGCAAGGCTTTTGTGCTTTTTTTTAAGACAATATTTATTTATTTCAAAAAGCTTATATGACAAACTAATTAAAAATGATTTGTAAAATTAGCATAAACAATTTTAATTGAAAAGTAAACAAAAAATTTAATTCTAACCGTTGGCTGATGATATTTACCTATCGATATATCGATTCTTGTTGCAATGCAGGCCTGTGCCCATGGCAAATATATAACTTTTGCTATTGCTATCGATAACTACACAAATCCAATAAAAGGCGCATTTTTGCTTGTGCATCTTTGGCGTTTTGCATTTTCTATAATAGGTTTAAATATTAGTGTAATAATTTAAATTAATATGGAACAATTCAAAGAAAATGTGGTTGCTGTTAATATGGATAATTCAGAGACCTTGATCGGTAAGCGCATCTATGTTATATGCCGAATTAAAGGAAATTAAGTCATATTCATTTTAGCTGATGCAAACGAAAATAAAGAAAATGGCGATACTACAATGACTCTCAATTGGAATAGTCCAAAGGAAACTAAAGTGGATGCCCCATTTGTGCAAAAATCGCCGGCAATGCTAAACACAAGTGAATCAAACGATAGAGTTCTAAAGCCTCTTAATTGGAATAGTCCGAAACAAGATCATGTAGAGAAAGACCTAATGGAGAAATTTTCGAATCTCAATTCTCCCTTCAGTGACAACCATAATTTGGTATCTCCTACAATGAAAAGTCCCACACCAGGAGCTGAGGGTGGTGAAAACCGCGACAACCAACTCTCCCCCTGCATAGGGGGAGCCCCTACAAATTTGGTATTACACTGGTCAAATGCAAAAGTCTGTCCACAGACTGCTTATGGTGATGACGGTACAGGAGCAGCTTTAGTACCCAAAGCCTACGCCTTCAAGGACGTGTATCAACATAAGGTGCTGGAAGCCCAGCGTGCACGAAATCAGGAAGAGCGCAAGGCCCGTCAGTTTCATAGCCATCCTGTTCCAAATTTCAAGGCTATACACAAGAAATGGGATGAGAGGCAAGTCGTTCACAAGTGCACGGTACCCATAACCCCGCGCACAGTGAAGAACCATATGAACCATATGCAGCGTCGTAAGGTAAGGTCTCATAAAAGTAGGAAAGCATTTTTTGCCTAGATACATTTTTCTATTATTATTTGTAGGAGTTGCTGCGCCAGAAGGCTCAGAAAGAAGAAGAAACCAAGTTAAAAGGAGAGAATCCATCCAAAAAAACCCAGTCTGCACATAATCTACAAAAGCAATCTCCTGAAATAAAAAATCATGAAGTGAAACCATTTAATTTTCATTGCGAGAAGCGCGTGCGCGAACGCCGAGAATTCGATGCTGCAGTGCAGCGCAATTTGGAACATAAGGAAGCGCAGGTAATTTTCAAATATTTTACCCGGCAGCTCGAACAGCTGCGCAGACACAGACACACACAAACACACGCAAGCAAGCAAATCTAGTGTTCGCAGGGTTGTATGGCAAAGCAAACAGAGTCGCAAAAAAAAAGTGATCGGTCTATCGGAATTTTTTTTTTACTTCATTAGTTGAGCACACACACTTAGTGCTTTTGTTTTCCGTGTTATAACCGTCTTTTGTTTCTTATTAAATGCAAAATTTTAGTTGATCAAAGCGGGCGGTACATGTGCACTCACTCACAATTTTCGATAAATATATATTAAATATCAAGTGGTGGCAGTAGCAGTGGCAGTGGCAGTGCCAGTGTTTGCAGTAGCAGTACCAGCAGCAGCTCAGCACCCAGCGCCAGTACATACATATCTACATATTCATATGTACATACATATATGCATACCATAACTTGAACGACTGACCAGTGCGACAGTAATTTTGTTGTTATAGTAGTGTGAGTCACGACGTAGAAAACAGTTAAACTCTGTTCATTGCATAAAAGGAGCTGTTTCTGAATGTTTTATCACCTTGCTATATGATCAGCAACAAAACAAAAGCCAAGTCTAAATAAATACTGCCACCTTAGGGATTTTAAAGCAGCTGCACCTCTCATATTCTATGGAAAGACTCAAGGCACACACACAGATGCTGGCATAAATATATACATATATATTTATATATATATAATTATATTTATATATAAATCGAAATATATAAGAGAGCACAACACTGTGGGAGCAGCAGCAGCAGCAGTAGCAGCGCAGTAAGAAGAAGAAGAAGTTGCCGTCACAGTTGAAGTACTTTTCGGTTTAATGTTTAGGCAGCAACAGTTCCGCCAGTGGTGAAAAGCGCGTAGAAAACCGTAAAGAGATACAAAAAAAAAAAAATACAGAAAAACAACAAACTGAAAACAACCACCAAAACAATAATAACAGCAACAACAAGTGAGACTCGAACTTTCGCTGCAACGCACCAAGTAAGCCAAATAACCAAAAATGGTCGATCGTCTTGTCAACTCAGAGGCCAACACACGCCGCATTGCCTCCGTGGAGAACTGCTTCGGCAGTTCCGGTGTACCACTGGCCGTACCCGGCCGTGTCCTCGTCGGCGAAGGTGTCCTCACAAAGATGTGCCGCAAACGTCCAAAATCCCGTCAATTTTTCCTATTCAACGACATACTCGTCTACGGCAACATTGTGATTGGCAAAAAGAAGTACAACAAGCAGCACATAATGCCCCTCGAAGAGGTCTCCCTGGAGAGCATACCAGACAGTCAGCAATACCGCAACGGCTGGTACATACGAACCACCACCAAATCGTTTGTCGTCTACGCCGCCACCAGCACCGAAAAGCAGGAATGGATGGCCCATATCAACAAGTGTGTAGAGGATCTCTTGCGCAAAAGCGGCAAGAAGCCGGTCGAAAATCATGCCGCCGTCTGGGTGCCCGATGTCGAGGCCAGCAATTGCATGCACTGCAAGAAGACACAGTTCACCTTTTTGCAGCGTCGTCATCATTGTCGCAATTGCGGAGCCGTCGTATGCGCCGGCTGCTCTTCGAAGAAGTTCCTTCTGCCCCAGCAGAGTGTCAAGCCGTTGCGCGTCTGTGACGCCTGCTACGATCAGCTAAAGAACGGCCCATCCCTAAGCGGTCATCACGATGATCACGACACTGGCGGTCTCTCTGGCCACGATCGCAGCGGCATGGGCAAGCTAAATGCCCCCGACAGCTCCAACGATGATGACACCGACGAGGACACCAACACCCCAGCCGGAGAGCCCCAACACTACGAGCCCTGTTTCTATGGCGACAATAGCGTCTCGGCCGCCTCACTCGGCCCCGATGATTCCATGGCCTCAACAGCCTCGTCCACGGCAGCTAACAACCAATCCACAACGACCAACACAAATTCCGCAAGCACACCAAATCAAAATTGCTGAGCATCAAGAGCCTCCTGCCTCCAGCATTTTTTCTCTCATCGAACATAAAATATCTCCACCAACACCAACAGCTGGACCCAGCTGGACCCTGGCAGACTGGCAGAGCCCCCTTCGAAAACTGGATTATTGGTATAAACCAAAACACACACGCCTATTTCTAACAAATCATTATCTTCATTTTTTTTTTCACTACCTTCATATATTCCCCTCTCTCTCTTTTACACTCTATGCTGAATGTACATATGTATATATGTTTTTTATTTTTTATGCTAATCTTATCAGCATCTTCCTGTTGTGTGCTTTTGCCAGGGCCGCTCAGCGGTTTCAAAGAAGTAGAAGAAGTATACTTCTTTTCTTGAACTATTCGAATATTTTTGGCTTTCATCTTTTTTCTTTTTTGAATTTCCCATATTTTTCATATTTGCATGTGACTAAGCCAAAGTGAGAGAGAGAGAGAGAGGAAATAATATTAAACTTGACAGGCTTATCGGTCTTATCAGTCGAAATTCTTTCGGCCTGTTTCTTAACAGAAATGTATAAGTTTATGACTAGTTAAACGAGATCGTTAAATTCTATTTCACCCACTCAGCTGACTCGGGTCTGGTCTGGCCCTGCCTGGCTCATTATTTTCTCAGGTGCTCTTCTAATATTATTTTCACCCCACGCTCAATGAAAAAGCTCAATGCGGCTTTGTTTATTTTATAATTCATTCTTCTTTTTTTTTTTTTAAATTTAAAATTTACATAAGAGACTAATGACGCATAAAATATAATATATATATAAGTATATATAGTATATCTATATATATATTAATGATTCTTTGTTTATCGTTTAAAACCGAACCCAAAGCTTTTGTTTGGCATATGAATGATCTTAGTTGCTTATCGGCCATTTAACCTTGAGTGTGTATATGTGTGTGTGTGATTCTATATCCTTTGTGTGTGTGTGTGTGTGAGAGAATTATTCATAAAATTCAATCCATCAATTATCTATTGCTTAATGAATTGAAAGTGCTCTGGGCGAGGGCTTTCTCATGACTCTGAAATTTCCGGGCCCTGATTTATATTAATTGGTGTTTATTTTTTTTTCAGCTAAAGGAAGAGCGCATAAAACGCGAGGCGGAAGAGATCAAAGAGCTTAGGAAAATGAGGGAATTCAAAGCGCGTCCGAATCCGTTTAAGAAATAATTAAATTAAATTAATTGATCTATATATATAAATATGATGAAACTGTATACAATACTTAAAAGTAATCTAAAATATTTGTTGTCAGGGTGTTGCTTTTAAATTAAAAATCTATAAAAATAAAAAAAAAGTAAAAAAAAAACAACCGAAAATTTAAGCCAACATTTTTTGTATTGATTATTTAAAAAAAAAGATATATTTAAAAAAAAAAAAAGATTAAGTGTATTTTTCGAAAATTTGTAAATTTGTATACTGTCTGGTCAAAAAGAAAAAATATATAGATATATATATATATATATATATTTAGTGTCTATCAAAGATTCTAAAAAAAAAAGTATCTATATAAAAAATTGTTAAACTAAAGAAAAAAAAAAATTAAAATAAAAATTGTTAGGGTTAAAAAAAGTTGAGTTGATTCTTTTTTTTTTTTGTATTTTTTTTTTATTATTTTATTATTATTTTATATTTCTATATGTAAAAATGCAATGTAATAATATATCTAACAAATATAAATAATATATATATATATTTTTTTTTCTCCCTCTCTCTCTATTTTGGATGGATGGATTGTTTCGAAAGTTTATTAAAAACAATAACAAAGAAAGGAATATATTTAAGAAATTATTAACAAAATTAACTGTTTTCTATTTGTAAAAAAAAAAACACAAAAACTAAAAAATAAATTTATCTTATCTTTATACAAAAAAATGTAAAACCAACTAAATTCATTTTGTTATAAAATATTTGTGTACCCTATAAGGGTAAAGTTATATTAAGTTTTTAAGAAGAAAAAGTTGTAGCTCCCCTAATATGATCAGGGTGACTAGGGCAAACGATATAGCCATGTGTCCGTCCGAGACCATAAGAGCTGGTATGACCAAACTTGGAATTTGGACTCCTTAAGTGTCTACGCTGATTAAGTTTATTTTTTTATATCCCCCCGCCGCTCCTTCCACCCCCTCACTTTTTCAAAGTCTTGCAATTTCTTCAATTTTCGATTTTAGGTATTTGTTGCTTCCAAAAAGTTGTTAGACATCTAAAAATCTTTCGATTAATATCATACATGACTAAAATCGGATCATATTTACCTGAGTTATGTAAAAAACAAATTTTCAGAGCTAAGATTGGAATTCCTCTTTGCCCAACTGGCAAACGGTCGAATGAATAGTCCGATAGATGGCGCGCTTTGATTATTGTGTACAATTTGTTGTTGCATTTAAATGAATTTTAAGATCAGAGGTTTTAAGTGAATGTAGACGACCAGGGTTAACATCCGGCTAGGGTTGCCACCTATTCTATTCAATTTCGCCGTTAACCTAAAAATCATTGTTGGTTATTAAATACTTCTATAAAAAAATATTCTACTTACATAAAGTTGGCGGTCTCCATTTTGTATAATATGGCTTATATTCTCCAGATCTTCTGTGCTCCCTATAGGGAATATATTCCCAATTTCTTCTCGCTCTGTTTGACACTTCACTAGCATCGCTGTCATTGTTCGAATTTCGGCAACAGCTTTGTCTAGCTCTTCCATTTTCGCGCTCCAGTGAATCTAAAAAAGAAATGCTAATTTTTTCGAAGTTTTTTTTTTTTGGGTAGTAAAGCCTTTCAGCTCCTGCAATTATTTCGAGTGCTGGCACTCATTTTCTTTATCTGAAACTGTATTATATGGTTAATTCTTTGTACAATTTGAGAAAAATATCGCAGGCTACTTACTTGATCTTGATTCGGTGAAATCTTGCATGCCGCAGTCATGTTCTGTTTGATTGAAATTGTCTGTGAGCTGGGCAGCCCCTCCAACGCTGCTGCCTAAGTATCAGTTTTTTTAAATACGATTTTGAATACATTTTCTTAAAATTTAAATAACATTTTTATATTGACGCAATGAACATAATTTTCACAAGTTCCACGGTTGTGACGAATTTCATACTGAACAACGCAATGGCAACATCAGCTATGTATATCATTTTTTGTAACATCACGAGCAACTGTAACGGTAAATCTTTTTCTGAGCATTTATGACCTGCAAAAAAACCCGAAACGCGACACATAACCGTTTCCATGCCTTTGAAGGTCACAATAATAGTCAGCCGCCAGGCAGGCAGTCGCGACTTCGGCCATTTATTACCTGCAAAAAAAAGAGACGACCCGAAGAAAAAAAAACATTCTTTTTGTACTTCTTTCTCACACTCGAGTCTATTTTTATTACTATTTTATTACTATTATACTTGTTCTGAATAACTATTTTTTTATTTTTACACAAAAAACGTCAATTGCAAACTTGACAAATTGCTTGTGTTTTTAAATTATGCGCCAACTGAGCATCCTGGGCTGCCCATTTTGTGTTATCGCAACGCAGCGGTCTATCGATGCAGTCAGCTGAGAACATTTTTAACTTGTCTCCTTTTCAATTATTTTTTTTGTTTGACAGTTTGAAGTTAGTTAATTTTATTTGTTTGCAATTTTTACTTGTACATCTTTCTCACACTCGAGTCTATTTTTATTATTATTTTATTTTATTACTATTATACTTGTTTTGAATTACTAACATTTTATTTCTAACACACAAAAAACAGCAACGATGAATTTTGATTTAGCTAGGAACCTCGATGGTTCCTTAAACCAAAAAAGTATTCGCCCAAAATATAGTCTCCTACCTTTTTGTCTTTATTTTGTTGATTTATTTTAACAAATCAAAAAATAACTTTTTAAATATTTTTTGCTTTTCCTTTTAGTTTGATATAATACAAATATTTTTATCAACGTCTTAAAATTGTCTTTCCGTAATTGAATTGGAATAGTGCTATCTTGTTTTAAGTTGTGTGATTAGCGTTGTCTCTTTCACTTTCACGGTCGTGAGCATGCAGGCTCCTTCTTTTTGGTTGAAATGCGTTCGGTTGTTTTACAGTTAGAAATTCAGCAGAAAATTTTTTATGCTGCAATTCGGTCAGATCGAGAAAAAGGTCTGTTTTATATGTTCTATTTTGAGAGCCCACATATTGGGATTAATTTTATAATAGAAACATACCAGCTGCGTGGCATGCCCTGGCCTGGGTCTTTGCAGATAATTCTTCCTTGAAAGCCTCAAAGAAACGGACTCTGTTTTGTGCATTCTATTTCGATTGCCCAAGGTTGAGACTGTTCTTTCATAGAAATAGACCGACCATGTGACATTCCCCGAGCAGTCTCAATTCCTCGAAAACGCCTAAAGAATTTAACAAGAATTGAAAGACATTTGTTTTTATACACATAAAAGATTTTATTTATGGTATTGAAATCGCACGACAAACTCATTTGGCAGTGCTTTGCCTTATGAGCAAGTGGGCCCCTTAGAATTGGCCATCACTGCCCCAAGATGTCTTGACGGTATCTTCATTCCAGTCCTCAACACCGGCCACAGTTTCGGCGGCAACCTCATCGGCCCAGTTGGTGGTCTCTTCGACTGGATGGTCGACAACTTCCTCAATCTTGGGTGGAGGCAGGAGTTCCTTGGCAGCAGCCTCTTCCTTCTCGGCATCCTCAGGATCGCGGTAGAAGAAGAGATCGACAACCACGGGCCATTCGCTGGTGCGCGAGATGGTGCCACGAAGACGGAGCACCTCACGGGCCAACAGCCACCACATCAGACCGATGGAGTGGGGAGACTTGTTATTGCATGGAATAGCAATATCAATATAACGCAATGGCGAGTCAGTGTTGGTGAAGGCAATCACAGGAATGTTGACATAAGAAGCCTCCATGATGGGTTGGTGATCGGTGTTGGGGTCGGTGACGACCAGCAGACGTGGCTCACGGAAAGCGGGCTGAATCTGATTGGTGAAGGCACCGGGAGTGAAGCGGCCAGCAATGGGTGTGGTGTCAGTGTACTTGGCGAACTTCAGCACGGCGCGCTGGCCAATGGGACGCGAGGAGATGACGAAGACCTGAAACACAAATAGTTTATTATTTTAAAGGAACCTTCTCAATAAGTGCCTCGGCGTTTTGTGTAGGAAAAAACGTGTTTGTTGGAAGACGTGGTTGTGTCAGCATTGAAATTGAAATCATTGCATTTCATACCCGAAAGATTAGTAATAAAATCATCATATAGACCAAGGCAAAGCCAACAAACAGTTTTGAGCAAAACTAAATATTTTACGAAAACTCACATCAGATGCGTTCTCAATGGCAACGATGGCACGGGCGGCCAACACCAGCTTCTCCCAAGTCTTGCCCAAGTTGATGATGTTAGTACCATCAGCACGGCGCTTGAAGACATACTGCTCCATTTGGAAGTTCACATTCTCGGAACCCAAATGAGCTGTGGCGACCAACATTTTAGTAATGTCATCCTCTTTGAGGGACAAAATATCTAGACCTCCCGACATTTTAACGTGAAAGAGTTACGAAACCTGTAATATTTTGCAAAAGAAACAAAAAAAAAATGTGTTAAATTTTCAACATAACCAAAGACTGATGGAAGCACCCAGCACGTGCCACATATTGGGCATAAAAAAGTGAAATAATTTATTGATCACATCATCCAGACTTTTACGCATGGATAGCATTTTGAGCCATATTGTGTTAATAATATTTTTCACTTTTTGCTATTTTATTTGCTTAAAATAGTTGAGAATTTAATATGGACAATTTACTCACGTTGTGGATGCCGCTGGGAGCGTTGACAAAATGGCCGAGTAGTTGTCAAATTCTCTTACTTGTCGACTAAATGTACTCGATACCAGGGCACTTCTATCGATACTTAGTTGGTTAACCAAAGCATCGAAAGTGGCTAGAGGATACACAAAGCTGGCTGCTGTGGAATTGGCAAATTACCCGCTATGTTTGAATTCAAATTTAAATGAAACTCAGTGACTTTTTTTTTTTTTTGGTGTACACATTTATTGCAAGTTTTTGGTTTATATTTAAATGTATGATTTTTTTTTGTTAATTTTCTTTTTTTTTTTTTTTGACTGCCATCAGTAACTACCACAACAATTTATATTCATAGTATTCATTCGTTTTTTTTGTTATCTTTGTGTTTTTTTTTTATGTTTTCAATTTTAATACAACTTTTTGTTTTTTAGTGTGAGATGATTTTTCCCATTTTGAATATATGTTTTTGTTTTTGACATTTTTATGCTTTTTCTTTGTTTAATTACTCTTGGTGCATTTGCTTTGAATGGACTGCACAAGAGTGTATTGAATTTGTTTCTGTTTTTAATTATTTTTTTTTAGTAAAAAAAAAAAGATTAAATAATAATAAATAGTTTTTGTTTTTTTTTCCCTCTTATTATGCCTAATTGAATTTTTCATTTTTCTCAAATGCGAAAAAAAAAAATCTTTGTATACATAAACCATTTATTTTTTGTTTTCTTCTTCTTCTTATTTTTGTTTTTTTTTTTTTGGATTTAAATTACTAACTACTTATATAATGTAATGTTAACTTGTTTTACTTGTTTAAATTTGTCCATAATATTCTTAACATATTAAGATTTTGTCCTTTCTTCAAGTTTTTCATTTAAATACTTTTTTTTCATCTTCTTCTTCTTCTTCTCTGTGACTGAACAATTTGTCTTAAAAAATATATATACGTAATAATTAACATTTTATTATAATCTGTCATTTTCTTTTTTTTTATAAAATATTTTTGACTACAAAAAATCACTCTTTGCAAATAAAACGTAATGCGTTTTGTTTTTTTTTTTTTATTTTACAATTTGTTTTTAGTTTCGAAAAAAAAAGTTTTTCTTTTTTTTTTTTATTATTAAATCTGTTAACATTTTTGTGTTGTGTTTTTTTTAGTGAAATCTAAAAAAAAAAATGTAAAAAAAAAACTAAATCAAAAAAAGCTCATTTGTTTTGAAATGTTTGATTTGTTGTGTAATTTTTTTTTTTTTTTGGCACCGACTTAAACACTTAGTAAATATTTATTTATTTATTTTTTTTTTATTTTGAATATTTTCATTTCGACAAGCTAAACATTTAGAAAGACACATAAACAAATATAATATATTTATATATATTTTTTTTTTATTTTTTAATTATTATTTTATTTTTTTTATTTTCTTTTGTCAACAACACAAACATTAAAACACTTTTTAATTTTTTTCGTTTTTAAATTTTGTTTTTAGTTAGTTTCTTTTTTTTTTTTTTAGAAATTTGTAATTTTTTAATTGAAGTTTTTCTTTATTTTTTGTTTATTTTTTAAATTAAGCATGCAGAAATAGTTGGACTGGCAACCTGACTAGTAAGCGGTGCTCCATTTTCTTTTTTTTTATTATTATTTATTTGACTAGTTTAAACGATTTTTTTTTAATCTTTCATTTTTTATTTATCATTGTTTTTTTGTAAAAAAAACAAAATATTTTTGATTTAATTTTGAAAATATTTGAATATTTCAGAGAAGCAGAAAAAAAAAAATAAAAAAAAATTAAAAGCAAAGCTTGATGCAATTTTTCAAAACTTTTTCTAAGCCACACAAAAGCAGTGAGTTTTTTTTTCTTTCTAAAACAAATTTTCAAATTTTTTAAATTTCTTTTTATAACATTTAAAATTTTGTTTTTTTTTTGTTTTTTGTTTTTTTGATTTGTATATGTATATAAATATAAATATGTAAATGTATATGTATATATGCAATAACATTTATATAATTAATATAATAATAATAATAATACACAAGTAAATACATATAAATGTGTGTGTGTGTGTTTTTTTTTTTAATTTGTAAATTTTTTTTTTTATTTTATTTGGCTTTCTCTTTGGTTTCTCCAATCCCTTTTTTTTCTCTTGATTTGTATAGATATAATTTTTTTTATGTATAATTTCAATTTTTTTTTTTTTTTTATTAAAAAAATTTAATTTTTTTAGTTGTTAACATTTTTAAGTTTTTGTTGTTGTTGTTGTTAGTATTTACGCATTTGTTGTTAACAGTGTTCACAGTTCAATCCACAAAAAAAAAAAAAAAAATTATTACAAAAATGTTTTTTTTTGTTTTTGCTTCTTCGATTTGTTTTACTTTTTAAAATTGTTTATTTCATTTTTTTTTTAACTTTTTACAATATTTTTTTAGTTAATTCCTTTTTAGCTTGTGTGCTGTACTTTTCTTTTTTTTTACTTGTGAGGCGCTTTAGGTTTACATTTTTGTGTTCAATTTCTTCTTTTTTTTCAACTTTTAAAAAGCTTTCAGTTTACATTTATTTGAAACATCTTGAGTATCATTTTTTTTTATTTGTTTGTTTTTGTGTTATTTTTTTTTGCCAAATTTTTGACAAACAAATGACTGTAGTTTTTTTTTGATTATTATTATTTAATGACAGTTTTATTTTTTATTTTTTTTTTTATTTCGTTTTGCAAATATTTTTTAGCTTTTTAATTTTATTTTCGTGGTTTTCTCTTATGACTAAAATCAGTTTTTTTTTGTTTTAAATTTTTCTTTTAAATCTAAAACATTTTTCATTTTGTTGTTGTTGTTGTGCGTGTGTGTGTGTGTGTGTGGGTTGATAGTGAAAGCATGTAGTTATATTTATTTATATATATAGAGAGAGAGAGAGAGAGTTAGAAATTTATGTTTAGAATACCGATACATTTGGTCAATGCAAAAGTTCGGATCTCGAAATGCCAACAATTTGATTTGTTCCAAACGCTTCAGAGCACAGTTTCCATCTCGGCGATTTCCGTTTTATAGGACCTAATTGAATCAGTCAGTTTTTTTGTTTTTTTTTTGTTGCGGAAAAGAGAAGAACAATACACCCACAAAAGAGTTAGTCAAAGGGCTTTTGATTACGTAAATAAACAAAATACAAAGAACACTTAAAAATTTGCAAGCAAACATGTGAAAAAGTAAATTAACTCAACATGCAATTCAATAAATTTCAATTTATTTCACGATTAACCAACAGCTCGATTATTCATTGATCGATAAGTTTTCGAGTCAACCGCACGTAGCAAGGGTTGCCATATCGATCGAACGAGATCGATTGTCACTTTGGTCTAACATATGCTTGCTAAATGCTTTAAAGAATGTAAATAAATTTCTTTTAAAACGAATTGATATTGATTATACTTGATTTGATACAATTTGAATAATTAAGAGAATTTCAATCAGTTTGCTTTTGCTTTTTTTTTATTTCCTACTTATGCGAAGAATTTAATTTATCATCTTGAAATTAATGCTCTGCCATATGTTGTTTTGGGCAATAAATAAAGCTTGGTTTTATTTATTAAAAGTCATGTACTTATTCTTCCACTGTCAATTCAATGTTATTGATGACTTAATACACAGATTTTTGGGCGTACACTTTTAATTGCTATACCACCCACACAATTATGTTCAATGGGCAATCTAATTATCGTTTTGGGCCATAAACGGAATCGAAATTGCAATTTGGAATCATTTTTTTTTTGTTTTGAGTCACTTTTTGAAAATGACGATGTCTCACTGAGACCACAACAAATCGGTTGCCGTAATAAAAGCAAACACAAAATACCATCGTGTCCCAGACCAAAAATACCCAACGGGGACTATTGAAATTCTTCTACGCACACATGTGCTTGTTAGTTAGGTCCTGATATATTTGGGCGGGGGGAGGGAGATGTGTGTTGTAGTGTATATGATTGTATTGGGTTGGAGATTGGAATGCTTAGTGGGGGGGGTGTGCACATTTTGGTGTGTGTGTATCTCGACAAACAATCTAAAATATTCGTCATTATTTTCTATGAACTGCTCTGGTCCAACATAGTTGGCTGACAATCCACAACTCCGCCAACGGGGTTGGACCAACCAGGACATATACAGTAAGGCCAAATGGACAAGTCAAGTGAAATGCAATCTCATACACACACATACACGCACGCATGCACACACCAAACATTTGTAATAAAGGAAGAAAGCACAGCCTCATCAATCAATCAATCAATCAATCAAGCAAGCTAGCAAGCTAGCAAGGAAGCCCAACCAAACCAAGCCACCAAGTCAGCCGATGAGCAAGAAAACTCAAGGGGGTTTCATCATGTAAATAAATTAGTGCCAAAATAAGTAAATGTTCAAGACAAGACTCAATCGAAATCAAAAAAAAAAAAAAAGAAAAATATATAGATCGGAAATTCTATATACCCTCAAGCATATTTAAAATCAATCATGGTAAATGCAAATGGATACGAAGGCAGGCGAAAATAATTGTAATTCTTTTGTGTTTTGTCACAAAATCGGGTGAGTTGGCAGGTCTGTTTTTGTTCGCTTGAAATGGCAAGTGGAAAGGTATGAAGGATTCTAGTGAATTTTATTGGAAATTTTTATGATGCCATTTAAATGTCTGTCATAATTGAGTGGAAAATCATATTTTTTTTTATTTCATTTATTTTTATATATATTTTTATAATCCGGTAAAGGCATAAATCATATTTGTTTTTGCTCTTCGCCGAAGAGCAAGAAGAAGAAGAATGTTTTTTCAAAAATTTTGATAAGGTCGTAAGGAGTTGTTATTGGGTGAAAACGGTTGGGCTTCAAAATAAAATTCACCAGTCAAATTGTAATAAAAATGAATTTGATAACTCTAAGCTTCCCAGCAACAACAACAACAACAATCAAACACATGTTACACTCCCCCTCGAAAACCGCAGCAAAAAAAAAAAAAAAAAGAAAGGGAACAACTCGCGCCTTGCTCAAAATTTGTTGGCGGTTGCATGGGGTCATAACTTTTGTTGTTCTTCTTCTTGTTGTTGTTTAACTTTTTTAAGTGTCGTTGTACGAGTGTGCGTGTGTGTGTGTGTGTGTGAGGTGTTTTTTGTTTTTCACGATTTTTATAACACTCACTTTCTGGCAGCTTAATTTGCTCAATTTGTTCAAAAAAAAAAAAAAGTTTCTTTTGTTCTTTTCCGTTTGTTGCCTTTGTTTTTTTTTTTTTTTTGGCCATAAAAGAAATAAACACTGCCTGATAAAAAGTAAGTTAACAACTTGAAGAAAAATTCATATATGAAGGAGCAAAAAATTTTTTCATTTTTTTTCATCAAATTCAAAACTTGTCAATGAATTTCATGTAAATTCATTAACCTCGAATTCCTTTCTTTTTTTTGGTCCTGCCAGAGCAAAAACATTTTCGTCCTGGCAATGTCATTTTGGAGTAGTCGCAATTCGCCCATTGTGCTGGGGAATTTGAAATGAGAATTTCAAGCGGTGACTCCAAACCGAATTGGCTTTTGTTTTTGGTTAGATGGATGGCATGTTGTTTTGAATATGATTCAAATATAATCAGAACTTTTGGCCAGGCCAATCTTTTCAAGAATCTGTACAATTCACAATGAGATTTTGTTGTTGTTTGTTTTATTTGTCATTTGCAATTGTGTGGGAAATCAAATCAGTTTTGGGTTTCTTTAAGGCAAATCAAAGATTTCCGAATCGACAGCTTTTCTTTTGAAAAAAAAGGAATCAAAAACTAATTAGTCCAAATCCCAAAACTCTCTTGACAAATGCATTAAAGACTTTGGCATTAAATAATACTGCCGACCTGAGCTGAGATTCATTGCGAGGAGGATGACAAGCTTAATTTTAATTCCAGCTTTCATGAATATGGCCGGGCTAAATAATTAACAATGAATTCCTTTGTTGGCCAAAGCTGAATAACTTTCTATTTATCTGAGCTGGCCGAGCTGCGAGGACTTTGCGGGTATTAAAATATCGACACACACACACACACACACACACACAGACAACAGAACAGAACAGAACAGGACAGGACAGGACAGCGGAGCATATCCTGTTGAGTAGCTGCAAAGTACCGGATAAACGCATCCCACCACCAAAACTTTCAGACCCACCTCATTGTGATAGACTAGCCTAGACTATTTACTATGCTTGCCAACAATTAAATATACGAGCAGGGTCTGAGTATGGGAACACTGCCAACATTTCCAACATTTCTACCAAAGTTGCCATGAAAATCTCTATATCATTGGCTCTCAATGTGTGCATGTGTGTGTGTGTGCCATTTTATTTGCGCGCCAATGTTCTTAATAACTCATGGAGATACATTTTCATATATTTATATATATATATATGTATATATATATGTAAGTATGTTATAAATGGTATGCTGATTTTAATATAAAACACACACCAAATTCAAAACATTCTTTTGAGAAATAATCAACATTTCTTTTATTGTTCTGCTATGCCAATTTTATATACTCTTTATGGAAGTTTTCCTTGGATTCCTTAGCTGAGATAAGTGGACTTTTAAACCTAAGAAATTGAAGTTCTAGTAAAGAATCTTATATGGATTTTTTTTAATGGATTTCACTGGGCTCTTCAGAGAATTCTGGAAGTTAGGTTAGTTAGGATCTTGAAAGATCTGGTTCCATTCATTCAAACAAGAAATATAGAATCTGAAATTTAGAAATTTCAAGTCTCCCTCTCATTCTCTTCATTTCATTCTCTAAACAGGGAAATTCTTTGAAGGGAACCCTATAACATTTTAATAGATTTCTAAGAGATCTATCTGAACTTTATGGAGTCTATATTTCATTCTGTATTCCAAATGATACAGGGTAAAGATTTTAACGATTTCAAGGGATCCTTGGTTTGCCTGAAGTCTATATTTCCTTTTCTATTCAAAAGGAGAAAGAGAAATATTTTAAGGAAATTAATAGATTGATCTTTCCAGATCTGGCTTGGCTCTCTGGTGAAGAAATTTTTGTCATGAATCATATAAATATTTTTATAGGTTTCAAAAGATTCTTGAAGATCTTACAAAAGTTTCGAGGCATTAAAATTTCGATAAAAAATTCTACGAAGTTTCCTTTTTAAAGACATTTTCTTTTAAGTCAAAGTAGGAACTAGAAATATGTGTGGATTTAATTCTATGAAAGAAGGAAAGAAAGAATCAAAATCCAAAGAATTACATCACTAAAAGTTTGTAGCTCTTTTTCTCTATTTTTTATCTGCTTTTATTTCTATTGTTATTTATTTATTTTTTTTTTTTGGTTTACATAGAATCCCTTTAATTGTTGTTGTGAAATTCATCGTGTATAAAATATCTTTCCATTTAAAAGTGGGGCAATAATTTGCACACATTCCATATACTTGTATATATATATATATATGTATATATATATATATCTTTGTACAGGGATATCATAATGGCATTGCTGAACGGAATGTGACTAAGGCAAAAAAAAAAGATATATATAGAAAAAAGAAACCAATTTTGGTACGGACTCGAGATTCTCTCACACACACGCACATTTACAAATGTTGAAATGAGATTGATTTTTGTTGTTGTTGTTGTTGTGGACTCTTTGTGGACTGATTTTGTTGGCCAGGCTGGGAGGCTGCTAGGCAGCTAGGCGTCTAGGCGGCTGGTTACGGAAGCCTCGATTACCCGATTACCTGATTGCCTGACTGGCTTATTAGTGTTGGTGTTGCAGTTGGTGTTGTTGTTGTTGTTGTTGTAGGCCTGCTATGCCACCCGAGGGCATTGATATAATGATGATAATTACAATGACAGTGAGTGAAATGGCAAGAGAATATTTTGTTACTGCTGATGAACACAATCGGAGGGGGCGACCGGTAGAGGGACGGACAATCATGTGGCCTGGACCTGATACCGTCAATTCATTGGCCAGGTGATTGCTAATGTTCACCTTTCCTCAAAGTTAAGCCTTTCACATACACACACACACATATATGTAGAGACATGTATGTGTCTCCCTATAGTGTTTCGCTGATCCGTTAATTGCTGGCAAGTGTGTTTGCTTCTGACCGAATATGATGTGGTTTCATTTGGTCTCGACTATAAATGCGAGTGACAATATGCCACATGGTTGCATTAAATTGGTTTCACTGGGACTACTTGGTTATCAGCACAATTCAGCGAGCCACCCACCACACAAATTGACTCAGCTTTATGGGTTTCAAATCTGAAGGGGGGCAGATTTCCCACTCATAATGATAAGGGCCAGCCAAGTCTCGGATTTCATTGGCATTAGGTTTTGCATTATTTTTTTTTCTATGAATTTTCAATTGGTCTGGGAGAAGGAAAATAAATTTAAACCTCTTCTCTTATTATGTTGGTTCTGATTTCATATCAAAGTATTTGAGTTTTGAATGGTTATTATACTCTTTTCAAAGAAAATGCAGTCACTCATCGTAGACTCCCAAAAAAAGACATGTCCATCTGTTCGTTTCTTTCTATACACTTGTCAGAACCAGCCGGATCGGTATACTATATCATCTAGCTCTAATATGAACCTGAATTCGTTTTAAGAATAAATCCCAAATTTATTGAAAGATCTTTTTTCAAATTTGGTCTTCATTTCATTAGAATCGGACCACTATATCTTATAGCTGTCATACCAAAGTAAATCGGTCTTAGGAATATCTCTCATATTTATCAATCGAATTTGGTATTAAGGAATCTCTTATGGAAGCTTAAATGTATATTAAATCGGGCTACTATATTATAGAGCTCCCATACCAACCTAAATTGGTCTTAGGAATATCTTTCATATTTATCAATCGATTCTCTTATGGAAGCTTAAATGTGTACTAAGTCAGGCTACTATATTATAGAGCTGTCACACCAAACTATATCGGTCTAAGGAATATCTCTCATATTTATCAATCAATATTGGTTTTAGGGATTCCCTTAAATCGGTCTACTATATCATAGAGTTTATCTTCGGCGCTTACTGACCAATCCCATTCATATGATTAAAAGCATAAAGAATACATTGAAAAGAGTCTGTAATCTTCGAAGATAACATTGGGATTTGTTTTAAGTAGTTTCGAACTGTGAAAGCTTTACTCAAATAGCAATCAGAAAAACTATCGTCAAATCTAATTAAAATTTTAGCTCTTGAAGGACATAAAAGCTGAAGCTGGATACTTTTCAAGGCTCAAATGCTGGAAAATCCTAGGCAAATGTTTAAGTCTTGTGTGTACCATCATCGTTTTATCTAACCCTCCATTTATCTATACTATAGTGAAAGTATAGCAAGCAAGCCAGCTAAATTATTCCCTTATGCCCACCTCAATTTTGCTGGGACATCGAGCACTTAGTCACATTAGAGAGAAACCAAATGAACAGAAATTGCCGGAAATCGCATTATAACTGGTGAGTTGGTGTCGATTCAGGGAATACTCGACCGGTTCTGGCCTTGTTCGACCCACCCTGACACCCTGACATCCTGGCACACAGAAGAGCACAAGACTTGGGGGAGGGGGCTGGTAGGGCTGTGCGTGTGTTTTCATTTGATGATGGCGTCAAATCAGGAACCGAGATAAAGTAATTTAATAAAGTCATTTCCATATATTTATATTAGAGCAGACACAGCAGCCGCACAGCAGTAGTCCCCAACAATCCCCAGCAATCCCCAACAATCCTAGGCTTTTCAGGTCAGAATAAAACTGCAAGCTGAGCAGTTTTGTGGCACTCATCATCGTCTATTGCCTTGCCTTGCCTTGCCTTGGCTTGGCTATATTCCTACCCCCACTCCTCTGGCCATCACAGCCCACTACACAGCAGCCTGGCTGACGAGTCTGGGTGTCCTGTCTAGCCGTGTTGTGCCAGCCGGTTAGAGTTGTCCAGCTGATGTAGTGGAAAAAACAACACTGAAATGTTATCTTTAGCAATTGCTTAATTTAATTACTACGAAGGAGGCGGGTGCGGGGGAGGGGGAGGGGCCCAGCCGCTTCGCATCACACACAACTCAAGATGTCCTGGCTGTTGTTGGGTTGGCTGTCGTCAGTTGGTCGCCTGTTGGAAATTGTCGCCTGACAGACAACAGATTGAGTTGCTGTCAGCAGAAGCATAGACACGCACACACTCACACTAGACACAAAACCACACACCCACACTCGCACGCACACAAGCGCGCATAAAGCAGGACAGACAAAGCAGCTTAAACGGAGATAATCCACAGTGGGCTGAGCTCAATTGAAATTGAAATCAGGGGTTTTCTTTTTTTTTTTGAGGAATAAAATTTTTTTAGGTTTATTGAAAAATAATAAAAATTTTAAAAATTTGTAATTTAATATTAGGCATATGCGAGTAATTAATCTGAACTAATAAAAAATGATCGAAGTAATAAATAATTATGAATATCAAATAATATTTAATTATAACAAACTTTTTTTTGATAATAATATAATAAATAAATTAATACATTTAATTTTAATAAATAAAAAAGAATTAGAAAAAATTAGTTAAGTAGAAGTAAAAAAAATTAAATAAATAAAATAATAATAAAAATAAAATTTGCATATTGTTGGACAAAAATAGAAAAAAATAGTATTAATTTTATATAATAAGAAATGAAAAAAGAAAAACTAAATAAAATAAAAATGATTCCGGAATTATTGTATATTATTCGATGCAAATATATTATAAAATTAGTAAGAGTAAATTGATTAGGATAAAGAAAGAAAATTAATTAATTAATTAAAAAATAGCATAAATAAATTCAAAGATCAATTATAAATAAAAAAAAATAAAATTAAATAAATTGAATAAGATATAAAAAATTTCGAAAGTTTACCTTTGATAAAAATATAAAATAAATAATATAAATTCGATTAAGTTAATAATAATAGTAATAATATAATAATAATAATAATAATAATAATAATAATAATAATAATAATAATAATAATAATAATAATAATAATAATAATAATAATAATAATAATAATAATAATAATAATAATAATAATAATAATAATAATAATATGATGATGATAATGAAAATCTTCCAAAAAAAAAAAAAGAAAATAAAAAATAAAATAAGACCAACAAAATAATACATAAATTAAAAATAGCATAAAAAATAAAATAGATAAAACCAACAAAAGCCAAAAATAAAAAAATATTAAATAATAAAAATACAGAAAAAATGTATAAAAAAAATATAAAAATAATTATAAAATTAAAATACTTCATATTTCATAAAAAAAATTATTTTAAACAAAAATTGACAGAAATAAAAATTGAAATAAGGCAAAAAATTTATTTAGGTAAATAAAAAAAAGGAAATTGTTAAAACAACATGACAATTAAATAAAATAAATCATAATTATTGAAATAAATAAAATAAGAAAAATTAATTAATTAGATTAATAAAATAAAAACCAATTAAATCGTTAAAGTTAACCAATTAATAAATAAATAAATATTTCAGTTTATTTAAATTAAAATCATTTTTCAATAAATAAATAAATAAAACCAATTCCAAAATATCTCTTTCTTTTTAAATTACCCAAAAAAAAAAAGAAACACTCGTTTCCCAGTTTTCAGCGTTTTTCAGCATTTTCAGTTGCGCAGATACCAGGCCAACAGAAGCCAGCAAAAGCGCGAAATTCGAATTTCAGTTTGGCATATTTTTTCGGCACATTTCGCTGGTCATTGTGACGTGCGACTTGGGTGAAATTGATAAATGTTTGGCATACTTTTAGGCGCATGATTTTTCGATCTGCAGATTTTGCATGTCATTGCCTGTGACGTCACTGGAAGATTTTTTGGGATGACTTGAAATTTTGCAAATCATCCTACTATTGACTTCTGTTCGCCTGTTACAATCGAATGGAAAATATGAAAAACTGGACAAATTTACTGAATTGGCCGAACTCCCGCGCTTGCCAATCCCCCCACCTTTTTATGTTACCCCTCCCCCATAATGATGTCCCAAATTAATAGCCGCACCCCCCTCTCACCAGCTTCTTTTACCTCCCCCTCCTATTTATGTTACCCCTCACCATCCCGCACCCCCCTCTCTGCAAATACCTTACCCCTCTCCACACCATTCTTCCATAATGATGATCTGAGAGAATTCGCCTCACTCCCCTGACCCCTGAAACTATTGCAACTCATGTTTTCATTACCCCTCGCCCACAAAGTAGCCCCGAAAAGATTTATTTAGCTTACGAGATTTATTTAGCTTTTGGATTCTGGCTTATTCAGCTTCCCTTATCCTGTCTAAAATATATTTAGCATGAGACTAGCCAGCTAATTACCCCTCGCCCACAAGGTTGTACCGAATGTCCGCTTTGATGTTCCCAAAGGATTGCACCAGTAGAGGCATTGTTTTTATTCCCCCTTTGCCTTGGAGTAGCTCAAAATTATTGAAATTACTTACCCCTCGCAAACAAAAGGATCTGAAATGCGACAAAATCGAAACCCACTGCAAGGATAACCCAATAAATCCTTTTTCACTTACTCTTGTTTTTTTCGGATTTTACGATTTATTTATTTATAATTATTATTAATCAACAACAACAACAATAATCTTATAAATTTAAAAAAATATATATATAGTTTTTTTTATTATTTACAAATCAAATAAAAATAAATAAATTTAAAAATAATTTTAACATTAACTTAAAAGGATAAAACAATTCTTATTTTTTTTTGTTATAAATAAAAATAAAGCAAAGTAATTAGCAATTAATTAACTTAAGTATTTATTGGCATGCTGGAAAAAGGGTTCCTCTGTTTAAGGAGCCGGAACCAGTGTGCCAAGGCCTGGCCAAATAAAGATGATGATAAATACAACAACAACAAGAGTAACAACAACAACAACAATAATAATAAGGAGAACAGGAGTGTGACAAAATGCAGGTGAAGGTGCAGAGGGAATAAAGTGAAAGAAAGGTGATAGGACTAAAGGACACGACCTCAGGTTACGTGCAAAGGTGTGTGTGTGCTTCTTCTTATTTTATTTTGTTTATTTATTCTATTTTTTTTTTTTCTTTCGGGTTTCGGGTGCCGTTTTAACATGCTTCTTGAGGGCGTTCACAAAGTCGGAGACGCACACACACACAAACACACATACAAGCAGGCAAACAAACACAGTAATAGAAAACTTACCACCTGTATAGATCTTGTGCACTGGCAGCTAAACTCAGATTGCCCAGCAACGGGGGACGCTCCTTGAGATGATGATGATTCAGCAAATCGGAAGATGAGGCAAGTCTGCCAAAATGACCACCACAACGAGTGCGAGAGAGAGAGAGAGAGAGAGAGAGAATAGAAAATCCATAAGTAAACACAGGTCAAGTGGCAAAAAAAAATTAAAGATAAAACAAAGGAGGAAGAGGGCGGAGGGGGGAAAAAATAAATTACAACAACCACAAGAACAAGGGAAACGATAAGAAGTGTAACCCAAGGACAACAATTATAATTGATATCATTAAGCGGCGTTGGCTTTGATTGATGGCCGGGCCAGCTCAAATTGCCGCAAGAGAAATTGCCGTTAGGCCAGTTGACTGATTAACACCGTTCACCGCTCACCTTAATTGTGGAGCCTTTATGCCGTGCTTGTCCATGACCTTCTCGAGCTGGCGCACCCTCAGCCGGGACATGTCCAGTTCGTGCTTCACCTTCCATAAATGTGTATCGCAAATGGGATCGTTACAGCGATGCTTTTTAAGTATTTCCGTTGCCTCGTAGACGGCGCCCCGAAATGTCAGCGATTTGCCCATGGACAGCGAGATGAGGGCACAACAATGGCCGCCATCCTTTTTGGCCAGACGCTTTCGTATATACTTGAAATAGACATGCTCGAGTAGCAGCAACAGAGCGGCCAGCAATATACCAGCCATGAGTAGAAGAAAGGCCGACAAGAACTGTTCGAGGGCCAAAGGATCGGATGATTTGTGCTCCTGTTTGCCGGGTCGGCAGGTTCCGGTCATCCAATAGCGACGCAGACGCTCCAAGTCACCGTTCGCCCGGAATTCCAGCAAACGCTTATTGAACATTTGCACATATTTCGAGTTACGACTAAAGGCCAGGCCATAACCTATAAGAAAGGATAAGA
This sequence comes from Scaptodrosophila latifasciaeformis, assembly GCA_037075145.1. NCBI lineage: Eukaryota > Metazoa > Arthropoda > Insecta > Diptera > Drosophilidae > Scaptodrosophila > Scaptodrosophila latifasciaeformis. Next base: position 4,637,932 of record JBAMCM010000073.1, read on the forward strand.
AAGAAAGGATAAGAATTAAAGGAAGATATTATAAGAAACGGTTCCATTTTTTATGCTTTGAAATTCTGATAAATAGTATCGGGTTCGATCTTTAAAGATATATCAAATCTAATGAACTGGACTATCGAACTTTGAGTCGATCTTTTTATATATCTAGGGAAATATAATTTGGAATTTTCTAAAAAAAAATTAAAGCATTTTTTTGGACTCGAAATATCTGTATCTATAGAGAGTTTCCTAGCTGAAAGGTCTGAGCCAGAGTTCAATATCAAAGCAACAGTTTCACAGCTTGGAAAGGAGCTCGAAAAGGAAGCCGAAAATCTAGTTAAGAATCAAGATTTGGAAATTATATGAAGCCCCTTGATTCTGATAAGCCCTTCAGCTTTTAGGATTCCAATTACGGGAACTTTGGCGTTAAGTTTCTCGAGCAGACTCACCTGTCATGGCATACCAACTGCCCACTGTCATGAGGCGACAGTCCTCGTCCTGGGCCACCAAATAGTCCAGGACAGTGCCATCATAGATGAATGAATCCAGATTGCCATTCAGAACGGCAGCCACACCGTCAGCCACGCTAGTCTTGTTGTATCTATAAGCAGGTTTCCCCCAAAAATAATTAAAGTCTGCTTGTTTCGAAGAGGTGTCCAGGGTATACTCACTGCTTCATGTAGTAGTGCATGTCCTTAAAATATTTGTGTATGGTGGAGTCGGTGTGACTGTAGGGGATAGTGCCATATTTGAAGGAGGGCTTATGGGAGTACGGATGAACTAGACGGCTATCGTTGAGACCGCTAAACTCATGAAACTCCTCTCTGTAATGAGAAAGAGAGAAGGTAATTTAGTTTGAAAAGAAAATGAGAAAGGGGGGGGGGGGAGTTTTTTTTACCTGGTTATCATGAAGGCGGCCAAGTTGGCAGTGTATATGGCAAGGAAGACGACGGCAAAGAGGGCCCAGACATTGGTCATGAAACGGGAGGTGAAACCACGCGGTGAGTCAACGTGCACAGCGGCTTGGAAGAGAACGGCCCAGACCAGCCAGTAGGTGCGGAATAGCGAGAACCGATATGGAGTGACGTTGGTATTTTGCAGATATAATTTCATGTCGTAGCCGCTTGGCGACAACCATTCGAATAGGAAGATCATGAAGGTGGCTGCCTGAATGGCCACAATACCCACCTGATGATCCGGCGCAACAATGGACAGCGAGAGAGAGAGATCGAGCGAGACGGAGCGAGAAAAAAGAGTAGAAAGCATAATTGGAGGCCTTTGACTTACCAGAGATATTGGAGGATTTAGAGGTTTTGGGGTGATCTTGTGGTTGAATCAGCAAACTTACCAGCATCCAAGAGGCCGTGTCAAAGGGCTCCAGAAAGGCTGTGGGCGAAATGATGCCCGTCCTTTTGGCCACCACAATGGCAATACCCGTTTCCATGAACGGTTCACTGAAATCAACGACCGCCTCACGTTCGGTATTGATCATTAGGGAGGTGAGGACCATATCCGTTTTTCGGTTTACCAAATCGGCAATCAAACCATTCCATTTACCATTCTCAAGTGTACCCCATTTACCATCTTCAACCCGTACCAGCTCATAGGTGAAGCCGAGCTCCTCGGCAAATTTCTCAAGCAGATCAATGCAAAAACCGCTGCAGCATTGATAGAAGGACTCGTTGCGGTGTGCCTGACCGACATCAATATCGGCGGCCATTTCATGATCGGCCGCCACACGGCATAGCACACCGCGGTCCATCAGACACTTGCCACTCACTGGATCGGCGGGTGATAGATTGATATAGGGTGCCTCTTCGAGGAATGTGATCTTTAAATGGAATTTCTCTGGCACACCCTGGGGTGGTGCGTGCGAATTACCTGGCCACGCAATGTCGCGTATGTCGAGCTTTTGTGTCTCCCAAGATTTCCACACTCCAATCTGCTCGGTATGTTTCGATTTTTTGTATTTTTTTTTATTTATTTTTTTTTTTTGAGAAATGGCAAGGAAGGTTTTTGGTTTTGTTTTTTTTTTTTTTTTAGGCATTATTTACATAGGCGGTTGGTTAATTTATTTTTGCAGAATTTGTTGTTGTTGTTAGTGGTGGTGGTGGTGGTGCGTAGTAAAAGTGCAAAGGAATAAAAATTCAAAATAAATTTATATAGCTTTTTTTTTTTTTTTTTAATTGAACTTTGGAACTTTTGGCAAAAAAGAAAAGAACTTATGAAGGGCGCCAGTTGAACAGAAATTGGATTTTGTGGTTTGTTCATGCTAAATGAAAACATAAAGGTAAACTTTCAAAACTTACCTCCTCCCAGACAAGATTCTTATTATTGGCACTAGGACGTAGATTCATAATCTTCAGTTCGGCCGATTTCAAATCACCATCGGCAGTAAACTCAATATTCGGTTTATTTAGATCACCCTCAATGGAGACATTACGCAAATATTTGAAAAAACTAAGATTCAAAATTAAAAATTAATTTTAATAAAGCTTCGATCGAAATATTTACAAAAAGAATAGAGTAGTCCTAAGATTCTCAATGAATACTTTTTCCTAGTTCAGTTTTTAGTATGTCCATCGGAAAAGTACAGTCTGGTTCAAAGGTTGGTTTTTAGTTTATTTTTCTCAGCTTTAAAGTTGTCCTAAGACTCTTAACTTTTTCCTAATTTCCATCGAAAAAGTACAGTCTGGTCCAAAGGCTTTGTCCATTGAAAAAGTACAGTCTGGTTCAAAGGGTTGGAAATGGTTTAAAGTTTATATTTCTCTGCTGTAAAGTTGTCCTAAGACTCTCAACTTTTTCCTAATTTCCATCGAAAAAGTACAGTCTGGTCCAAAGGCTTTGTCCATTGAAAAAGTACAGTCTGGTTCAAAGGGTTTGGGATGGTTTTAAGTTTATTTTTCTCAGCTTTAAAGTTGTCCTAAGACTCTCAACTTTCTCCTAATTTCCATCGAAAAAGTACAGTCTGTTCCAAAGGCTTTAAGATGTTTTTTAGTTCCTCTCTTTGCTTGAGTCTTTAATCTATTCCCGTTTTCAAATTCTATGATAAGCTCAGTACCTGTTTCGCTCTACTACTTCTTTTATACACTTCTCTCTCGTAGATTGATTCGCTTATTTCTTCTTGTCTTAGTTTCAAAACTACATATTCTCCCTTCTTTACAAGTTCATTTTTATCTGCACAGACTTCTAGTTTTCTTTTATTCACCCCTTTTGGCAACTACTTTCCAAGGCTTTTTAGAAAAAAAGTCACCTGATTTCTGCTAGTTCTTTTCTACGTCACAATGTCCTTTTCTCTCTCGCCCTCTCTTTGATTGATTCAAGACATTTTTGATTTCTCTTCATTTCCCTCATTAGGTGTCCTTCCAAAAAATGTATCTAATTTCAGCTTGTCTTTGACCTTTTTCATCTTTTTGAGAGTGAAACAAGGTGATGTCAGCTCAGCTTGTGCTCTTTAATTTTTAAAGCTTTTCCCGGGTTATTTCTTGAAAGCTATCCCATTGCTTGGTTTTATTAATGCCCGTGAACTTACATTTCACCATTATCCCAGCGTCCGCGTCCCTCATCCTCGCAGGAGAGTGATTGAGTGGTCAGACGTCGATCCCGATTGGCCGGATCCGTGAGATAGGCCTCCACCCCGTAGCTATAGATTTTGATGGCATTTGATATCTCATTCATCAGGGCCCCGCTGCTAGTGTCAAAATGAACACCCAGCATGCCCACCGGAAACTGCGAGTGTGCATCCTTCTTCTCAATTACCGACTGACTGACCACCCAAACATAATTCTCCCCCGTCAGCTTCATCTCCTCGGCGGCCCTCAGTATGGTGATTGCCTCCGTTTGGGTGGCATAAAGGAGCATTACCCGGGCCTCACTATTCACCAGCTCCATCAGATCGCTGGTACGCGTGACCACAATCGAATTGAGTATGGTGAATTTGAAATGCTCCTGCATTTCGGCCACCCTTTCGCGTACCGCCTGAACAAAGTCATCATGCCCAGCTATCTGTGAGGTGACAACAGAAAACTGATGCCACTTGTACCGCTCTAAAATGCTGAGCATGGCCGCACTCTGATGCTCAATGCTGGGGGCCAACTGTAATTGCAGCGTCGACTGTGAGGCGCGTCGTTCTAGGCCAGAATTGTCAGCATTCCATGAGATAACCGGTATGCCCAAATATCCGGCCAGTTGTAGGAAATACTGGGCCGAGGCCGTGCTGTGGCCAAATTGTTCGTTGTTCATCATATACAAAATAGCCGAGACATTTACGCGCAGGAATTCCTTGCACAACGTACTCAAGATGGCTGAAATGAGAAAGTAAATAAATAAATAAATAAATACAAAAAAATAGAACAAATTAAATGGTATACCGATTAGATTAAGCAGGGAAAATTCAACGAATCAGTAAATTAGGAAATGCTTAATCAAAGGCTCACGTCCTCAGCCAAATTGACTCGGATTTGCATACGGAACTACGTGAGTCTAGGTCAACACAAAATGCCCAGAACTGACCTAAAAATGCCCGCTATAATTTCCCCCGTGCTGGCCTAGAATACTGCCGAAAACAGTCACACTGGCACCACTTACAGATACCCCAAATAACTGGAAGATAGTCAAAGTTCAAGAACTTTAACGGTTTAAATCCCGAAGAAAAAAAGAAAATCCTTAAGAAACACGACACGATTTTTTATTTTATCAAATATTTATTCTCAATTAATTTTACTTCTGGATACGACTGAGTTGGTCAATTCCCTGGAGTGGCTTCAATTTAGACTCTGGAGGCTCTTTTAAATTCAGTTTTGAGACCTTGTTCTGGTCAATTCCTGTCTTCCATCTACTGTTTCGTTTGCTTTCTTAGAACTCGCCCCCACTGTTTCTCACATTTTGGTTCCTTATTCTGTTGTTATTGAAAAGGTCCACGGTTCTGTTCTTTTTATTCCCTGACCCACTTCTCACTACGCTATTCATGCTTTGCATGCCTCTCACCATTTGCTTGTTATTTTTGTAGTTGACTTTCAACACCTCTCGCTTCTCTCTCTCACTCTCTTTGGCCCACTTGGCCCCTCCTCGGCGAATGGTCGAAACAATTGAACCTCATTTTGAGGCCTTTGGCGATTAGATGCGGTCAGCCAGCCAGTCAGCCAAATGGTCGACAATTGTCGGATCTTGGCAACGCTTTGGGCCATTCACTACCAAAAGTATGCCACGGTTTCTACCTCCTGCCCCACATGCCGCATCCCATCTCCCGGGTCCTGCCTGCTGCCTGCTACCTTCGCCCTTTGTTTGCGTGCGTGTTTTGTATACAGATGTGTGCCAATTAATTACAGATTAGCCACGGGGGGTTTCCCTCAAAACATACAAGCGCCCGAAAAGCCATCGACCATCTCTGCTCACACACACACACACACACACACACACACACACACATACACAAGGGCATCCTGAAAGCGCATTTTGGTTTATTAGGTTATCAAATGTCGCTGTGGGGCCCGGAGGGGACGTTGGAGAGTCGCAATCAAATAGAGGGGTATTTTTTTTGGGTACTCATTCAGGGCTCAATCTTTTAGGTGTTGAGTAGCTTAACACTCAACCAAACGCAACTCAATTTGTGGCAAGCACTCTTTTTTTTTTCTCTCTCTCTGCTTAGGCAAAGGGAGCTGATGTGGTAAGTAGGTTCAGAAGGGAAGGGCTGTGGGGGGGGGACACTGTAAATATAAGAAACGACATGTTGGTTGATATAGATTGCATCGTTATCGCTTCTCTACTTTTTACCACTTGCCACACGCACACACGCAGAACACTCAGCTGTCTCCAACGTTGTCTGTTGATTTTACAGCGCTTCAAGATTTTCTTACTAAGTTTCGTGTGGTTTTTCATTTGAATGCCTCTTCTGTCAGTCATGTATTTCAATTTCCACTGCACACATCTGTGTGTGTGTCTCTGAGAGCAGTTAACCGCAAACTCAGACACACACACGCACCGAAGCACCCAAGCACCGAGGCACCCAAGCGCCGGTGCGCCCAAGTTTTCAACCAGTCTAGAATTCATCCAATCATCCATCTAACCATCCATCCCGTTTTTCCTTCCTTCCGGCCTTCCGTTGCAGGCTTCCATTCGCATCCAACCATCCGCTATCAACATCTATCCACCATTAGGCCTAACTAATTGACCTACTTAAAGGTGTGCGCGGCAGACGTTGGGGAATTTGCATACGCCGTTCAGGCTCGGTTGGGTTGGGCTTGGATTGGTTTGGGTTGGCTTGCTAGCTAAATTGTTACATACTGAAGACTTTTCTTTGCTTATCCGATGGTGTTGAAAATATCAGGAAAGTGATGCTTAGCTCGGCACTGCAGATTTATCGAGAGCTTAATGGTAAATGGGGGCTATAAGCGTATGTGAAAATCTTGAAAAATCTTGCGTATGCTTTAAAAGCTGAGATTGGTTTTGAGACACAAAAATTTATATATGCGGTTTTGAATATAACCCAAACAAAACTTTCAAGTCTTAAAGACTTTTCAAGGGGATTTTGATTTGAGCAAATCTAGACAGATTGAATGGTTTCTTTTGTATGATTTGATTGATTCGCATTTCGAAAGGAAAAACTAAAAAGATTGAACACATAGATAGATTTCAAGGCAAGGAATTATCTTGTCTATATCTTTGAGAGGGTAGTCATGAGACCTTTGGGGGGAAATATTAAATCGTAATATCAAAAGGGAAAGTCTCAAATAATGGTGACCAGATATTCAGACCTTTGAGATGATGTATCAAGAGTCTTGAGAACTATCGTGTAGATCCCAAGACCTTTGTAGGGAATGAACCAAGCTAGGAAGTCCAGATTCCTAGACCTTTGAAGCAGAGTATCAAATTATAATGTCAAGACTGAGATGCATTAATGATAATGATCTTTGCAGGGGTATTATCTAGCTGAGACCTCCAGATCTTTTGACTGTAAAGGTGATAACATTTTATGAACCTCTGCTGCTTCTTGAATAGTTTACTTCAACTTTAAAAAAAAATCTATGATTTTGAGAATTCAAATAGTCTTATGTGACCCCAAGGAAACCCTTGGCCAACTTGGAACCTTTATGAAACTTGGATTTATTTTCGAATAGCACTTGAGAGACCCACAAAATGTGACTTAAATAAGTCTTCAAAGATATAAATTATTATATTTTCTTTTGTCATATTTCTCCACTCCGTTTTAAAGTCTATTATATTTCGATAACTTGGATTTGTCTTTTTTCATATTTTGTCATATTTTTTTTTGTCAGTTTTTTGCGTAAGGCCAAAAAGGTTTTGTGTATAAAAATAGCCAAATTTGCTGTATTTATCTGATGGCTATAAAATGTTAGTTTACTTTTACTCACTCGTTTTTGGCCCCTAAAAATTACAAACACACACACACACACATACACACACACAGACAGATACACATGCAACCAAAGATCTACTCTAATAGATTACCTCCAGCTGTGTTTCTTTGATGCTCTTTGTTTTGTTTTGTCTTTTTTCTTTCGCTTGTTTTGGTTTTTGCTTTTGTTTCGCTTAGTCTGTTGTTTTTGTTTTTTCTGTTTTTTTTTTTTTGAGCCATTTTGCGACACTGTGCGTCGTCAAATTACGTCAGCAATGCCCCTGGGAAGGGCGTGGGAGATAACGAATGATGTGAACTGGTAAAACTGAGAAGGCATCAAGTTGGGTGGGGTGGTGAGGAGCGGGGGGGGGGGGGAGAGGTTAAAGAGAAAAGTATATATGGCTCGCAGCATCTCGGGATTGTCAGCAACTCGCTTGTCTGCCATCAATATCATTGCCAATGTAATCGATTAGAAACGCTTGCCGCGCTCATTTTGTAATCAAACAGAGTGTGCGTGTGTCTGTGTGTGTAAGTGTGTGTGTGTGGATGAATATGCCTCAATTTGGGGGCGTTGCTGGGTGTGGCACAATCGGTCAAAATGGGTTGGATTGGATTAGGTTTGGATTGAGTTTGCCCAAGCATTTTGGCTACTCTTCATTTGGTCAAGTTGAGTTCGCGGTTTTCCTGCTTTGAAATTTATTTATTTTCACTTTTTTTTGATTGTCCAACTTAATTTGATATTCCTTTGTGGCTATTTAGGACTTACTTTTGAATTTATTTTAGGTTTTAGTATTCAAATTCGATTGAGTTATTTTTCGAATTCATTTTGTTTGTATTTGAATTTCGTTTCCATACGAATTGAGATATTTTGATTTAGTTGATTGTGGCTTTCATTTTATTTGAAATTTTTGAACTAATTTTTTTTATTCATTTGAGTTTTTATAGTCTTGCAACATTTTCACGTCTTTTCCATATTCCATTCCATTTTATTTTATTTCCTTTTTTTTGGCGTTTCCATTTTTATTCTGTTTCATTTCATTCGCAATTTGATTCGTTTTTGAAATCATCACAAATTCATTTCTAAATATTTTTAATTTTAGAATTTCATTTCCATTTAATTTATTCATATTTTGTCTAAGTTTTCGAGTCATTATCATTGAGATTTTTTTTTTAATTCTTTTACTTTTCTTTCTTTTTTCTCTTCTAAAAATATTTTCAATTTCTTAGGCATTTCTTTTCCCCAACTAACTCGACTTAATATTTATTTTTTCAAAATAATTTTAGTCCCATTTTGTTGCTTTTTCAATATAATTTTATTCCCATTTCATAGTCTTTCAAAAATCCATTGAAATATTTTATTATTCCTTCTCCATGATAGACCCATTCCATTCCCTTTCTATTCAATTACCATATCATTGCTTTTCTTTGTTTAATTTTATTTCATTTCCTATTTTCATTTTCCATTCATTTCATTTCCATTTAATTTCCTCTCGAAATTCCCTCAGTTTCATTTCCATTTTATTTCAATTCTTGAAACAATTTAATTTGATTTCCCTTTTGAAAATTCCTTCCATTCTGTTCTGCTTCTTTTTTAATAATTTTAAATTCATAAATATTTCTTTTCCCAACTAGATCGACTTATAGTTTCGATTCCATTCCATTGCCGCTTCAAAATGATTTATAATAATCCATTCAAATATATTTTAATAGTCCTTTTCAATTCTATATTTATTTATTAACTGTAAATTCATTTCCCATTTCCATTTGATTGCCTCTCGAAATTCATTCAGTTTCATCTCGATACGTTTCACATTTCATTTCCAAATTGTTTCCGCTATTTCAATTTCATTTCGTTGGGAATTTATTTGCCAAAATGTTTCCAACTTGATTTCAAGTTTCTCTCAATTTAATTCGAATTCGAGTGAAAGTTTTACTCTCAATTTATGGTACCAACTTGATTTATGTTTGCACTTGATTTTGGCTCAGTTGGATGGTAGTTTTCTAATTCATTTTCTTGCCATTTTCATTTTTATTTTCTTAATTTCAATTTCGTTGTCAGTGCGAGTGCAAGTTGATTTCAGTTTCAGAAAATCGTGGCCCAAACAATGACCGGATAATAATAATTTGGGCAAAAGTTTTGCAAAATTTCTCGAGGCAAGCCAAGCAAGAAAGACCAGTGGGAAATATTCAAAACGAGCAAGAAAATGGAGGCTGACTGGGTAGGTGAGTGGGGGCTGGCTGGTGTTTTCCATGCTGAATGACATGTCAAAGTTTAAAGAGGCGTCTGACGACACTTGAACAAACAAAACTTGCTCCAAAATGAGTGACAAAACAGACATGTTAAAGTTTTCTGCCACACCAAAGATGGATGGTCGGAATATATATTGACTTGGGTTTGAGTTGTTCCAAGTTTTGGCTTGAGTTTGGTTTCGGTTTGGGTTGTTCTCATTTCTTTTTTTTTTTTTGGAAGTGGCCAAGCATTGGCTTAGAGGTTAGAATGAGATGGGTGATAATTTGTGAGGAGACGCTTGGGAAGAGTGAAATCTCATCAAAAAGTTTAATTAACTTTTTCATCACTTTACTTCTGGCTCCCTGCATCTTTTACACTCTTCGGCCCCCAACTCGTAGCTCGCTCTTTGTTGCTAATTTCTGGCAAACAGTTCTTGGCTCTTCCCCTACCTCTTCTTCTTCTTCTTCGCCATGTTCTTTTAATTTTTTGCATTCAATTAACATGTTGGCCAGATGGATGATAGGAGCCAAAACAAGCCCAAGCATTTCGGTTAGGCTCCGTGACACTTCCAAATGATGGATAGACCAATCAAACTTGAAAGACAAGACAACTCTATAAAACCCAAAAACACACACAGAGAGAGAGAGAGATAGTGTACAAAAGAGAGAGAGAGAGAGAGAGAGGCAGTTTGAAAATTGTTGCCAATTTAATCGACAATAGAAAATCACTTAATAAAATTATGCCTCGGTCTCTTGTCAATTGTCACCGAAAATTGTTTGTCCTTTTTTTTGGGGGGGCCGAACGAAAAAAGGGCCACGTTGTCTTGGTCAAATCTTATTATTTAACCCTTCACCGCCCCCCTCTCACTCACTCTGTTTTATTCTTGACTTGCCAACTGACAACCTTATGAATTTCGTTTGTTGGCGCTTGCCAAAAAGTCCACAAGAAAGGACATAAAAATTTACAATCGTCCAAAATTTCATTTACAGCTGTGTTAATTTTTATTTTCATTTCCCTTTTCCTTTCTCTTGTATTTTTTTTTTTTTGCCATTTTAATTGCCAAGGCGCAAAATGTTTGATTTTTCAAAGCCAACACAAATGCCCTGCCCACCCAGCCCAGTAGCCAGGCTAGGCCAGGGCTGGGCAGAGCAGGGCAGAGCAGGGCAGAGCAGGCCAGGGCATCGCCCACTTTTATATTGTCACTCGGTGAGTGCGTGAGTGTGTTGGACAGTGTGTTTGCCTGTCCATTAAAACTTTAATTATATGCATTAAAAATTCTTAATTGCATTTGTAATGGCCCGTTGGCAGTGTGTTTTGGAAAATTGTAGACCACTTCTACCGACTCGGCTCTGGTTGGGCCATGTTGGATTTTTTTTTTTGCTCTGTTTTGACTGTGATGTCATTCGGTGGTGCTGAGGTTGTTTATGTTGGCTCTTAAAATTCTTATTCGAAACTTTTGAGGAGAGGAGGAAAAAAAAATATATGTCCTAGATGAGTGATGATAATGAAAGCATCATGGCCTCTAATCGATGTAATCGCTTTTGGATTGCCTGAATCAAAGGTGCGTCTAATGTGGCACAAAAAAAAAATCAATCAAATTTTCTGACAACATTTTCAAATATTCCATTTCAATTAATTCACAATTTTATTATGATTTAATTGATGTTGTAAAGGTAAAACAAGAAGAATTTGAGCGTGTGTTTTTGTGTGACAAACCAAATCAAAGTTAAAATTGCCGCTTAAATTTGCTTTGTCATCAAAAAATATCTCCGACATGTCATGTAAAAAAAAAAACAAAAATATCAGAAATGACAGGATGGTAATCCTGGAGGTGAATAAGCGTGTGAGCCGAACGAATGCCTGCCAATTCAATTTAAAATAAAAAAAAAAAAATATGAGAAAAAAAAACTTTTGCCTTGCCTGTCAAACCGCTTCACATGACCTACAATGCGTATACTTAATCACATTTGCTGTTTGTGTGCCCCCCTGTATCTGTGTGTGTGAGTGTGTGGGATTAACCAACGCCCAGAAATGCGTAACTCATAATGTTTTACGCAACGTCGCTTCGCATCGAGAATCTGCGAGTCTGCGGGTCTGAAAGTCTGGCAGTTTTGAGGCAGATCTGAGGCTCGTGCCATTTCCATTGGCAATGTCGTCGACAATTCATCAACGTTGCCACCACAACGTCAACGGGTTGCCGCCGAGGCCGGTGGTAAGCCAGCCCTCTCCTCTTACCCCAAATGTATGAATGAATGTATGAATGAATGAGCGAGTGAGCGAGTGAATGAGTAAATGTTTGCCGGTGGCACTGACGATGACAGCTCAGGCCCAGACCCAAGCCCAGGCCCATGCCCAGACCCAAGCCCAGGCGATTGTGGTCATGGGCGCGAGCATACTCCCGGCTTGCCACTGTCATTTTCTTTCTATCTTTCGCACTTTGCCCATGCTCTTATCTCTATACCCGGCTGGCTGACTCAGCCTATTTGATGTGATGTACATTGACTCTGGCAAAAGTCAGCGTCGCGAACGCCCTGAAGAAGACGGAAAGCAGACGCAAACGTTTACGCAAAATTTGAAGTGTGCGTGAGGTGGCTCTTGGCCCAGCCGGAAGTACAGTGGCAATTGGATAAGTGCTACCTTTGCCAAAATTTGTCAATATTTTTTTTTTCGACAGATTTTATTATTTTTTTATTTAACAATTTTTTTAAGTCTTAATTTTTAGTAAGTTATTTCTTTCTTTTAAATTATTAATTAATATTTAAATTTATTTATTTTGTTAACTAATTTATTTTTTAATATTTTAGATTTTTTTTTTAGATAATTTTTCCTTGATTGTAAAGTATTTTTTATTATTTAAAACGATTTTGTTGTTAATTAATTTATTTTTTATTTTATCAATTTTTTTATTTTTGGTATTTTAATTGTTGTAAATTTTTTTTTAAATTTTACTTCTTTTATTTTTATTGAACATTTTTTTAACTGTAAATTATTATTTTTATTTAAAATGATTTTGTTGATCATTAATTTATTTTTTATTTCACCTTTTTAAATTTTTTTTGTCATTATGCATTATTATTTAGAATTTTATGTTTTTTTGTTTTTTAATTTATTTACCATTTTTCCTTAATTGTAAATTAATTTTATTTAATTTATATTATTTGTTATTTATTATTTATTATTTATTATTTATTATTTATTATTTATTATTTATTATTTATTATTTATTATTTATTATTTATTATTTATTATTTATTATTTATTATTTATTATTTATTATTTATTATTTATTATTTATTATTTATTATTTATTATTTATTATTTATTATTTATTATTTATTATTTATTATTTATTATTTATTATTTATTTCTAAGATTTCTTTTTGTTCATCCATTTATTTTTATTCAATAGTTTTTATTGTTGACATTTCTTTATTTAATTTAATTTGTTTTTATTTAATAGTTTTTAATTTTAATATTTATTTATTTGATTAAATTTTTTTTCATTTAACAGTTTTTATTTTTACCATTTACTTAATTATTATTAATTATTTAAGGTTTAGTCACTTTTCATTAATTATTTTTTATTTTGATTTGTTTTTCCTTTTTTTTATTATTTTTTATTTTATTATTCTTTATTATTTAAGGTCTAGTAATTTTTTTATTATTTTAACTTTAGCTTAAGCTTGAATTAGTTGTTTATTCTGGTTCATTTTATACTCAAATTATTTTCAATTTTTTTTGTTTTCATTTTTGATTTTATTATTATTTTTTTTTAATATTATAAATATTTTCTTCGAGCTAAAATAATATTTATTTTTTATTATTTCAATTTTTAATTTTATTTATAAATATTTTCGTTACATTTGTATTTTCTTTTATAATTTTTTGTTTTATTATTTTAATTTTTATTTTACATTTTCATACTTTTATATTATATTTTTTTATTTTTATTTTATTTAATTTATTGTTCATTTACATTTGAAATAGATTCAATTGCTCTTAATTAATGGAATTAACTATTTATAATTTTTTTCTTATATATTTTAACTTAATTTACTCTCCATTTTTATGCCCTTTTTTACCATATTTTTTTTATTTAATTTTCTTTATTATTCAATCCTATTTGGCATGTATAGACTCTTCTTCTTTTTTTTTTTTTTGAATATTAAATTATTACTTTTTTGTGGGCGTTGAATTTATTTATCCATGGTTACTTGCATTTTAAATATTTATTATAATTTTTTGTATTTTCCTTTTGAATAAAATAACCGATTAAATTGTGTTGCAATATTCGCTGACTTTTTTGCCAGTCGATTAAATCAGAATTTATTCAAATTATTTAATCAGCCAGTTTAATGCAGAATTTACAAACGTTTTGTTTTGTCTTAATTTAAGCTTGAATTGGATTTTTGATTTTGTTTAATTTTGACGAAGTTTTTTTTTTGTTTTTTGTGGAAAATTACTTTTGCCCTTGGCAAGGTCATAAATAAACTTTAATTTAACAAAAGCAAGAAGAAGAAGAAGAAATAAGCAAAGCAGATAAAATGACACTCCAATTTAGTCTAATGTCATTTTGAGAACATTTCACTTTTTGCCACTGTGAGTGACTCTAATGAGTGCATTCCATCAAGTGTCTACCGTGGCAGCAACAACAACAACAATGACAAGGAGAAGCTGTTTTGGCGGCCTGAAGGACTTGGGCGTTGGCTGGTGTCTCCTGGTGCTTTGTGGTGCCTTCAAAATTTTGGCAACTGGCAGACTGAAATTTGTTGGGCTGCTTCGATTCGAGGCTGCCCTGATTGGTTGGTCCTGACTAGCTAGCTTCCTATTCGGCTCTGGGTTCTGGGGCTCTCAGCTCTCAGCTTTGAGCTGGGTCCCCTTCCGTCCAGGGCTGGATTGCTGCCACTTTCTTTATGTACGCACAAAAATTTCTAAATTGAATTTTGACACTCTGCTGTCATTGCTGTCGTGGCTGCTACCGCTATTATTGCCATTTGACTACTTCTCCGAGCAGGGATGCGCGTGTGCCTGTATCTGTGTGCCTGTGTGTGTGTGTGTGTGTTGCCTTTGTGCCAGTCATTTTGGCCATTGTGAGTTGAAAAAGGGCTGGGACTAGGCAAGTGAAATTGCAACCCATTCGAGTTTAGAGACTGCTGGCAGCTGTATTCATTTGCTTTGTCATTGTCGTCAGGGCCAAGTAGATGTGTCAACTTATTATAACATCCATTAATTTCATTTAAGCCCCCCATTCGATTGCCTGCACTTTTATCGCAAGTTATCACAAGTTGGCAACAAAACTGCGAAAAAAAAACACCCGCAAACCAAGACAACTCAATGCCGATCCCAAAGTTTCAAAGTGCTCCCCCCTGCGGTTCGGATTCGGCTTCCGAATCGGAATCGGGTCTCCGTAGATTCCTTTCGGGCATTTCCATTTAGGTGCGTGTAAGCCTTCTCGCCACCCTTTCGGGCCAGAGCAAAAGTTTTTGCATTATGGCTTTTGGCAAGTGGAAAAGGCCAACAGGAAAAAGCAAAACTAACCTGCCCCGCCCCCCGCCCCTCGAGCTCACCACAGAAACCAGGGAAAAAAACTTCGATTGTCCACACACTCTCGAATATGCATTACTTTTTATATCGCACACACAGACAGATAGATATATTCATAAAGATTGTGATATAGAAATTTATGTAGGTAAGTCTTGGCCAAACTTGATACAGACTTTTACGTTTATAATATAAATTCAATGAGCAGCAAATTGAAGGCAAAAAAAAAAAAAAAAATAGCCAAAAGTATACAGGGTGAGCGATAGAGCGCAAGAGAGAGAGAGAGAGAGAGACAGAGCAAGTGAGTGTGAGAGAGAGAGAGCAAACATACCAAGTGGCATCAAAGGAAAATATATATGAAAAAGAAATAAAATAAAACTTGAAACATTTTCATTTGGCCTATAAAGAAATAAATTGTGTAAAAAAAAAAATATAAAATTGAAATGATAATTTTCGTCCTTCGTCTGTTTCTTCTTCTTCTTCTTTTTGATAACCTCCTGGGCCCCTCGAGTCTATTGGAATGACCAAGAAACAGATTGCATAACTATTTTAAATTGGTCGGTAAATTTTTTTAAGGTTTCTCCTAAAATGAGAGAAATTTCAGAGGCCCTTTTAAGGTGGCTGAGATTACCAAACTTGTCGGAAATATTTAAGGTGAAATTGAAGTTCCATTAAGACATATAAGTTTTGTATATCCTGAGAATCTCAGGAACTTAAAGAAACTCAAAAGGTAAAATTCGTATCAGTTGGTCACATCCGTGTAAGAATTCTTGAGTTATTTAATCCCAAGAATCAAATTATTTTTATCCACTTTTATTTTTCTATATCTGAAGAAGAATTGCTGGTTTGATAATCTCAAGAACCCTAGGGAACCAAATCAATTTTTTTTAAAGCTTTTTTAAGTTTCTCCTAAAATGAGAGAAATTTCAGAGGCCCTTTTAAGGTGGCTGAGATTACCAAACTTGTCGGAAATATTTAAGGTGAAATTGAATATCCATTAAGACTTATAAGTTTTGTATATCCTGAGAATCTCAGAAACTTGAAGGAACCCAATAGGTTCAATCCCTATCAGTTGACCACATCCGTATAAGAATTCTTGAGTTAATTAATCTCAAGAATCAAATAATTTTTATCCACTTTTATTTGACTTTATATGAATAAGAATTGCTGGTTTGATAATCTCAAGAACCCTAGGGAACCAAATCAATTTTTTCCCCCAACAATTGACCGAAAGAGATCAATGAAAATTTGCTCATATCCCTTTCCTTAAGGAAAATTTCTGATTTCATCTACATCAGTTGACCATATTTCTATAAAAATTGTTTTGTTAGATATCTCAAGATGTTCTTGGAACCACAAAACCATATAAGTATTGTTGGGTGAACTAGCTCAGAAGCTTTAAGGAAGGCAATGATCACATCAGTTGATTATATCTAAATAGGAACTATTGGGTTAACTAACTCAGAAATTTTAAGGAACCCTATAAATTTTATCCAAAAATCTATTATTGTCTTTATTATCTCAATAGTCTCCGTTGACCAAAACTATATAAGAATTGTTGGGTTTATTATCTCAAGAGTCTCCGTTGACCAAATCTATATAAGAATTGATGATATATGGCGAAGCCAAATCTAAATAAGAATTGTTGACTTTATAGTCTCAAGATATAACAAAATCAACTGATATATATGTATACTCCCAATAGATCCTTTGATTCCTTAGTTTTCCATTTTTTTTACAAAAAAAAAAAAAAAAAAAAAAAATCTGACCAAATTCATTGATTTTTAATCAAGTCGAAAACGAGAATGGAAATGCACACAATTCATTTTGTTTGTTTTTTTTTCTTTTTTTTTAATGTTGCAAAAATTGATGTAATCGAATGTAATTAAGCGAAAAATTTACAAATTGAAATTTTCCGAAACAAAAATTCAGGGAATTGCGAGTGACCGTAATCGACAATCGAGTAGGCAAAAAATGCGGGCAAGCAAAAAACCCAAATTGATTAAGTTTTGTCAATTTTTTCCGTTGTTGTTTCTTTTTTTTTTTTTGTTTACTTTTGTTTTGTTGGCGCAACCCGCATTAATCAGGACTGAATTTGCAACAAATTTGAATTTGATACCTTTGAGTAATTTTTTGGAATATTTTGACATGAATTTTTATACAAAAAAAAAATATGTTTGATGAGTTTGACAAATTTGGTGATAAGAATTATTTTTTATTTGATTTGTGATTTTCCAAAAAAAAATTAATTAAATTAAATTAAAAAAAAATATATATATATATTTATATATATATATATATATATATATATATATATATATATATATATATATATATATATATATATATATATATATATATATATATATATATATATATATACAAATATTGATTTTATTAAAATGTTAAATAAGCTTAAATGAAATAACAAAAAAAAAAAAAAAATCAAATTGGTAATTGATACCTTTGAGTAATTTCTTGAATATTTTTACATTTATTAAATTTGTTTTTTTTTTTATAAAAAAAAATTGCTTGAAAAATTGAGTGATGAAAATAATTTTTATTTGATATGAAAAAAACAAAAAGAATTTTCAAAAAAAATATTTTAATTGATTTCAAGAAAATGTTGAGGAATTTTAAATGAAAAAAAAACAATTTGAAATTGATATCCTTGCGGAGTTTTTGAAAATTTTTCACATGAACATAATTCGTTTAATAAGGAAAAAAATAGTTTGAAGAGCTTAACAAATTTACTGATGCAAAAAATTTGCAACTTTTTGAAAAAAAAAAATTCTTCAAAAATTAAAAAAAAAAAAAATTATTTTATTTCAATAAAATGTTGAAGAATTTTTAACTGAAATAAATTAATAAAAAAATCTAAGGAATTTTATGGTTTCTTTTTTTTTTAATCCTTGAGGAATTTTAATTTGAATTGAGAAATATATTTTTTTGCTGTTCATTTGAAAGAGCAGAGCAAAGCTGAGTCGAGCCGAGCAAAGCTTTTCTACTTGAAATCTATTTGGCTCGGCTTTCGCTCTTCAATGCAGAATCAAAATCCTTTAGAAGTGGTGACTGTAATTGTGGTGAAGTGATATAAATAAATGGTGGTATACATGCGATTATTGAGCATATATAGTTTCACTACTGGACCAGACTCAACCCCCCCCATCTCCCCCCTAGACCCATCGACTTGGCGGGCCAATAAATTCCACTTGGAGAGCTCTTGTAAGCCACCATTTGAATGGGTTGCTTAAAATAATCCGACATTTATGACCAACTCAAATAGACAATCGTATCAAGAGCACAGAGGGGCTGGAGGGGTGGAGGGGGTGGGGGATTGGCGGTATGTGTAGATAGAATGGGGAGTGCGATAAGCCCAAGATTATGAATAAGCACACAGGAATCTGTTCATTTCGTTTATGTGGATTTCTTTAAGGCATCTAAAAAGTTGCCAACCAAAAAAAAAATATAATAAATAAATAAATGAAGAAAAATGAAGCCGAACGTTAAACTCGGGCGCGGCCGAGTTTGGGATACCCTGTACCTAGTAGACGGAATTAAAAAAAAAAAGGTGGCAACCCTAGTCGGGTGGTAACCCTGGTCGCCTGCATTCACATAAAACTTCTGGTCTTAATATTCCTTTGAATCCAAAAACACATTGTTCACAATATTGCAAGCACGCCATCTATCGGACTGCTCATTCGGCAGTTTACCAGTTAGGCAAGGGGAATTAAAATCTTGACCCTCAAAATTTGTTTTTTGTATATCTCGAGTAAATATGGTCCAATTTTAGTCATGTTTGATATCAATCGAAAGATTTTTAGATTCCTAACAACTTTTCAGAAGCAACTAATACTTAAATCCGAAAGGTTTAGAAATTATGTGGCTTTGAAAAAATGAGGGGGTGGAAGGGGGGCGGGGGGAGAAAAAAAAATAAACTTGACCAGCGTACACACATAAGGAGTCCGAATCCCAAGTTTGGTTATCCTAGCTCTTATAGTCTCTAAGATCTAGGCGTACGCGCGGACAGACGGACAGACGGACAGACGGACAGACGGACAGACGGACGGACATGGCTATATCAATTTCTCTAGTCACCCTGATCATATTGTGGGTAACTTTGGGGGGTCTCCGACGTCTCCTTCTCTATGTTACATACATTTGCACAAACTTAATATACCCTTGTACCTTTTTAGGTACAGGGTATAAAAATATGAAAAATATCTCATAAATTTCTGCTTTTATGTATGCACAGTCAAGAAGAAGAAGAAGACAAAGACAAAAACGAAAAAGCATAAAATTCTGAAATCTGTTTAATGAATGAGAAGCCAAATTTCATTTTGAACTTTATTTCTTTCGCTTTTTCTTGCGTGTGTTTTTTTTTTAATTAAAATTGATTGGATTGCAATTAAAATGTGACAATGAAAGAAATATATATATACATATATATATTTTTTTTTTTTTGAAAAAATATTGACAAATTAACAAGCAGGTGGGCCGCCGTTTGAGAGGAAGGGAACAAAGCAAAATGCTTTTAATTGATTTAAATTTCAATTAAAAAAAATTTGTTGTTTTTTTTTCAATTCTTGATGGCTGACATTTATTTATTTATTTATTTATTTTTTTGTATTTGTTTTGAATTAATTTTTTTTTTTTGTTTGGCAAACTAAATTTGGCCAATATGCCGGGTCAGTCCGGACAATGTGAAACTAAATTGTGAATGGCAAATAAATCTTTTTGTTTTTTTTTTTTTTTTTTGTTTTACAAATAATTACATGAGGTCAGTTCGGATGCCAACGGGAAACACAAATGCAAACACATTTGCCAAATAAATAAAATTGCAAACTAAAATAAAAAAAAAAAAAAAAACAAGAAAATAGTCAACAAAACAAAAGGACCTTTTAAAAGCTCCAACAAAAACTCACTCGAATATGCCACCGAGCTGAGCAGTTGCTTGTCATAATTTGGATATTGTGACCGCATAAATGTAATCCCCCCCACCCCACCCTTCCCCTCACCCACCACCACACATACCCTCCTCTTGCTCTCAGTCTCTCTCACATTCAGCTACCAGCATTTTACACACATAAGCATGGGCGTGGCAGCATAATAAAATGTAAGAAAATGAGCGGGGAGGTTGGTGGCGGGCCGAGTGTGTGTGTGTGTGTGTGTGTGTGAGTGTGGCAAAGAAATGATACAAAAAAAAAAAACAAAAACCAAACTTGTAGTTGGCATAAAAGTTGTACGCATATTTTATAACTTGACGTCACAAATACCCACACACACATACACACAGACACAGAGAGACCACACATAGACAGTTTGAAGAGCATCCAACTAAAAACCGCCCGATGACAAGGACGATAAGACAACAGGACGACAGTACGACGCCCCATTTTGGCTTGACTTTTGCTTTTGGTCTTTTTCTCTTTTTCTTTGTATGTGTGTTGGTGTGTGTCTGTGTGTGTGTGTGTGTTTTTTTTTCGCTATCTTATCGAATATCAAAGTGTTGCCAAGATGATTTTTCGGTTTTTATGTTGTTTTTAGATGAGTTTTACACGTGAAATATTTAGCACGTACACACACACACACAGACACATACAGACACCCAAGCCTCCCCACCATCAAATAAAATTATACATGTACGCACATTTTTAGGTTGACAGAAGCCCATCTCATTCGGAGGCCACAGTGACTACTCCAAATATTGAAAATAATAATAATAAAAAAAAATATATTTAAAAATTTGTATTAATTTCGCTTACTCCCCCCCAAAAAAAATCCTAGGTAAACCTGGGCTTATTTATTTCTAGTAAGCCAGAGGGATTCCATAAAATTTTAGTTGGAATTATTTTTGTTTAAAATTAAAAAAAACATTTGAAATCTGTTTTGTTGAACTAAAACAATTTAATGAGAAAAACTAGGAAATCAGCCAAATGAAGTATTTCATTTAGCTTGAAAAAAAAATGTGGACTTAAAAGTTAGCGCAATTATTTTGGCTTCAAATTTTTAATGATGTTTCACAAAATTATTAATTAGTGAAAATTAACTTCTTCTTCTTTTCTATTTTTGATAAACTAGGTGGCTCTTGGTCATTGCAAAATGAGCAAAAATGTATAGCATACTTTTTAGGGATTAGAAAAAGTTCCCAAAAAAGTCTCATAAATTTATGAATTAAATAAGTTAGAAATTCACGGATGTTTTATCTGAAATTATTTCAACGAAAATTAAATGAAATGATAAAATTGTGATGGATATACTTAAGGTCTTATAAAATGCCATCGGAAATTAAGTCAGAAAACCTCGAAAAGACTTGAGCTCATTTTGAAAATATTTCTTATTTATTCCTAGATAATTTTATGGACTTAAGAACTTAATTGTTTCGAAAAGTTAAGAAATATTGTAGCTTCTTTTAATCATAATTACTTTGGTCTTCCGAGAATTAATGGAATTCGGAATATTAGAAATTTAAAG
Organism: Scaptodrosophila latifasciaeformis; assembly: GCA_037075145.1. Lineage (NCBI taxonomy): Eukaryota > Metazoa > Arthropoda > Insecta > Diptera > Drosophilidae > Scaptodrosophila > Scaptodrosophila latifasciaeformis. Next base: position 4,659,519 of record JBAMCM010000073.1, read on the forward strand.
AAAATTGGTAGCCTTTTTTCTCAAAAAAAAAAAAAAAATAGTGGGAAATCGGAAAAGTCAAAAGATATATAAAGGAAAAATATATAAGTTATATGAATATATTAGTTCTGGTGACTATCATGGATCTCTTGAGCTCTTTCAGGAAATATTCGAGATGAGATCCTAGATAATTCCTGAAACTCTTGATGGGAAACTAGATAATTCCTGAAACTCTTGATGAGATCTTAGATAATTCCTGAAACTCTTGATGGGAACCTAGATAATTCCTGAAACTCTTGATGGGAACCTAGATAATTCCTGAAACTCTTGATGAGATCCTAGATAATTCCTGAAACTCTTGATGAGATCCTAGATAATTCCTGAAACTCTTGATGGGAACCTAGATAATTCCTGAAACTCTTGATGAGATCCTAGATAATTCCTGAAACACTTGATGAGATCCTAGATAATTCCTGAAACTCTTGATGGGAAACTAGATAATTCCTGAAACTCTTGATGGGAACCTAGATAATTCCTGAAACTCTTGATGAGATCCTAGATAATTCCTGAAACACTTGATGAGATCCTAGATAATTCCTGAAACTCTTGATGGGAAACTAGATAATTCCTGAAACTCTTGATGAGATCCTAGATAATTCCTGAAACTCTTGATGAGATCCTAGATAATTCCTGAAACTCTTGATGAGATCCTAGATAATTTCTAAAACTCTTGAGCTTTATTTCTTAACAAAAATATTAAAGATATAAGAAAATGTTAGTTGTGGGCTCTCAGGGATTTCTTGAGCTTTTTCAAAAAAAAAAAAAGTCCAAGATAATTTTACTAACTTTTGAGTCTAATTTCTTGCCCAAAAATCCATAAATATTTTTGTATTTATTTCATATAAAATTCATTAGAATTCCTAGAAAGATAATGGGTCAGCAATTTTTATTCTCATATTTTGCCAAAATTCTTAAAATTTATTTTCTTCCTAAAATATTTTTATATCGAATCAGAAATTTATATGAAAAATTCTTGAGGTTTTCTGGAGAGCTTGAAGGAGTTCCTGAACTTTGATTCAGAAATAATTCAAGATATTTTTTCTCAAAAAAAAATTTCTAAATGAAGTAAAAGATTTTTGAGCAATTTAGAGAACATATTAAATTTGTTAAATCTTCCCTTTGAGATCAAAGACTTTTATTTGGCTTGACTCAAACGAGAACAGAGTAAACAAAATTGAGGATATGAATTTAATTTTTGAGGCCATAGTTTACTGTAATTTTGATGAAAAGTATCTTTGGCAGGAAAGCTTAAGCAATCACCATATGCCGTGTCACGAATTTAGCATAAGCAAACAAACTACGCGGGTGCCTCAAAAGTTCCCCACTCCATGTATGTATGTGTGTGTGTGTGTGAGTGTGTGAGTGTTGGCATTTTTGGGTGAGGTCGCCTGCTGTGCCATTATCAAAATGTTGTTGTTATTGCAGAGAGAGAGAGAGTGAGAGAGGACGGTGTTGTTTTTGTCGCCGCTAAATGAAAACTGATTTATTTGAGCATCATCAAGGGGAAACAAGCCTGGCGACAAGGACTCCTGACAAACAAGGACAAGGAGAAAACCCCAAAATCGCCTTAGAAACTTTTTACCCTGAATACTTTTTGACAAGACTGATGAGTGGTAGGACTGCTGATGCTGCTGGTGAACACAGCCACGGTGTTCAGTTTGTCCAAAACTTTGCTTAAATAGTGCAAACACACCCAACCCCAACCCTCGCCCTCTCCCACTCTCCCACTCTCTGTGGACAAATCAGAGCCGAGAGAACAAAGGGCTGTCCAACAGTTGGACAGATGTATTCATATGTACCGGCTGGTCGAGGCTTTTCAATTCCAGAGTCGATGGTTTGACTAGTTGTTCAGGATGTTTGCCAAGTTGGTTAAGATGGCCGAGCGAGAGAATGTGTGTGTGATGAAAAACTTAAGAAAGAGTATACCCGGTTCCGGGCATTTATTGTTTACTCTTTTTCATTCTATTTCCACTTGTCGACTTGTTAGCAAAAGTTTTCCCTTTCTTTCGTTTTTTTTTTTTTTTGCTTTTCTCTTTCCTTTGCAGTTTATTTGGAATGATGTACGATTCGATTCGAATTTCGTTTAGAAAACTTTGATGGTCGCTCTATACATCTGTCCATGTGTCCATGTGTGTGTGTATATATATATTCGATATATACGCACATTTCTTTATTCTTTGATTCTCTTTATGATTTCTTACAAATAAAAATGAACTGCCGGCTACCTGAACCATTCCCCTGCCCCATCTCTGGCATCAAATATTTTTTACCGGAAGGGGTGGGGTGGGGGGTTGGGGCCGGAAGGTATCAGCTTTGTTCTTATGTCGACAATTTTGCTTGTTATATTAGTTTTTGCTACTGGTAGAACAAATAGTTTTCCCAAAGACCAGAAAAGAAGAAAGTCAGAGAAGAACTCAAAGTAAACTTGAAGAGGAAATCGGCAGTTTAAATCAATTTATTTTTTAAAGTATTTCAAAAAAATAAATAAGCCAAGCCGGCTTAGTCAAATTGTGTCGAAAATAATTAAATTTAAATCCAAAAGATAAAAATCTAAGCCACTTTAATTAAGACAATGAAGAAAACAAATTTACATTCATTCAATTAAAAAAAAAAAACAAAAAACCTCTCACAAGAAAATCGAGTGGAAAATCAATTTGGCGGAATGAGCGAATCTTCAGAAAGCTATCAAATTTATTAGGCCTCAAATGGCCATGCCTGGCCTGAAGGGAGGGAGAGATTATTTAATATTCCGTTGGCTTGAAATGAAATAATTCCAGGGATCCAGAGACCAGAGACTCCGGCCACGCCCCAGAAACTATTTGGTATGCAAAATTCGGCAAGAATGAATGCCAACTTTTTGAGTCATCGGGGGCTATAATCTTGGAAAGTATATTTAAATATGTGTGCGTGCATGTCTACTCAAAAAATATTGTAAATTCATGACTCAAAAATATATATAAAAAGTACAACAAAAAAAATGAAATGCCTGTTTAATATTTGAAATGTATTTACAAAACAAGCCCAGTAAAACTTTGGGTTCAAATTGGCAGGCTTTAAATTTATCCACCCAGTCTCCCCTCTCCAACAAATCTAGCAAGCGCAAAGTTTGTGTGTGTGTGTGTGTGTGTGGGAACCCAAGAATAAGGTGATTGGGTATTGTGAGTCGAGGCTAGTGGCCTAGAGTGGCTTGTCGAACATGGGCATTAGTGCGGTAACATAAATATGATTATGTGGTGTGTGTAATACGTGCGCCCATTACAATATCACTAAGATTATGAAGGTATGAAATGGAATGGGTCAAAAAGGGGGGCCGACTTGGTATCTTCAGAATGTCTTAAAAGCCTAACAGAATTTTGGCACATTTTTTTTTTTTTTTTTACAAAAGGGAAAATGTATAAAAATTTGGCTACAAGACTTTTGGCTTCCTTCTTTCTTTTGCATTTCTTTTATTTTGTTTTTTTTTTTCTTTTTTTGAACTTTTTCTTTTTTCTTTTTTTTTCTGTCTGGCTTATTTTCAGTCACGCGGCATAAGCACGAAACCAGTTCGCGTCGGAGGCCTTTGCCTTTTTTTTCGGCTCACCGCAATTACATGCCCGAAATAAGCAAGTCAAATGAAATGGAAATAGAAGTCAAGCCGAAAGCAAGCAAGAAGAGGGTGGGACTGAGAAGGGTGAAAATGAAACGGGTAGCCAGCCAGCCAATAAGTTAAAGTCTGATAAACAGTCTTGAAAGTCTGAAAAAAGAATCTGTCGTAAAAATGAAAAGAATCTGTAAAGTCTGCGAGAAAGTTTGCTAAAATCAAAAGTCAGAAGAGGTTTCGGATCTGGAGAATATGTCTAGAAGTCTGGTAAAGTTTTAGGGGAAAAGTATTGAGCTGAAAAGAAATATCTAATTAAAATCGAAAGAAAATTTTACAAGTCTAACAAATTTTTAGATTAATTTGAAAGAGTTGAAAGATTCTAAGATTCTAAAAACTCTTTGAAGAGAAGTTCTGAAGGAGACTTAAGGAATATAAAAATTTATAATTTTTTTCTTGGCTGGGAAAGATAGTTTAGATGGAAACAAAAGTCTGAGGATTCTCCAAGCGAGGAAATCTTCAACTTAAGTTCTAAGAACTTCCTGAAAAGAGTCTAGAAATAGTTTGATTCTATTCGAACCTAGGAAAGTTATCTTTGAGGAACAAGGAAAGATCCGAATCTTTAAAATTAATACAAATCTTTCCTATTCCAAATGAGGAAATCCTGGGTGAGTTTTTAGTCAAAAAAAGTTTAGAATTCTTTTCAAAACTATAAAGAGTAAATTTCGAGAGCTTACAAGTCTCAGAATTCTTTCCTAAAACCCAACATTTTGATTATCAAATTAGAAAGAGCTGATTCTGAGGAAATATTAGAGCTATCTTCAGATACATTTTGAGAGCTTCAAAGTCTCAGGATTCTTTTTTAAAACCCTACAAATTCTTAACCAAATTAGAAGGAGATGATTTCAAGGAACCAAAGAACTGAGAAGCTTCTGAAAAGTCTTAGAGAATCTCAGTGAGAGTCCTGTCAGAGTCAAGAATTCTTGAGAGGATTCGAAAGGATCTGAAAGAGTTTGCCAGGAAATGTTTGGAATTTGCCTAAGTAAATGCTAAATTCATGCAAATAATGCTGATTTCGTTGTTACTTCTGCCTGCGGGCTGAGTACGAAGAAAGATATCGAGCGAATAAATAGAAGAAAGCCACAAAGTCAGAGAAGGCCATTAAGAGTGGTTTGCCAAAAAAAAAAAAAAAAAAAAAACTAGGGCACTTTTAGAGGATGAGTTGGCGGGTTTCGTCGGCAGGGAAGGTGGGACCGAGTTAGTTGGGCCAAGGTGTGAAGAAGTAAAACTGCAGAGACCACAAGTTTTGTGAACTGGCTAACCGCATTGGGTTTGGGTTTCGGTTTTGGTTTTTGGCTTTGGTCTCCGCTCTCGAAATGAACGAGCCACTAAATAGGTGGGTCCATATTGACCGACTGCTTGACTCCCGGTGAGGGGTAAGGACTCTTCGGCTCTCGTTCTCTGCATATCAGGCAGCTGTTTAGTGGGGCTGCAGACTGACGCATCATTAGCATTAGTTTGGCATAAGCTGACATAGGCTGCATAATAAAGCAATACAAAGTCCATTTTGTGGCCAACCCAGAGGACGTTTTGTCCACTTCGTGAGGAGTGGGCGAGGCTCTGTTGTTGCCAGCACAACACAAGAACCGAAACAGACGCAATAATAGCAAGCACGCACACGAGGGTCGCACCAAGAGTTGCCGGTGTAAAGGGTTCAAACTTGCTTCGGGTTGAGGTAATCAAAAGGCTTGGCGAATTGAGAAAAACGTTTTTACTTTGAGGCTGTGAAAGTTCTGAAATTTCCCTAATTATTTGGGTCATGTCAAAATCTTGAAGTGTTTTTAATCAGCCCTCGTGACAGCTTTGGCATGGAGAAAAGTGAGAGAGAAAGAGAGAGAGAGAGAGAGAAAAAAAAAAACAAAAGCACACTTCAATGTTGGCCAGAGGCAAATGTGTGTGTGTAAGTGCGGGTAGAATGTTGGGATGCTGTCTCCAGGCACCTGCACCGCCGCCTGCCCCTCTGCCTTCAATGGGGGAGTCTAACACCGAACCGATGACAACCTCAACTTGAATGTGTCAACAAACCGAGACCGTAACCCAAAACCAAATCGACACACAAAACCGACCAAGCGGCAGTCACTTTAGCCTGCCAACAAAAACTCTCTCACACACATACACACACCCCAACATCAATCCGCCCGCCACGCCCCCCTCTCTCACCCATGTCAGTGCTATAGAAATTTCTATCGTTTCAGCTTTGTGAAATCCTGAGAACCCAGAAGCTCACCCAGAGTGGAACCAAAGCAACCGCATCGTATTGCCAATGGCATTGTTTCTCTATCCCAAACATATTCTCAAAGTCACTCTCACTCTCTCCCTCTCCCTCTCTCTCTCTCTCTCCGTCTTCCTCTCTCTCTCTCGACTAGTCCAATTTCAAACACACGCACACATTTAATGTGTGAATAAAAACCCAGAAGTAGTCTAAAAGTAGGCGAAGGTAGAGCAAGGAACTCGGCAAAGGAAACAGTATAACTTTTTATTCAAGCTGCTTTCAAAGGAAAAGAGTACAGTCAATTTATCCCAAAGTTTGTAAGGCAAAAGATAAAAGATCTTCATCTGATTGGCTGTAAGATGCATGGGAAATTTATTCCAAGCTCTCCTCTGGCAGATTTAAATAACTCTTGAGTGCAACTCTTTTACTTATTGATCAACCTTGAGTGTAGTTTAGGATTATATAGAGACACAAATGGGTACCAAGTTTCAGCTAGATTGAAGCTTATCATATAAGAAATCGAAATCGGTCTAGGTGATAAAATTTCTATATAGATTATTCACTCTATTTGATAGTATTTTCAGATCTTGAAGGATTAAAGAAAGACAAAAATGGGCTTCAAGTTTCAGCTTGATTGAACCGCTATATCATAGAAGAGATTAATATCGGTCTAGGGGATAAAATTTGTTTGATAGTATTTTTTGAATCTGAAAGAATTAATGGGTTCCAAGTTGCAACCAGAACGAGCCACCATATCATATTAGATATCCAAATAGGTCTAATCAAATCTCTTTTATATATTGACCTATCTAGATGGAATACCGATGGGTGCCGATCAAACTACTATATCACCCTGTTTGATAGTATTTTAGGATCTGAAAGTATTATATAGACACACAAATGGGCTCTAAGTTGCATCCAGATCGAGCAACCATATCATACTAGATATCAAAATAGGTCCTGGCACTATTCTATTATATATTGACCTATCTAGATGGAATACCGATGGGCCCTGATCAAACTACTATATCACCCTGTTTGATAGTATTTTAGAACGAGCCACCATATCATATTAGATATCAAATTAGGTCTTGGCACTGCTCTATTATATATTGACCTATCTAGATGGAATACCGATGGGCCCTGATCAAACTACTATATCATCTAGAAGACCAAAATTAATTCCAAGTAAACCTTTGCCATTCCTAACTAATTTGATCAAATTTTGAATTTATGTGGAGACCCAAAGATATAGCAACCAGATCGTCTTACTATAACCCAGTGGCTTACACAAAAAGAGTATGTGCTTCCCTTTCCCAGTATTTATTTTTTCGAGTTCAAAAGTCTCTCAGCTGGATACTTGGTGAGTATTTTATACACATTTTTTTGTTATTTTTTTTTTAGCCCAAATTCAACACTTTTGACCTGCCAGTGAGCCAGAGTGAGCCGGAGTGCCCCCCATTCACTTTCGATGGCAATTAGAAGAGTGTGTTTGTGTGTCTTTGTGGAGCTCAGGCGGGCTTGTTTAGACCAGCTTGGCTGTAGATTTACTGGTTTTTATCTCAGGGCGACGCCTTTTTTTTCAAGTCGCCTCGTGTTAGTTTGCTTCTGATCTGGTGCTTTCTTATTGGGTTCTTTCCCTGGCCCCGGCCTCGGACATGGCCTCGACTAACTTGGCTTGTTTGTCGGCGCTTTCACCCGCCAGCCAACTGAAGGAAAAAAATTCCAATGAAATGAACTTTGTGTGTTTGTGTATGTGTGTGTGTGTGTGCGTTTTCCTGCTCGGTTTGACTTCACTTGATGGTTTCTGGTCTCTGGTCTTTGGTCTTGGGTTTTTGGGTTTTGCGTTTTGGGTCTCTGGGCTGACTTTCGCCTGCTGTTTCTGTTTTTACTTTCTTTCAATGCGACTGGCTTTCAATGTTCCTTTTGGCCATTCATTTTCATTTGGCGTTGGTTTTGCAGCTCGTTTGGCTAGCTGGCTGACTGACTGACTGCCTGGCTGGCTGGCTTGTTGTGGTTGTTTAGTCATTTGTTTCGGGGCTTGTTTGCCGGGGTGCCACCAACAGCTTCCGTTCCTTTTCATACCTTTCATTATCATCTTCGTTGGCCTCATGATGATTATCTCTCTGTCAATTCTGTCAACGGCCCAAATACATGACAAAACTTGAATGGATTGCTCTTTGCACTTTCCTATTATCTCTCTCGGCCCTGTTGGTCCCTTCAAGTGCAATAAAATGTCCTTTGGATTGTTTGTCATGGTCATGGGCTTTCATGCTCCGTTCTCAATTCGTTGCCTCTGCTAAGCAGGCTTTTATGTATATTTATTGTATATTTTTCTATATGAAAAAGGGACAGGCTAGCCCAGGACAGGATGGAACAGTGAAAGGGACAGGACAGAAGAAGTCATGGAATGGAATTGAATGGAATGGTATGGCATGGTATGATATGGTATGGAATATATGGGCCAAAGAATGTGAAAATGTATTGCAAGTCTTCCTTCCTTTCTTCCTTCCATCCATCCATCCTACTTTGGTAGTTGGCCTGGCCATGTGGTCTTGTACTGTTAGGAAATCTTCTTTTCACTTGAGTTACTTTTCCCCATTGCCTCGCCAACTGCAATTCCAATTCCCATACCGAACCAGCAAAGATACATTCTATGAAATATTCCATCCACAAAAGGAGAGAAAACCTAAAAGCTTAACGTGTCTGGACTCCCGTAACCCCCCCGACCGTGATGTGTGTATGGGAAAATATTTTCAACATGTGTTATTTATACATTTCAATAAATTGAATGCAGTAAGAGTATTTTCAATTTAGCCCTATTGGTCGCCAGCTCTGGCATTCCAATAAAAATGTTTAGTATAAAGTCAAAGTGATTAGCTATTGACTGGCCAAATAACATTGAATGTTGTCAAGGCTTTTCACCACACGATAAAAGGCGATGAAAACTTTGTCCAGGGTTTCAGTTTCAATAAAATAAAAAATATAGAAGAAGGAATCACAAAAAAATCACAGTTGGTTTGCAAAAAAATTTTCCATTGAATTGGTTGATTGGATTTTCTATCAAAGTTTTTTTTCTTTTTTTTTTTCTCGAGTGAATCAAATAAGCCAGACAAATAATTGGTGGCATGTGGCATATGTAATGAGTTGAACAGAAAAGCTAAATCATTTTTTTTTTTTTTTTTTTTGCTTTATGCCACAACTAATCCAATCAAAATGGATTAAATATTTTTTTCAGACAATCCAATAAAACTATTTGAAAATGTTTTTCTTCGAGAAATTTTAAAGCCTCAACAAGTCGGAAAAATAAATTAATATTGATTGAACAGACAAAAAGGCTCCTTTGTCAAATTTTAACACTCAGACAAAACAGCAAAAAAAAAAAAAAAAAAAAAAAACTTCGACCCAATCTTATCTAATAAATGTGTCATTTAATTTCTTAAAATAAATTTAGACAAGTGTGAAAAATGTCTACCAAAAACAGGCAACAAACTTGGTATACCTTTTTTGATAGCAAAATTTAAAGCAGGGACCAGAGATATGGTCAGTAGAAGAAATTAAGCCAGTCAATGCCGAAAGTAGTATTATGTTTCACCAAATGTCAAAGAGAGAGACAACAAATCACAGACAAAAGTACTCAGACAGATTTTCAAAAATATTAAGAAAGCACTTTTCTCCTCTTTCGACACTCACTTTTCGGAATCAATATGAGTGAAATTGCGAAACAGACTTTGGCTTTATATTTTTTATTTTTATTATCTGTTTTTTGTTGGTCTTCAATATTATGGCAGATAAAATGTAATCGGTGTATTTTATGGATATTCAGATTCATTAAAGTAAGCAGGTGTGCGTAAATGCTGAACCAAAGTGCCTTGTCTCTCACTCGGTGTGTGTGTGTGTGTGTGGTTAAATTCAAAAGTAATTTTCAAGGCAAATGGCAAGAGGCCATAAACAGAGTGAGTGACTGTGACTGTGACTGCTGCGACTGTCAAGGGAGAGCGTCTTAAGCCGGATTAAGCAAGACAAAGACAGCCCCAGCGAGCGGGGAGAAATGCACCACAGACTTAACTCTAAAAATTGTGATAAAAATCTATGAACAGGGGCAACATTTTTCCCCATACGAAACTAACACTAACCAGGAAAATAAAAAATAAAGAAAGAAGGAAAAAAATAAAGAAAAAAAATATTTTATAAAAATAAAGATAGAGAATTGCGAGAAGGCAGACAACGATGAGTCAAGAGCCGAGAGATGCATTAAAATCCTTTGCTAAACTGAAGGTGATGTTGATGGCGGCTTTGAACATTAAATACTGACACATATATACACACACACACACACATGCGTGTGTGGTTGGAAGGATTTTATGTGGAAGAAGCTTAAAGCAGACATTTAGCTATTCACATTTGCCTGTCTCCGAAATCCGAAATGCTTTCTATATTAAATTACAAAAAAAAGAAAGAAATTGATTAAAAACTAGAGATAGAATTTGGTAGATCCTTTTTGAGCTCTCTTAGTGGTTTCTGGTTTTTTGGAATACTTTTAGACTATACGGATTTGTAAAGAGATACCACAGGATTCTAGCAGCACACCTTTGACAGCATATTAATGTGTGGATCCTTTCATCCTTTCCAAACACACTCGCACAGACAAAGGGTAATTGTTTGGTTTTATTTTCCATTATTATTTCGTTTTTCTTTTCTTCTTTTCTTATTTGATGTAATTCTGCTTGTAGACAAGGTGTAAACAAGGTGACCTCCGACCACACACACACACAAGAAGCTAAATAGAGCCTTGCTCTATTGTTATACTTTTGAGCTGTAGAGTCTGTCCAGGCCTGGCCAACAGGTGTCTTGCCAGAGTGAACGAACGATGAAAGCCCAAAGAAATATAAAAATTAAGATTGAAAGTTGAGTGCTTTGCTCTATCTTCGATTAGTCAAAGTCAAATGGTGAAAATAAAGAGAAATAAATAAATAGTCCAGCCAGTTGGACAAGGAAAATACAAAAGAAAGAAAAATGAGTGCCTGCTCTACCGGTTTATTGTGGTGACCAGAGTCCTGTCCTAGTGAGTCACCAGGATGTGAATATGGCATCATTCAATATATCAGAATGTGGTTTGGAATGGTTCAAAGATTCTCACATTGAATAGAATTCAAATGACTTGGCCACAATTTGTAACATTCACTTCCGTTTGAAGGACTTCCGACAAGTCTGAAAGACGTCGTCATCATCATCATCATCATTATTATTTGTTTGGTATTTTGTTTTGCCCTTTGGTCACTTTTTGATTGTCACAATTAAGCCTGTCAGTTGCCTGGTCAAATGTCTAAGTGGCCATCACTTTTCCTTTAATTGCTTTCCTTTTTTTTTTCAAAAAGTACAACCTAATCAAAATATCAAATACTTCGTAGTCAGAGTTCTTTTTGCTTTTCTCATCGCTAACCAAAAACCAAGTGCAAATTGTGCAAATTTCAAAATCAATTTGCAAAACTATATTTGATGGGTTTCGCAGTAAGTTTGACAAAGACTGGTATGAATTGATTGTGTACACAATAGAATTAATAAACATATATCAAAATAAATACATATACAAAATGTAACAATATCAATAACGTTGAATACACAATAAGCAAACAAACAACTAGGCAAACGCATTACTCATACGCCAGGTTGTGCACACTTGGTGAGCCTGTGTCAACTCAGTCGAATCAAACTAAAATACAAACTATTCCATCGAGAGAGAGAGAGAACACGCGCCCGAGAGAGAGAGCGAAATGGGTTGGGTGAAAAGTAAGAGAAGTGAAAGATTTGCTCACAATCTTTTTAGTATCAATAAAAAATATCAAATGCATGCACTAAATTAACTCAGAGCTCTCTCTTTGATACACTCTTTCTCTCTGTCTCTGACTCACTCTCTCTCTCTCCTGTTCACTCCTTTTATTTGTATTCGAATGCCCCAAACAATAAATAAAAACATGTGAGTAGAAAATCACCCTGAGCGGTCAACTAGAAATAGAAGGACGAGGCTTAACTTCAAGAGTTCGAATAATCTAGACTCTTTTCGTAGGTCTTAGATTATTTGTTACAGTCAGAATTATCATGCCCAGACTTATATGAAATATGTTAAGTTTTTGGGTTTGGATAACCAATGCCTGGAATTTCCCTATAAATCGATATATGTATTTATCATCTAGCCTATGCAATTTGATTGAAGGTGGTCCATACGTATTCGAGTTATCCAAGTGAATTTGACTATATGATAAAGCATTTGAATACAAAGGCGTGGTACAGTCTCACAATTATTCCGAATACCTTGGGTATTAGTTTTAACAGAAGATATATCGATGTGGGCCTATATAAAGCTGAACTAGAATAATCTTCAAACTGAGAGAATAGCTCATTTACAAAGAGCTAGGTGGATGGTATTGATAAATGTTGGAGAGATTGTCGACCTGAGTTTAAAGGGGAGCTATGTTATATAGTATTTCGATCAGATCACTTAAAATGTTTAACTTAGAATTGAGTGATTAGTTCGCTTAGAAAGATGGATGGAGTTGATAAATCTTGGAGACATCTTAGACTTGAGCTTGAAGGGGAACTATGCTATATAGTATTTCGATCTAAGCTTTACTTAGAACCGTGAGACATTTACAAAGGTATAGATGGATGGAACTAATAAATCTTGGTAATAACCTTGACTTGAGTTTAAAGGGGAACTATGCTTTATAGTATTTCGATCTAAGGCTATATAAAGCTTAACTTAGAACCGTGAGGCATTTACAAAGGTATAGATGGATGGAACTGATAAATCTTGGTAATAACCTCGACTTGAGTTTGAAGGGGAACTATGCTATATAGTATTTCGATCCGAGCCTTTAACAAGTTCAACTTAGAATTGAGAGAATAGATCATTTACAAAGGGATAGATGGAGGGAACTGATAAATCTTGGTAATAACCTCGAGGAACTATGCTATATAGTATTTCGATCTGAGTGAATCTAAGGCTTAGTTACGATAATCTTAAAACTGAGACATTAGTTTGTTAAGAAAGAGATGGATGAATGGAACTAATAAATCTAGGAGATATTCTCGACCTGAGCTTCCGATCTAAGCCTATCTAAAGCTCAGCTACAATAATCTTTGAAATGATAAACCTGTTCATTTATTAAGCAATGTACGGAGCTAAATCGACATGTCTTAAGCAACTGTCCTTTGTGGAGCTAACTGCTCACTTTACATAAACATAAAGCATTAAAAGTGATTATGGTAAAATCAATAAAATGAAATAAAATAAGCTCTCAAATTTCATTTGGCAATAATATATTTGATTTGAATTTGAAATAAACACAGAGCATCCCTTCTATTGACCAAGCAAAACTACATTAACATTGAAGACAAAAGAATACAAATTGCAATAATAATCTTACAAAAGAAATACAAGGAGACAAAAGGGTACCGAAAGCGACACCAACCGCAATATGATGAACATCAGTTATGCAAAAAGCAGACCAAAACTAGAGAGACAAATGCTAAATTGATTTACTTACTTCAATGCACAAATGAGCAATTATGGAGAAAGCAAAGCAAACCGAAAAATTATACACAAATTTTCCTATTGTTTTGAAAACAAATGAAATGTTGGGTCAAAATAGCCAAAGGCTGATGAGTTTGGTTTCGGGTACAGTTGCTTCCAAAACACTTAAAGAGTTGACAAATTGTGTCTAAAAAAACGAAAATTTATTAAGTGGAAGGGTAAAATTATGGAAAATGAAATTTGTATCATAATTTTAATCGAGATAATGTCTGGTCGTGTGGCAAATGACACGATAATAGTGTGAGTACAGTTGACACACCCTTAGCCTACAAATCGCTAGGACCTTAGGTCTACCTCAGTATAAGTGTGAGTGTGTGAGTGTGTTGAAATGTTTATAACCAGCTGTCATCATCAAGAACCGCAATGGCAGCACAACCAACAGGATAACCACTTGAAATTGGAGCAAATGCGCAAAGTGCAGGTCGTTGTTCATCGCTTGGCTCCTTTGCTCCTTACCCTTACCCCCCCTCACTTGTCCAGCTGAACCTGCCCGTCCTGATGGCTCTCGATTTTAGCTTTAGTTTACCAGTAACGGTCTGCTCGTTTCGGTTCGGTACTGTTGTTTTGACCCCCGTTTATCAGCCCACACTGTTTCCGTCTCTGTGGCAACAAATGAGGCAAACTCGATAATCAGACTATCAAAGTTTATGACGGTCCAACCACACACACACACACACACACACACACACACACACACACACACACACACACACACACACACACACACACACACACACACACACACACACACACACACACACACACACACACATGCCCACCATCAGCAGGAGGAAGACCAAAGTGTAGAGCGGTGAACCGGGTTGAGGGGATTTTATAATATAAAATGCTTGGGGAAACTATAGAACCCGTTTCTGGCCAGTAATCGTTTGTTGTGTCTGCCAGTTTAGCCAGGGTGATTGAGAGTGTATGTGTGAGGTTAAAGTAATACAATTTTATATTGAATTACTTTGACACACAATCAAATGTGAAAAAGAGAAAGAGCAACCACACCACACCACACCACACCAGCTAACATCGAAGCAAAGCCACTAAAATTGCCAAACGGCTGGCGATTTGGCGAGTCTGTTTCCAGTTTTAATTCGGTTCACTATATGTTTGTGTTCGGTTTGGTTCGGTTCTGTTCAATTTCGTTGAGTTTGGCACAATTTTGTTTGCATTCTTATGGCTCGCATAAATGTTAATGCTTTGCCCAAATAGTTTTTTTTTTTATTCGGCCTTCGAAGTGTTTCAATTTAAAACAGAAGCTGCTCAAATATATTTATTTAGGTTAACGTTTTATTTTGCTCCATGTTTATTTTCCGACCAAATTGGAGAAAATTTATTCAACAAAAAAAAAAAAAAATGTCTATCGATTTGTAATAGGAACCGCCCCTGCTCAATTATATGATCGAAAGTATTTAAAGGGATTATCAAATAGCGAAGGGGTCACTCTATTAAGTCAATTAAAGATTGACAGAAATCAATTAAAAGTTTCAAAACTATTTTAAAGTTTCTGAAAAATATTGATAATTAACTGAGGGGAATAAAGTTTCGGTTAATCCTTTCCTTGATTCATTCTCTATCGAAATAGAAACTTATGATTAGGAAAGATTTACCTACTCAAGCCCTGATTTCTTTAATCATTCAAAGATAAAGCAAAATGAATTCTTTCTACTAGAATTACTTCTTTGTACAGTCCCGCGATAATTTTTCAAGTCGATAACTATCGATAAAGTAAGCGGATCTACTCATCAGAGTGAAGCGTAAAGGGAAAATAGAATATAAAAGATTTGAAAAACATTTTAATCGATTTCGCTTATTCAATTATAGCGACCACAAAATTCCGCGAATTATTCAAGATAATGAGTTTCTGACTCGCTCTGGACAAGTTGGACAAAGTTGGCCATGGCTCATTATGAAATTAAAACCGCCAACAATCGACAATTGAAACCGCTGACAGAATAAAAACCACAATCGAGTCTGAATGCGTGACTGTCTTCCTGCCATTGTTGGGTCAGCAAATTGTTAGAAGACCTTTCAATCCATCTACCATTCCAGCCACACACACACACACACGCACAGTGCTAGCGGAAGAAGAAGAAGAAGAATTGAGACTTATGATGAGCTTGTAAACCACAAAATCAAATTCAATTTCCATACAATTATTATTCAATTTATTTTTTAAATGAACCAAATGAAAATCAGTAAAATTTTTTTTTTTGCTTGGATGAGTCTGGCTTTCTGCGAATCATACAAAATAATAATGATGTATAGATACAGGCTTTTTGGGTTGCCTTGGAAGTTGGTAAACGCAAATATTGACTTGGCAGTGGGCGAGATTTCAGGCTCAGACAAATGAAGGCAACAGACATGATACAAGCAATCAAGCAAGCCCATGTAAACGAGACACTCAAACACATCAACATATGTACAAGAAATACAAAGAGAGATCTTGTGGGATAAGGAAACACCGAGACCGAAAAGACACCCCAGACCGGCAAGAGACCAACAGACTAACATAGACCAACATACACACACACACGCACCAAATAACAATTGTCAAGTGTCAGAGGAGAGCGTTGCCTTCTTGGTTTGGTTTGGGTTGAGTTGGATTGGGTTTGGGGTGGCTAAATCCATTATAAATTCCCATTGCGAAAAAGACGAAGAAGAAAATATACACCAAAACGAATCAAAACATAAACTCGAAAGCATTTCCAAACCTATTCCAGACCAACCCAACCCAGCCTAGTCTCACGCCCCAGCTCGAATCTCTGGACTCTTTTCATTCGATACGTAAGAAAAAGAATCCAACAGAATTTGGCAATCAGTCACTTGACATTTATAAGGTCTTGTAATTTGCATATTCAGTCTGCTAGCAAGCTGCTTAATCCTGGGATGATACACACTTTTACACTCCACAAAAAAAAAAAAAAAAAAAAACATTATCTAAAATTCGTTACAATTTAAGTGATAACACATTTCTCTGTTCTGTTTGCCTGTGTACTTTATCAATTTATACAAAAGAAATACACACACAAAAAAAAGCCAAAGCGAGAGAGAGCAAAGTAAATGAAATTCATATAAACACAAACCGACTTGAATTTTCAGCTAAGCAAAACACATTCGCTCTTCTTCTTTTCATACATTCTCTGTGTAAACTTTCAGGCTTGGCAAAGTCAAATAAATATATAGAGAAATAAAAATAGACAAGTATACTTGTGGAAAATTCAATTTCAATATGTCGATGATTTTGTGTATTTAGAAAATCCTCATGCCCAAAGGCTTTAAAATTTTCTACTTTTCCAAAAAACAGAAAAAAAAATTTTATATAAAAAATAAACCCTAAAAAAAAAAACAATTAGAGTAAATGGCTTTGATTGCGTTGAATGCCATTTCAATTCAGTTCAAAAAGGCAAACACGCGGCGTATACGTAATTTTTTTTCCATACATATTTTATTTTTTTTTTTTTTTTTTTTTAGCTGGCATTCTGCCATTGACTTTAACCCTTGAGTTGGCAAGTGAGTGGCCAACCGCAAAACTTAAGAGTCCTCGCAATAATATTAATAAAAGAAAAAAACTTTTATTTTTTTATTTAAAAAAATTTCATTTTGCATTTATGAAAAAATGAAATTTTTATTGACTGGCTTTTTGCTTTTTGCAAGAGAAAGAAAATTTATTAAAAATATAACGAGAAATCTCTGAAAAGGTAAGGCAGAATAGTTTCTCAGGGTTTCCGAGAAGTCGGCAGTAAGCTGACAGAGATAGCCAGATCACCGACAGATGGCGCCTTTCTTTTTTTTTGAAAAACATAAAACTATTTTCGCAATTTAATTGAGAGAGGTAAATTTTTAAATGAAAATCCCTGCGAGGAGAAAGTTTTTCAATACGCGAAATGAGCAATGGGAAAGCATTTAATGGGTTAAGCCCAAAACAGTTGCCCTCATTCAAACTCTTTACTCTTTCTCTCTCTCTCTCTCACTCCCTCTCTCTCTCTCTCTGTCTCTCTGAGTTTTGAGCTGGCTGCTTTGGGTATTCAAATATTATTATCAGCTTATATAATTTTGTACTGAACATTTCTCATTTAATTTGCAAATTGCGTGGCTATAAATACAAATACCATATGAACTCATGTTTGTATCTGTATCTCTATATATGTGAGTATATGTGTGTAAGTGTATGTGTGTGTATGTGTGTGTGTGTATTTTATAATGTGCTTGATGGTATTGCCAGTAGTTTTTGGTTTAAGTGCATTTACATTAATGCTCTCGACTAATGCAAACTAAATTTTTGCAACGCTTCCACACTCACACCCAAAGTGACACACACACACACACACAGATATAGCCTAAAGAAAATATATATATATAATGTTGTCTGTATAAAATATTCAAGTCAATTGAATTTGATTTTTATGTAAGACCAACAACAATTACCATTTAAGTATTTAAGTAGCTCAAGTCTGGCACATTTCTATAAATCTATAGGCAATTAAATGACCCACCTAACCTCAAAAAAAATAAAGAAACCATAACAACAGGATTCGCCTGCACAACACAAAGTCTTAATATGCCCAGCCAAGTCAAAAAAATAATAATAAAAAGAAGAAGATGAAATATTTGTTGCCAAGACAATTTTGGGGCCAGAAATTTTTTGAGGTTAGGTTAGAATTTGCAAAGCATTTTTGAAAGAAGTGAAAGAATTTTGTAACTTACCCGTTGGACTCGGCGTTAGCGACATCATATCAAAGTGTATATTCTTTTGCTCAAACGAATAGTCCTTGAGAAAGGTTAGCTTGGCTCCCCGGGTCTTGGTGAGTCCGGTGACCGCATTGTTAATCGCGCGCAGATATTCCCGTTTACCGAAATTCGTATGGGGGGCAATGAGTCCGATATTCAGTTGCTCTTTGGAGGCGGCAGCTGATTTGCCCAGACTGTTGCCACCATTGGTGAGTCGTAGGGCCGACGTGCCTGGACATGCATAAATTATTAAGAGGCCCAGCATGAGGGGCCAAGTGGTTAGACACATGTTCTTGCCCAACCAAGTCGATATGCCCCGGCAGTGTTGATTCGAAAACATCGTATTTCTAGTTGGCTTCGTTGATGCTATTCCACTTGTTCTACTTGATGTTGTTGTTGTTGGTGTTGTTGTTGTTGTTATTTGAGGTGTTGTTGATGGTTGGGCTGGTTGGGTCCTAAATTGCTGACATGCCGTTCTTCTTGTTAATGTTGTTGTTGTTGTTGTTGTCACCTCTAAGCTATTGTTGTTGTTGTTGATAGATGTTGTCCTTGTTGTTTGGCTATTGTGCGTTTTGCTGGCAGTGTTGTTGTTGTTGTTGCTGGCAACAGCAGCCTCAGAGATCTGACAATGACCCGTTGCATTTTTACTGTTGCTGTTGCTGTTGTTGTTGTTGTGGTTGGCTTGGGTCGCTGATATTGTTGACATTATAGTATCGGTTTGAGCAGGCCTTCTCTCTGTTGGCCTGTTGCTGTTGGTGTTGGTGGCTCTGGTCCATTGGCTGCCATCGGCAACTGTTTTTGCTCGCCTTTTTAATTTCTCTTTCAGTTTATTTTTGTAGTTTTTTATATCTTGTTGTTGTTGTTGTTGGCGTTGGTGTTGTTTTTGTTGACCCAATGGCTTTAATTTCCACAAGGCCTGCACAGCATGGCAGAGCATTAATTCAACCATGCCGCAGTCACTGCCCTCCCCTTTCCCCCTTAAGCAATATTTGCCAATATTCTTCTTCTTCTTCGTCTTCTTCGACTTCTACTTTTACTCTTTTGTTAATGTTGTTGTTGTTGTTGTTTTATTTGCTACGCCTTTTGCACACTAATTTTGTTTAATTTAATTAATTTTGTTGTTTGCCTGCTGCTGCTTCTTCTTCTTCTTCTTTGGATAGTTGCTGTTGTTGTTGTTGTTGGGTCTGTCACGGCTCTTAACTGTTGGCGGCTTAGTTCGTGCTGTTTTCCTCTTTTCCTTTTTTGTTGTTGTTGTTGTTTTTGTTTTTTGTATTTTATTTCATACTTTTGCTGCTTTTAATTTGTTTTATGATTTATTCTTTTAGTTGATTACTTTCTTATAATTCTTCTCCTTCTTTTTTTTATTGGGTTGTATATATATATTTATTTTTTTTTTGTATATATTTATATATATATATATATATATATAATTTGATTTATGTATATATATATTTTTTTTCTTATTCTTCTTCTTTTTTTTTTTTTTTTTGGTGGATGGATTAGGTTCAAAAACAGTTTGCTTCAATGTTTTCTTGAATTCTTTTTACCTGTTTGCCTTATTTCATTTATTTTATTCTGAACAAATTCTTTCTCTCTCTCTCGCTGTCTCTACGTCTCACTCTGTCTTTCTCTTTTGCTTTTCACATTTTAAACATTTGGCAGGTTAATTGAATTGCTTGTCGCGTTTTGTCGCGTTTTTCTAATTACTTCAAACACACACAAAAAAAAATAAAGAAAGAAAGAAACAAAAACAAAAATAAAATAAATCTTTTGCTAGAATTTTGTTTTTTGTAGCGGTGGTTATGGTGAGTGGGTGGGAGAGGGGGGGGGGGAAGGGGGTGTTACACACACACACACACACACACACCCGCACAGAGAAGGCTGTGAATAACCAACACTAAATTGGTGCCTTGTGCGTCATCAACATTTCCTTTCTTTGGTCTTTATTAATTTGTTTTCATTTTGTTCACACTGAGCTGCACTGGGCACAGTGGTTTCAAATTTATTAGAATTTGATTTTTTTTAAATTTAATTTGAGTTTGAAGCTTGAATGAAAGAACTAAAGGAGAGGCCTAGCTGGAATCTAGAGATTGATATCTGATTAGGAATAAATTGGGAGCTCTAGCACCTTTGGGAGTACAGTCATCGCACAGAGGCAAAAGTATATAAATTAATACCTGATAAATTATCAGTTAAGGAATATAGGAATATTTGAGGTTACAGTCATAAATTTGTGATATAGATTAAGCCCTGATAAATTATTAAATAAGAAATAGAAACCTAGATTCTCTGGGAGTACAGTCATCGCACAGATTCTCTAGGAGTACAGTCATCGCATATATATATTTTAAAGGCAAATGTATATAAATTGATACCAGATAAGTTATCAGAGTACAGTCAAATTTATTAAGCAGAAGACTCTATATTGATGAGTTATCAGATAAGAAATAATTCGAGACCCCAGATGCTTTGGAAGTACAGTCATCGCATACCTGAATTTGTGAGGCAGGCATATATAAATTAATACCTGCTAAATTGTCAGATAAGAAATATTGAGAGCCTGAGATCCTTTGAGACTATAGGCAACAATGTTGTCAAATTTGAAGATCTACTTTTGAGGAAGCCAAGCAATTATCCCTTTAGCCTGGAACTCAGAATTGGCTAGAGTAACGACTCTAGAATTTGGTTTACCTAGACCACTTAAATTGCATCTCAGACCTATATGGATTAATTAAAGAAAACTGAATACCCCAAGACTTTTGAAGACTTAAAAATTTTCTAGAGATTTCCTTTTTTTTCTTGGGAAATTATTCTCCAACCCAGTGTATTTCCTTCAGGTGCTGCAACGGATGTGTTTTTAAAATGTGTACCAATGTGTGTGTATGTGTGTGTGTGTCCTCGTACAGTTTTCATTTCATTGAGTTGTGCGTGTGTGGAGGAGCTGCACAGGTGCTGCTTATTGGCAGTTGTTGTTACTTTTCTTTTTTGCTGTTTGTTGTTGGTTGTTTGGGATATCAATGAATTCGTTTCATTTTCAATTATACGAATTTAATATTGTGGAATTTATACTCGAAATAAACTTGAACACGAAAATTAATTACAATAAACAAATGAAATCACTTGGCTTCTTGGCAAAGTCAATCGATTTCTTCGACTACGAATTATTTGTTTCTGTCAACGCCCTCTATCGGTGATGGGCGGAGTCCCTTTGTCTCTTCTCACTCGAGATCATTGAATTTGCTTTTTTCTACTTCTTCTTTTTTTTTCTTTTTGTTTTGTTATTGTAAATTCTCTCTGTCAATTGTCAAGTTATTGCTTCTTCCTGTCACTTGTGAACTGGGCGTGGCCTCAAGCCTGGCGTGAAAAAACTTCAACAAGCCCACACTTTTCCTCCCACTCATGTCAAAAATGGATTGGCCACAAATAGATTTCTATGATTTCTGTTCGCCTCTTTTCAATGTTTTTCCAAGAAAGGCAGACTTTGATTTTGACACATTGGCAGCAGGTTTGCCAAAACCATTTGAATTGAATCACTATATCATATAGCCACTATATAGCGAAACACTTTGAGCATATCTAAGTTAATTATGAAAGTCTATAAAGAGAGCTATGAGTACCAGGATTGATGAAATTCAGCTACTATATCATTAAGACCCAAATAGATCGGTTTGAGGATTTGTGAATATCTCGGGAACCAATCAATATATTTAATTCAAATTGTATATTTAAGATAAAAATACTCCACTACAGGGTGGTACGAAATTTAACCTGGACAGGACTAGAGGTTCTATGGAGATTACAATCTACTTTAACCGATATATATGAAACTTAATTTAAAGAAGATTATTATATCAGGTCAAAATCAGGGCCTATAAAGCTCTCAAGTTCTCACTTATCAAGTTCAATCAAGCTAGCTATTTGAAATGAACAAATTCAAAGAAAATTTCTACTCGAGAGGACTATTACATCAGGTCATAATCAGGGCTTATGATTAACTCAGCTTCTTGGCAATCAAGCTGAATCAAATTTTATATTTGACATGAATATATTCAGAAGTAGATCAGGTAAAGAGTAAGTCTTTCAAATATCTCAGTATTTTTAGCAATCAAGTTGAATCAAATTATCAATTTGAAAGAAAAATATTCAGTCATGGATATATATGAAATTTGATCTAGAGAGAGCTATTGTATCAAGTCATATTCAGAGCTTATGAATATCTCAAGATCTTAGCAAACAAATAGAGCCAAATTACATATTTGACACAAACATATTCAGATAGAGATAAATTTGAAATTTGGTGTTAAGGTGACTATTATATCAGTTGAGGTAGAAGGTGAGACTCTCAGTTGAAAGTCTCAGGATCCTACCAATCAATTTGAATGAAATTTTATATTTCTAATCAATTTAATCAGATAAAGAAGTATATGAAATTTGATCTAGAGAGAACTATTGTATCAAGTCATATTCAGAGCTTATGAATATCTCAGGATCTTATCAATCAACTTGACCCAATTTTCATATTTGACACAAACATATTCAGATAGAGATAAATCTGAAATTTAATGTTTAGGTGACTATTATATCAGTTGAGGTAGAAGGTGAGACTTTCAGTTGTATATCTCAGGATCCTACCAATCAATTTGAATGAAATTTTATATTTCTAATCAATTTAATCAGATAAATAAGTATATCAAATTTGATCTAGAGAGAACTATTGTATCAAGTCATATTCAGAACTTATGAATATCTCAGGATCCCATCATTCAATTTGAATGAAATTTTATATTTCTAATCAATTTAATCAGATAAATAAATAGACCAAGTTTGGTCTGGACTGGCACTTGTTATATATGAATATCTCGGGATCTTAATAAGCAATCTTCATTAAATTGGGTAGTTGAAATAATTAACTAAAGAGTCTCTGATTTTAGTTGGGCCAAAAATAACTTTAGCCTTTTCTCCTGGGCTGTGATTCTACTTTTTCTTTTTTTCATGATTTTGCGGGAGAGTCTGGTGTTGTTTGGCATTTGTATTTGTATTGCCAACACCGTCACAAGTTGTGCTGTTGCTGTCGTTGAAGAAATTTTCATCGTACTTTCATTGCCCTGCCGCCTGCCAGGCTGTCAAATAACTAAAGTTGCGGCTTCTTTTTTTGTTGCTTAGCTGCTGGGTTGTTAGGGGTTTGGGCCTGTTCGTGTTTGACTGTGACTGTGACTGCGGCTGCTGTTGCGGCTGTGGCTATGACTATGGCCTGGTTCGTAAATCAGCAAATCGTTGGCTTTCGGTGAAGGGCTTGGCCGGGTCTCTCAAACTGTGGACAGAGCCGAGTTAAACTGGCCAGTCTGAAACGGTAGATGGTTTAGCCAGTTTTGGGTCAAGTTATTTCCAAGGCTTGGGCTTATAATTTGTGGGCCAAGCGCTGGCTTAAGCTTTGGTTGGCCACTTAATGGCCCGAACTGTCAATATATACAAGCACATGCGGGGGGGGGGGGGACTATGCATATGGAAGGGGATTGTTGTAGTGGGTTTAAATGTGCATATGTGAGTGATTACTTTGGTGAGTTGACTGGCCAAAGTCGAGCAACTAAAAGCTCTTGACTCCCCTATGCCTCCAACCTTTGTGCCTTTGGACTCCACAATATTGCAATGACACTGGCAATGGCAAGTTGGTTTTTCATCTTGTTTGTTGTCACCGCAGTCAAAGACGTAGAAGGTCACACACACACAAACACACATACACATAAAGAGAAAGAGACGAAAATATCCTGTACAGACTTGCTCATGTGTTGGCAGCCATAAAATGTCTGCTTCTGTCTTCATTGTCTGGTGCTTTTTTGCAGCCACCGACACGGCCAATTCCACAATTTTACCAGCCTGTTTGCCTTTATTATATACCCATATAAAGTACAATACAATATGTACATTCTCTTGCCTCTATATATATATATATGCTTTTTATATATATATTTATACATATATATTTTTTTTATACAAAGCCTCGGTTTGTCGGCTTGCTGCCACATTTGTCTGTGCCTGAGCTGGTGTATGTGTGTTTTGTTGTTGTTGTTATTATTTTTATTTTGTATATGACGGCGGCGGCAATAAATTTTATCTTATGAAAACCAAATAACAGCACACACACACACATACACACAGTGGCTGTGCCGGTGACTGGGGGCCAGTTGTTGGTCGAAGGGAACAGAGTATCAAACGAAAGCACAACGAAGCCTACACTCCTTAAAGCGAGGGGGGTAGAGCCCTCTATTTGAAGGCTTGGAACGTCACTAGTCCGGCAATTGAGCCACCCACTTTTTTTTTTTTTATTTGCAGCCTACTTCATTTTCAGTCAGAGCTTTTATGCCTTGTTTGACATTGCGTATACGCAGCGTTGGCTAGTTGAGCCTCAGAAAACGTGTAATGAATTCACGGCGTATTAAACTTTTGATTGAAAATGCTCTGCCCTGACTAACTGACGGACTGACTGACTGAGTGAGTGACTGACTGGCTGACTGAGTGAGTGACTGACTGGCTGACTGAGTGAGTGAGTGATGGTCTCTTGTTCTTTCCTTTGGTTTTTATTATTATTAGAGTTTCTTTTGTTTTGTTTCTTTTCTTGTTTCGGTTGCCGTTGTGGTTTTCACTGTTTGTTGCAACATTATCATCATCTGTGTTGGCCCTGTCATAATGTTTATGACTTTGCTGCGTTATAACAAAAAAAAAAAAAAGTACTCAAACGAATTTCTCAGCAAAATGAAGAAAATTAAAAAAAAGAAAGATAATTTCCATTTGGATTGCGGAAATATTATCATTAATCACTTGACAAAATAAATTCTATGCTTAACTATCTTTAGATGTTTGATTAATTCGCAGGTGCTTCTGTTTCTGCTACTCAAAAGATTCTTTCAATCAATAAGCCGATGGTTTCCAGCCTCGGCATATTTTCTCTGTCCGTTTGCTCGTCTTGGTTCATTAATCTTTTTCTTTTTCTTTATTTTTTTTTTAATGTGGTGAAAACTAGAATTTCATTTATCAAGAATTTTCCAGGAATTTCCCAAAGAACTATGTACATCTTTGAATAAAATTCCTTGTAACAAATTGAGCATTCTTTTTCCAAGAATTTTGAAATGTTCCGGAAAAGCTTTACCAAAGAAATTGAATTTTTTTTGGCTAGGCTGATTTCTCCAGGGACTTTCCAAAATCGGGACAATTTCTTTGATCTTTCAGTTAGTAAAATTTACTAGATTTTCTCATATATTTTTCAAAGAGAATTTAGGGGGATACTCAGAATTTAAATGGGACAATTCTTACTAGTTCGAAATGAATTTCTTTCTGGGTTTGAGGGAACCCTGAAGAAAGTCTGTAGAATTTGAGGGAAATCCTTAAAGATTAAGGAAATTATCAGGAGAATCTGAGAAGAGAAGACTTATTATAATTTTTTTTCAAATAATTCTTGAAAGAAATTTGAAGAGCGTAGTCAGAATTTCAACGGGGCAATTTCTTCTAAGTTGAAATGAATTCATTTCTAGGCTTTAGGGAACCCTGAAGAAAGTCTGAAGAATTTGAAGGAAATCCTTTAAGTTTTGCTTAACAAAGTTCTCAGGAGAATTTGAAAACAGAAGACTTATCATAATTTCTAAAGATAATTTCAAAGTATAGTGAGAAATTTAAGGGGGCAATTCTTACTAGTTTGAAATGAATTCCTTTCTGGCCTTGAGCGAACCTTGGAGAAAGTCTGAAGAATTTGAAGGAAATCCTTAAAGTTTTGATTAAAGAAATTCTCCAGAGAATTCGAGAAGAGAAGACTTATCAGGCTGACTTCTTTCTAGGTTGAGCCGAACTCCACTTTGATCTTAAAGGGAAATTGAAAAAGATCTCAAAAATGTTGAAAGAATTCTGGGAATATTCAGGATTTTTTATTGATTGAATGGAACCAGTTCTTTCAAAGTCAGATTAGATACATTTCTCTTTTTTAAATAATTTCAAGGAATTTCCAATATTTACAATATAGATTTTTATATTTTGTCGCTGATTTTGAAATAGATTAAAACAGAATTTTCAGAGAGACAAAAAAAAATTATTAACGAGAATTTTTCACCCCAGCTGAGAAGGTTGGATTTACCCCCCGGCCACTTTTTTTGGGCCAAGGGTTAAGCTTGTCAAAAAGGGTTTTCAATTTCCTTGTGTCGTGTAGGATTGTGTTTTGGTTTTCCTTAAAAGCAGCCACCACCGTGTGACAGTTATTTATTTTTTTTTTTGTTTGGCCAACTGCCACGCCCTCGATTATAGGGAGAAAGCAAGATTCAGTGCAATTTATTTATGTGTTTGCTTAGCGTGCTTTATCATTTTGGTATTTTGGTTGGGCTTTTGTCTAATTTGACAGGGCAACGACCGCTGTCAACGAGGGTTTTTTTTTTTTTTTTTTTTTGCTTTAGCCTTAAGCACACGCAACCAGATTCTTCTGCAATTCCCACCAAAACCGAATTTCCTTGAAATTGTTCTGGGCTTCACCTGATTTATTTGATCCAAAAAACAAAAAAAAAAAAAGAGGTGGCATGAATCTAACAAGCCCTCAAATTGCCTGAATGGACTCCACTTGTTTGGGTTTAATTTTACATAGTCCCTGCAATACACACACACACACACATACACACACGCATACAACAAAACACACTTTAACTCGCATCAACACAAGCTTACAATCCACTTGATTAACCTGGTTTTTTCCCCAGTTTTGAAAATCCTCTAGTGCAGATTTTTGGTTGCCTCTGAAGTGCTATATTTTTTGGGTTCGCCAAACAAGTGGGGCTTTATCGAGGGGGGTGGGGGTGGGGCTACCAGAATCAGTCTGTTTGTCTTGCAGTTTTTATGTTTTGCTATTTGTATTTTTCATTTTTGAATCAACGGCTGCCTAAACTATATTAGGGTTACCAGTTGATTGTGCATGTGACTGTACGTCTGTGTGTCTGTGTGCGTGTGTGTGTTGTAGTAGTAGAGCATCAAACAAGTAAACAGGCTAAAAAAAAAAAACAAGAAGACAAAATACAAAATTCTGTGGCAAAAGTTGCAAAAACTCTTGAATGCGTACAAATCACACTCACACACACACACAGAGACAGACAGACATTTAGACTCGTGTACATGACCAAATCCATGTAGATAGAATTTGCTGTTGTTGTTGTTGTTTTTTTTTTGGATTTTGGCTTCTGTCGCTGTCAAATGCAAAAACTTTCTTCATTTTTCGTTGCTCAATTTTTATTTTTATCCCTGTATGCGTGTGTGTGTGTATGTGTGTGTTTCTCCCCCCTTTCTCTTCATTCCTTTTTTGGTTTGTTTATTTTGTAAATTTCTTTTTTTTATCTGTTTCTCTTGTCTGCTGGTCTTGTGAGTTTTCATAATTCGTGTCATTTAAATGTAAAAAAAAAAAATATTAACCACTTTCAAGGCAAAAGAGAAAGACAAAAAAAACTATTGCCTACTTTTCTGCGTCAGTGATATATTCTTAAGTCAGTTTGACTTGGCAAAGAATAAATTTGAATTTCATTCAGGATATAATTAAGAATGTTGAAAGTTTGCAAGGGTAGAGGAAATAATTTCTTGGCTGGTTGATTTTCTAAAGGAGTCAGGATCGGACATAACCTCAATGCCAGCTGCCAAAACAGAAGATCTAGAGAAAGTCAGCAAGAGAGAGAGAGAGAGAGAGAGAGTTCAGAATTTAATTCTTTTCTTTTTTTTTTTTAGCCCAATTTCAATTATCAATTGTTTTCCTTTTTTTGTTTTGTTATTTTTTTTTTTTTTTTGTGTAAATTTGTCCGCCCATTCAATTTGCCAAAGAATATGCAAATTATTTGCTTCTTCTTCTTCTTCTTCTTCTTTTTCAACACAATGTCACATTTGCTTTTCTTTGCGCTTTTACATTGTTTTTTTTTTTTGCTTTCTTTAGCTTCTTTTTATTTTTATTTCTCATTGCTCTTGTCACAATAATAATAACAACAGTGACAATTCTCGCGCACAACACAACATTTTTACACTTGAAAAAAAACTTGTCAACTTGAAATGACAAAAAAAAAAAAAAAAATAACAATTTTCAACAAAAAAAAAAAAATCCAACACGCACTAAAAACGAAACTTTCATTGGCTTTTCAATTTTGTTGGGCAGGGCACTTCAATCGAAAAGAAAGAAAGAAAGACCAAAATCCCGTTATACATATATAGTATATATATATTTATATATAGAAAGGAAAGAATATTGCATACGATGACGGCAACGGCAACGGCAACGGTGACGGCGACGACAGCAGAATTGAAGCAAAACGCCAAAAGCATGAAAATCATTTCAAGGTTCAGATTTTTTGGCAGCTTCCTTTTCCTGCCCAGCCCTGAAAGTACCGTTCACTTGTCAGAGGTGCCGATGAAGCTAGAGCTCTACACATTTCTTCTTCTTGTTGTTCTTGGTGTTCATTTATTCCTTTTGACGCTGGCAAAATGCATTTTAAAGCTATTATGATAAATTTGGTGTACATTAAGAATTTTCTCCTTCTTTTTCTTGTTTTTTTTTTTTTTTTTTTTTTTTTGTGCTTTTCGCATACATGTGAAACTGACATTGACATGGGGCCACCCTCACTCATTTTCTCTCGACTGCCTTGACGTGTCGCATCATGCCAAATTAGCACAGCAAAAATTAAAAAAAAAAAAAAAAATGGTACATTCAGCAAAGAAGTATGAGCAAAAAGAATAAAAAGAAAGCAAAAAAAAAAAAAATGCTTGGGCTCAAGCGGCGCGAATTAATGCTTGCCGACTGTGGTTTTTTGTAGTCGGGAAGAAGGGTGGAAGGATGGAAGGTGGGCAATGCAGACGAACAGGAATGATGTGAGCGAGGTGGGCATTCTGAATGGGTGAACGCACAGCAGCAGAAAGTACCGTTGCATTTCGCTAGGCTGAGCGCTTAATTAAAAAAAACATTGCGACGAACAACAACGCGAAGAAGAACTGCCGTGAATGCTCAGCAGAAATACAAAACAGCGATAAGGCCTGATGTTAACGGCACATTGGCATTCTGATGTGCTGGCTCTTGCTCTTGCTCTTCTTGTTTGTGTTGTTGTTGTTGTTGTTGCCGCTAGGTCTATTCTTGTCGTTGTTTACGTTTTGCTCATGCGGCTGAGTTCTTATTTTTTTTTGGGGTCACTTTTGCAGGCTTTGACACAAAGTCAAAGGCAGGCAGCAAAATTTGAAAGTGCACTTTTTTTGGTAATTTTTAGGCTTGGCTTGTGTGTGCTCTGAATTTTTTTTCTCCTTTTTTTTCTTGTGTTATCAAACTTTTCTCTTTGTTGTCGCAAGTTTTGTCATTTCAACCAGTAAAGTAGCAAGTGTGTGTACGGCCAAAAAAACAAAAAAAAAGACACCAGTACAAAAAAAAAAAAAAAAATTGAGAGAGTAGCAAAAAAGGAAAGCGTAAAGAAAAAAAAAAAGAAGCGAAAGAAACGAACGCATAACCCAAGTTGAAACATAAAACAAGTCCACACCCAAAAATTCAAAGGCACGCACAAGCGACAACAACAACAACAACAACAACAAGAAGAATGTTAGAGACGGCGTCGCCAGCAGCCGCAGTTTCACACACACACACACACACAGGCAGAGACACATGTACGCACGCACACCAACACACGCCCAACTGTAAGTATTTCTCAACTGCTGATTTTTTGTTTTCCTTGCTTTTAATTTAATTCTTTCTTTTTTTTCTTGGTCTCAACTTTTTTACAAGTCTTTCTTGCTTATTTAAAAATCTTTTATTTATGCTCTTATAATTTTATGGTTGGATGTTTTTTTTTTATTGTTGTTGTTGTTGTTTTTTTTTTATGGTTTGATTAATTTTCTTCTTTAATAAACACGATTTTTTTTTGTTTAAAAAAAAAAAAATAAATGATTAATATTTTTTCTTCTTCTTTTTTTTTTTTTTGAGAATTAAGCGGATCGCCTGGTGACCAACTGACCGACACAGTAAATTCTTCTTCTTTTTTTTGAACACATTTTTTTTTTTTTTTTTGCCAAGTTTTCATAGACTTGAGAGTTTTTGTTTCTATTTTGGGTTTATTATTATCATGTTGATTATTTGTTTTTACCGTTAGTGTCGTCGTCGTCGATGTTGTCGTTGTCGCGCGTTTGTTGTACTCGCCGTGGCGACCACCGCTGACAGAATGCGCTACGGAATGAATACGACGAGCAACCAACTGGCACTGGCCAACACCGCCGACACCGACAATTTTAGTAATGCGGGACCAGCCAAGGCAGCGAAAGCAAAAAAACACACACTCAGCCGACGCGCAGCATTCGCAGAATCCTAACGTCGCAGCGTCGTGGCGTTGTGGCGTCGGCACCCACCAAAGTCACACGATGCTGATTACGAAATTTACGAAAACTTTACACACACGCAGGCCAGACAGTGCGACCCATACATTTACATAGACCGAAGAACTCCAGCTGCCTTTGTTCCTAGCATTCTCTTTCTTTTCCATTCAAATCGAATTTTTTTTTTTTTTCTTATTTAATTTTTGCATTAGTTTTTTTTTTTTTTTTGACTCCAAAGTGAAACGACAATGGGAGCAGGACACAGAAAAAAATTTAGAAAAAAAAGAAGAAAAACACAATAAAAAAAATTAAAACAGGAGAAGAGAAAGAACAACAATCAGCTTGGTACATTTGTCAATGTCAAAAAGGGAGCGACGCTTTCTGTCGGCTGCGTCAAAGGCCTCTGCAACACACGCCCTCACTGCATATGTGTAATGTTATTTCTTCTTTAGTTTCTTCTTCGCCAACGACACACTCGCTCTCTCTCTCTCTCTCTCTCTTACTCTCCGAGGCGCTCTGCTACTCTCGCCCTGTCTAAGCTGAGCCTGAGTTTAGTATAGGAACCAAACCCATTTTGATGCTCGTTCTAACCGAAGCTCTCTCTTGCTCTCTGACTCGCTCGACCTACTCTCTTTTTTTGGATGTGGCTTGCACAGTTCTATGTCTTTGACTATGCCAGCCTCTCATCTCCTTCCCCCCTCTTGATACATCCTTCGACTATCGAAAACATTTTGTTGGCATTCAATATATTTTGTGTGCTTTTTTCTTTCTGCTTTTGCATTCCTTTTTTTTTTTTTTTTGAAGCCAACACCACGTGCTTGAGCGTTGCCAGATGGCTTGAAATATCACAATTTCTAGCTCAACTCAACTTGATGATAATTTCAAAAGGGGTTCATCCAATGACTTGGATATAAGCTTTTACCCAAGCTTTAAAGATCTAACAAACTTGACTTATCTCTCAAAGTAGACCGAATATATTTCTTAGAAGATCATTTCCAAGGATCGAATAGAGAATTAAGAATTTCTTAGAAATTGCCACCATCTGGCAGCACAGTTTTATATCTGCGGCCCTTTTTGTTTTGCTAGTGCCTCGGTTGCCGCAGCTGTGGGGTCGGTGCGGGTGACTTCGGTAGCAGTGACCACGTTTTGGGCTGGCTTTGCCCATGTCTTACAACAATGACAGTAAGCAGCAGAGGACTTTGTTGGCGCATGGCTTGGGGCATGCCGCAGCCAACTCCAGGGGAATGAGTATGGAAGCAAATTCAAAGAGAGAGAGAGCGTGTGTCTCGGCGAGAGATTGCAGATTTGGAGAGCAGGAGAGGCTGCGCAAAGGATGAAAGTCTAACAGAAATCTCAGCTAGCAGAGAAGTCGGGAACTCTGCCTCAATTCAGAGTAAGATGCGTTGGCAAAGGAATAAGCCAATGGATTTCGTTTTCGGGCTGGGCTTTCTGTTGTTCGTTCGGTTGGTTTGGCAGCTGGCCAAAGCCAAGCAAAAACCACGTGTTGATTTGTTTTGATTATGCGCACTTTTCCAAACTTTTCTAATTGAATCCTTTTTGCGGGCACACAACGGCCGAGCCGAGCCAAGCCAAGCCAAACGGGCCCAGTGTCTAACACTGGCGAGTCATGTGCCTAGTTAAATGTGCGTGTATGTCTGTGTATGTCTGTGTGTGTGTGTGTGTAAGAGCTTAGAACATTTGGCTAAGACTCGTGGCATTGGCATCGACATCGACATCGTTTACGCTGGCAACATCGTCATACCAACGTCACAGAAAAAGAAATCCCCACACAGCCCCAAAACCCAAACCAGAAACCCAGACCAGGCCCCAAGCAAATTCAAGCCAAGCAGCCAAAACTAAACCCTACCGACGACTGCCCAAGCCTGTGCCCCAAGGCGGACTTGTCATTGTCGAGGTTACTTTGGTTTTCAGGGGAATTAGTTGCGTGGTCCAAAAGCAGAGTCAAGGGGAGCCGAGTGGAGTGGAGTGGAGACGGTTTCCCGATGCGTGTAAACGTTTTTGTGGCTGCCACAAACTTTCAACTTTTGGCAAATTATCAAATTGTCTTTTCTATCCTCTTCGAAAAAAATAAAGAAACAAACAAAAATTAAAGAAAAGCAACAAATTCGACCAATTACTTATTTTTACCCACTTCTCTCCCCCTTCTTCTTCTTTGTCATTTTTCTTATGAATTTTATAATTGAAATATAATTTAGAGTGGTTAAAACAAAAACAACAAAAAACAAAAAATGGGAAAAGTTTATTGTCAAACTTGAAATGAGGATTTCGAAATTTGTCCAAAGTTTTGCTAACTGTAAATAAATGATTAGACAGATACTTCAAGATGAAATTCCAGATACAAAACCAGCTCACTTAAGACCTGAAATGTTCTCAGCTACTTTAAATATTTGGAGATTAATCAAGGGGAAAGAAGAATTCAAAGAAATTTGGAATTCAATCGAGGAATTCTTTTTTTTAGACCTGAGGATTTTCAGACTCTTGAAGGAATCATCCTGGGCATCTTGGAGGAATATTTACCAAGTCTATATGAAAATATCTAGGGAGTCCTCTGAAGTCAAAATAACCAAGGAATTCAAAGAAATTCGGAATTCAATCGAGGAATCCTTTTTCAGATCTGAGAATTTCCAGACTGTTGAAGCAATCACCAAGGGATATCGACTTCCTGGGAATCATGGAGGAATATTTACCAAGTCTATATGAAAATATCCAGGGAGTCCTCTGAAGTCAAAATAACCAAGGAATACTCAATTCATGCGAATCGGGTAGGAATATTTACCAAGTCTGTGTAAATATATCCAGGAAGTCTTCTGAGGTGCAATATTATATTGTTTATTCCTATGAACTTTTGAAAGCTTGCAATAAATCTACGAAGATCCAAAGTATTTCAAAAGACTTGAGGAAACTTCCAAGGAATATTCCATTCAAATATAAAAACTGAAGGAAACTTCCAAAAAATGTCCGGAAGGAGAGTGACAAAGATCCAGAGAATCTGTTACCTTTAATATTATATAATTTGTTCAAGCTTGAAAAAAATCTGGAAAAGTTCTAATCAGTTATAATCTAAAAGGAAAGTTGCCAAGACCCAGGGAAGCTTGCAATAAATCTTGGAAGAAGGAAGGAAGAGGAAACTTCCAAGAAATATCCTATTCAGTCTGGAGGAGGAGGGTTGTTAAGATCCAAAGAATCCAAATCCTTAAATATTATTTAATATTATCAGACTAATCTAGGAAAGTTGCTAAGACCCAGGGCATCCTATATCTCATTTAAGTTGATTGGGTCTTGAAATATTTAAAGTACTCTGAAGCTTTCAAGAACCTTTAAAAAGAGCTTAAAATAAATCCAGAAATATTCGAAATACCTGAAAAATATTCAAGAACTTCTTAAAGCAATCGTTGGTTCCACGGTTTCCTTGGGTTCCTTTGAATATATTCGATATAGGTATTATCTGCCAGATCAGTCAAATCTAATGAAAGTAAAAAGGAGAAATTTAAAATATTTAAAAAGAAGGAAAATATAAATGAGAAAATCCAAAAGGAATTTAGTCAGCCATTCGTTGGTCTTCTTATCTTAAGATGTTATCTTTATATGCTATATAATATGGTTTATAATAAGTCACTCCAATCTCATGAAAATCGGAATTAAAAGCAGAAATTTGAAATATTTAAAAGGAAGAAAAGAATAAAAGAAAACCTAAAGCAATTCAGTCCAAAAGTCTTTGGCTTTGTATAGGTCAAGTCGTTATCATTATATTCTATATAATACCTATACTATATCATATCTATTGACTTACTCAAATCTGATGAGAACTCATTCGATTTCATGAAAATTTGAATTATTTTACATAAAAAGTTGGGAAGAAGGAAATTAATAAAATCGAAATATTTCGATTTTAATTTTAGAGATTCCAACTGCCTGTTGCTTCCTCGGGGACAAGTGTTAACCCATCGATTCCCTTAATGCCTTCTTGGTGGTTTTTTAACAAGATTCTCTCAATCGCTCTGCCCACCCAACCACTTCAATTTCCATCTCTTCGACATTGTCAACGAGTTTCCTTCGGTGATTCCCCTCAGAGACCAGCTTAAAAATAAAGAGGGAAGAGAGATGAGAAAAGTGAAGTTTGAATCGGTTTGAATTGTTTGGAGCACCTAAAGTGGATGTCTTGTATTGTCTTTGGCATTCTCATAAGCTGGCAATGCTCGGCATTTTGATTGACTTAATGCGATTTGAGAGAATTTCATTAATTAAATTTGGTAGAGGGCAGTGACGAAATGCAATGGCATCTGGATTCGATGGACCCCCACTGGGTACCTACTAACTCTGATAATGCTCATTTTGAACTGAGTTGAGCTAAGCTCAACTGAACTGAACTGAACTGAACTGAACTGAGCTGGGCTGAGCCAAGTAAGTAAGCAAAATTTGATTTGCCTCAATTTTAGTCAGACCAAAAATGTTGTTACTTTTCGTTGTTGTTGTTGTTGTTGCTGTTGTTGTTGTTGCCATTAAACTCGAAGAGTCGAGTGTTTTGTCTGTGTGTACTGAGTAAATTTTGTTTGCCTTGCGTAGATTTTTGGCCACCCAACAAAGCGCCCAGTAGCTTCCCCCCACCCCCTCCCCTCCCGTCCAGTTCTGCCCAGCCTTTCAGACCTTTGGCAGAGACCCTGTAAAATATGCTCATATCCTTCCTTCACACAAGCTACAGAAAAAGATAGACCGAGAGAGCGAGAGTGTGTGTGAGTGAGATAGCTAAAAGAGTGAGAGAGAATGAGAGAGAGGAGCCCACAGCATCATCATAGTTTGGCAAAGTTCGAAACGCTTAAAACAAATTTTTTGGGCGTTGTACGTCGCAACATTTTTCCTACGCTTTTCGTTCTTCTTTCACACACACACACACATACACACATACACTGAAGAGATAACACACACACACACATAGACAGGCAGAATCATGTAGGCACTCATAAGGCTTGGCCATATTCTTATGGCTCGCTTGCTCGCTCGCTGGCAACGCTTCCTCTTGCTCAGCTTCTTTGGTTTTTTTTTTCCTTTTTTTTCTTTGTTGCTTTTGTTTTGCCTTTGATAAACATTGAAACGCATAAAGAGCAAAATGCACA
This sequence comes from Scaptodrosophila latifasciaeformis, assembly GCA_037075145.1. Classification (NCBI taxonomy): domain Eukaryota; kingdom Metazoa; phylum Arthropoda; class Insecta; order Diptera; family Drosophilidae; genus Scaptodrosophila; species Scaptodrosophila latifasciaeformis. The sequence continues at coordinate 4,695,215 of JBAMCM010000073.1, forward strand.
ACCGCCACAGAAACGACCAGCCAACCACTCTTCACCCTACTCCTCCTCCTCCTCCTCCTGTGGGCCACAACCGAATTGACTGCCCTGACTATTTGGCCTTTTACTTTTTGCCGGGCGTTTTAAGTAATTTTCCACATCATTGATTTGCGTTCAAGCCAAGGAACGTGCGTCAATTAGACAACAACCAACCCACTCATACCCTCCCCCCCCCCCCCACAACCCCTCGCCAAACCACTTTATTTTTTCCTATTCTTATTTTTTTTGTTTTTTTTTTCCTTGTTATTCTAACCTCTTTTGGCCCTTGTCTGAGTAACTTTTCACCCCACACACCCCCCCTGCCACCCTGAAGTGAAGTTTTTCTTTGGCCCTAAATTTAATCGTTTCCTGGTAAATTGCGCCACCTTTTCAGACTTGGAAAGAATTGATTAAAAAAAAAAATACATTTAATTGTTCAACACAGCAATTAGGCCAACAAATTGATAAAGCCAAATTTGTGGCTCATTCAACTGCCATTTGCATATGGACCATAATTTATTAAATAAATTTAATTAAAAATTTTTAAGAGAGCAAAAAAAAAAAAAAACTAAGCCCTAAATAAATTGGCTAAATTTAATGATAATTTTATTTGGCTTAACCAATTTGAAGGGGTAACAATTTAATCGGTTCAGGAATTTACATAAAAACAAAATTTTAAAAGAATAAAAAAATACCAAAAATACCAAAAAAATATACTAAATGTCAAAGACAATCAGAAAACCTATAATACAGAATTTTACAAATAAAAGACTCCCAATTTTTATAAGGCCCTCGAAAAATACCAAAAAAATACTAAATGTTAAAGACATAATCAGAAAACCTATAATACAGAATTTTAAAAATAAGAGACTCCAATTTTGTATAAGACCCTCAAAACAATATTTTTGACATATCGGTCAGATTGGGGTTTCATTATAGAGTCATCTAAATTTCCTGAAATTTCGTACATTGTTCTCCTACTTCTTTGAAGACTTCCAATGAGCAATGATGCAAATACCTGATAATATCCAAGCCACATGGAAAAGTTTTTCTCTGGTTCCAAAAGGGCTTTTCAGGTTATTAGGATCTATAAAAAATAAACATATTTCTTGGACTCAAAGGGGGAAATATTTGATCTTTTTTGACCTAAAAAAAAGACTTAATCAATCTGATATAATAAAGGCCTGAACTATTTTCCAAGAATATTATAATTTTTTCAAGATATTAGAAAATTGTGAATATAGAACAAAAAGGATGTGAGAAGCATATTTAGATACAGGCATTACCAGGACTTCTTCTTTGAGAGAATACTAAAATATTTGACAATTTCAAAGATCTCAGATCAATATCGAACAAGTCCAGGAATCTCGCCTATACAGAATTAATTATAAGTTATTTAGAAATGATAAAGCTGAACAGAACTATTAAAATCAGAAATAACCGATCTATTAACCGATATATCCAGTGGAAGCTATAACAGATTCCATTTAATATTTCAAAACTTAATAAATTTCGACTTTTTTTGCAGATCCAATCAACCGATCAAAGCTATATAATATAGAATTCCGATCTTATTAAAAACTTTGTCAGCTTGCAAAATAAAGAGTAAGGCTTTCTGGAAGGTATTTCTGGTAGTTGTAATGCTTTTTTATTCCGAACCCAAATCAGATATCGAAAAATTAATCTACTTGAACCGAGGGGCTCATACAGTGACTTGTCTATATCGATTTCTCTAGTCACCCTATGGAGCCCCCTTTCACCATATTAAATCAAATTGATATATCCTTTTGTAACCTTTAAAAACTTAAAAAAAAAACAAACTTACTTTTACCAAAGGAGTAATGAATTTTTTTTGGGAACTGAAAAATTGTCTTGGATTTAAAATTGATGAAAAAATTCCCCCAGGCCTTTTCGAACTACAAAATTTCTATATGAATTAAAATAAATACTGTTATCAAAAACAGAAAACAAAGAAGAAGAAGAAATAGAAAAAATAATAACAAATTGTTGGTTTCATGACTCAAATAATTGTGGCTGGCAAAGGCTGAAGAAAATTGAATGACTTCTTGGCTGAGTTGTCGAAAATTTTACAAGACTTATGAAAATTCATAAATAAATAAATTCAACACACACACACACACACAGACACACACACACATAGGCATATATATGTATACATAGAGAAGGCTGGATAGGACCGCATAGTTGGGTAAATATTTTAACAACCACAACAAACACAATTGACTATTAAATTTTATTAGCCAAATAAACACACACACACACATACACACGCACACACATACACAGAGAACAATAAATCAAAAAGCAAGTCATATAGAAATTGTTGAAATCCTCAATGCATTTTATGGCCAAGAGATTTGAAAGATCTGCCCAAGACAAAAAAAAAAAACAACCCCCGAGAATAATTGAAATGGATTTTTGATTTAAAATTAATCGAATTATTTGTGAGATATTCAATGAATTTTCATAAGCCCCATTAGCTCAGAATTCTCTCAATTTCGTTTTCAAAAGCTCAAATCGAAATCGAAACAGAAACTGAAACTGAAACTGTACCTCAATTTGAATGTTACGAAAAGAGGAAGAAGAAGCTAAGAAATAAGCCAAATCAAAATGAACTTAACAGGTGCAAATTAATTCAAATTGATCAAAATACTTGAATCTTTCGAGTGAGTCTTAACCAAACTTGATTTGTCTCAAGACTCATTAATTTTTTTTTCTTTCTCTCAAAATAAAAAAAGAAATAAAAAGCACTTTGAAATTTGCAATAAGAAAAAAAAAAGAAAAAAAAATGAGAACAAAAAATATACAAAAAGCTTTTATTCCATTTTGGCCATTACTTGGCACACACACACACACACACTTGCTCACAATTGTTCTATACTGTTCTAGGTAATATTTTATTTTATGTGAAGTAAAAAAAAAAAAAACAGTCAAGCCAAACCCAAAATTCCTGGTGGCAAATAAAAAACCTCAAAAACAGTCAAAACTTCTCTGGCTCTCCCCACACCTGCCCACCCCAGCCCCCCTCAACGGAATAACCCTTAAGACATATTCTCATCAAAGTGCTAATTACTTGTTAAATCTTAAAAGGAACTCATCAAAATTCTATTTGATTTGTGATTTTATTCGAGAGCTTCTGCCTTTCCATGAGGCCGATTGATTACTGTAACTCCGAGCAAAAAAAAAAAAAAATACGATTCCTTAGGCACAATCAAACGTGCTTCAAATGTCCTGTTGTTGCCACAACAACAACAACAACCACAACAATATGGATAGAGCAAAAGTGCTGTAAGCCCAAGCCATAATACGTAGATCAAACAGGCAAAAAAGGAGCCAAGCAAAAACGAACAGAAAAAAAAAAAAAAATAAATAAACTTTGAGCAAAAACACTTAAAGCGCAAATTCAAAAAGCAAAGGAAAAAAAAATATATAAAACAATCTGAAAAGTTGGCCTTGTCATACTCTTTTTGAGGTGTAACTTTCATGAAGCTTTGAGAGTTATTCCAAGTCTAAACCGGAGTCAGATTGGGCTTACTTGGTGAGCTTTTGATAGACTTTCCAAGGTCCAAATATCCTTGAAATCGTATATAGTATCTATGGGTTATTTCTGGGTGTATCTCAAGATCAATTTGGGTCTGTTAAGTGTTTGGATCAGAGTCGAACTTGGTAAGCCTGAAGACTTTCAATTTAACCTCCTAAATGCCGCTTCCGTCTCAAAATATAGGAAGTATCTATTGATACTTCTCCTATAAAAGTTTTTGATAAACTTTTCAAGGTCCAAATATACTTGAAATCGGATATAGTATCTATGGGTTATTTCCCTAAATATCTCTAGACCAATCTGGGTATTTTAAGGGTTTGGATCAGAGTCGAACTTGGTAAGCCTGAAGACTTTCAATTTAACCTCCTAAATGCCGCTTCCGTCCCAAAATATAGAAAGTATCTTTTGATACTTCTCCTATAAAAGCTTTTGATAGACTTTCCAAGGTCCAAATATACTTGAAATCGGATATAGTATCTATGGGCTATTTCTGGGGGTACCCTAAATATCTCTAGACCAATCTGGGTCTTTTAAGTGTTTGGATCAGAGTCGAACTTGGTAAGCCTGAAGACTGTCAATTTAACTTCCTAAGTCCGTCCCAAAATATAGGAAGCATCTTTTGATACTTATAGAGGGTCTTCTCCTATAAAAGTTCTTTCGGACTTAGTAAGTTTCGTTGGTATATTCCTTGCTAATATCTCCGGCAAGACTTCTGACCTTATGGCTTCTGGTTTCATAAATACACGAGGTATCCCTGGGCTAATTTAGGTCTTTTAAGTATTTCGAGCTGAGTCCAACTTGATGCAGTTAAGCACCTTTATATAGTGACGTAATCACACCAACCTTATCTCATAAATAAACAAACATTCCCACGATCACTATTGTCCGCGTCATATTTCATTGTGCAGTTGCACTCTGCATTCCGAAAACATGCATGCATTTATGTAAGTTTTGACTTGATCAAGCACCGCTAATAAATAAGATTTCTAAGAATTTCAATTCTGCTCTGGCGTGGCCGAGACATTGAAAGTGAATTTAAATTAGTCTAAAATTTGTCATCAGCGAGTAAAGTCGCAAATGGAAAAATAATAACAAATAAATCCTCGAAATATTAATAAAACTAATTGTGTTTTAATTCAACGAAAGATATTAATAGACTCCGCCTTCGTAAAGGCGTAAAATAAAACAGAAACAAATTAAATATCTTTAGAAATATTTCAGTGGCGCAGTCGGTAGGATGTTCTGTTATTAAAACCCGCCAAAGTGAACTTTAACGAAACAATAAGTTCCGCGATAATTTTGACAGTCATCCGCAAACGAACCGTTAAAACGCACGAAAAAAAAAAGGTTTTGCATAAAATAAATCTTGTGCTAATTCCGGTCAAACAAAAGAAAAAAAAAGTAGCATCAGAATTCGAAAAAGCAATAAAGCCAACTCGGTTGCTTTAAAATAATTCGAAAGTGCTGATTGTGAAATAAACGACAATTAAAAATTAAAAAATTAAAAATTAAAAATTAAAAATTAAAAATTAAAAATTAAAAATTAAAAATTAAAAATTAAAAATTAAAAATTAAAAATTAAAAATTAAAAATTAAAAATTAAAAATTAAAAATTAAAAATTAAAAATTAAAAATTAAAAATTAAAAATTAAAAATTAAAAATTAAAAAATTAAAAATTAAAAAACTAAAAATAAAAAAAAAAAAAAAAAAAAAAAAAAAAATAATCAATTCAACCATGGCTCTGGCAAATTCAATTCAAGTTCTGTCTGAGACTAACATGTCGCAAATAGCACAGCAGATTGCCAATGTGGAGAAATTCAGGGGCGACCCAAATGAACTCTACACGTTTGTGCGACGAGTGGACTACATTCTCGCACTCTACAATACCGATGACGACCGCCAGAATCACATAATCTTTGGGCATGTAGAACGAAACATCGACGGAGAAGTGATGAGAAGCCTAGGAGTTAACAACATTAACAGCTGGCCTGCACTGAAGAGACAGTTGGTCCTGAACTTTAAGCCGCAGACCCCTAACCACATTCTACTTGAAGAGTTCAGAAACACCCCCTATAGAGGAAATACTCGAGCCTTTCTGGAGGAAGCAGAGCGTCGCCGCCAGCGGTTGATGAGTAAGTTAGAACTCGAAGCGAACGTTCAAGAAACTATTTTGTACACAAGGTCAATTCAGACAAGTGTAGAAAATCTAGTACATAAGCTACCCATAGATATCCGCATGAGAGTAATAAATAATAATATCCCAGATTTAAGATCGTTAATAAATTTATTGCAAGAGAAGGGCATTTATGAAGAAAATATTTCACAGAAAAATTTTCCAAAACAAAACCAAAATCACACTATTAGGTATCAAAACCCTAACATCCAAACTACCAATAAAATTTCAACACCCTTTCAGTCTAATCGACAACCGTATTTACCAAGTTCGACCTATTATTCTAACTATACAAATCCAAATCAGTATCCCCAAAATTATTACCAACCACCCAGACCTAATTTCGCACATAATCCAAATCTCATGCAACAACCTTATAACCAACCAATTTTGTATAGACCAAGATTAAACTCAACCATGCCAAGACACAATGTTTTCGACTGGAATAGATTCGGACACACACAGACTCAATCCCCACAACAAAATATGCAAAGACCAAACATTAATAACCAACAAAATAATATGCTAAATCAACCAATAAAAAGACCCCGACCATCAGACAGTGGACAGAGTAAAATGAGTATTGAAGAAATCAGACACCAGGAAGAAGTAGAACCCTACTACACTGGCGACTTCGACTATTCTCAGAACATGTATGAAAATGAACAATACTTTGACCAATGCAGTCAGTTGCAGCCCGGTCAGGAAGAAATATTTGAACCACATAACGAAAATCAAAACACACTTGACTCAGCTGAAAATTTTCAGTTGACAGCCTCGGAAGCCACCAGTTCATGATTATCAAATTTAATGACAAAAATTTGAAATGCTTGATCGACACTGGATCTACGATCAACATGATGACTGAAAACATATTCAACTTGCCTACCCATGAAACACAATGCTTTATACACACAAGTAACGGACCTTTGACAATTACAAAAAAAGTTGTACTGCCTTCTAATAATTATTTTCCATCGCAACAGGAATTTTTATTACACCCATTCTCAAATTATTATGATCTTCTCATAGGCAGAAATCTATTGATTCACGGACGTGCGGTCATAAACTTAGAAAACCAGACAGTGATTTTATATGATAAGAAATACATGCTAAAAAGTTATAACAGTCTTACACACGTCAAAAAACAAAAATCTCAATTGTATCAGCATACATTTAAAACTCAAGAGTACTGTCCTTCAATTGAAAACCAAAACTTTCATAAACAAAAACTTTCACATTTGGAATTAGAACCCCAAAAAGACCTCTTTCGATTGGATCATCTAAATTGCGAGGAAGAAAGAGAAATTCGGAGTCTTCTTGGACGGTATCAACATATTCAATATAGGGAGGGAGATATTTTGACATTTTCCAATCAAGAGAAACACGTTATTAACACAACTCATAATTCACCAGTTTATTGCAAGCCATATGGTTATCCGCAGGCGTTCGAACAAGAAGTGGAGACACAAATTAAAGAAATGCTGGAACAGGGAATAATTCGAGAAAGTAATTCTCCTTACTGTAGTCCCGTTTGGGTAGTACCGAAGAAACAAGACGCTTCGGGAAAGAGGAAATTTAGAATAGTAATCGACTACAGAAAACTAAATGACATTACCATCGATGATAAGTATCCCATACCGAACATGGATGAGATACTGGGAAAACTAGGAACTTGTAATTACTTTACTACCATTGACCTTGCGAAAGGTTTTCATCAGATTGAGATGGACCATGATTCCATTCCTAGAACTGCTTTTTCCACAAAGAGTGGCCATTACGAGTGTTTACGAATGCCTTTCGGTCTCAAAAATGCGCCCGCAACATTTCAACGTTGCATGAATAACATTCTGAGACCTTTGTTGAATAAGCATTGTCTCGTCTACCTTGACGACATCATCGTTTTTTCTACTTCACTCGAAGAACATCTTCACTCACTCGAATTGGTATTCCAAAGATTGGCAGAAGCAAATTTAAAATTGCAACTCGACAAATGTGAGTTTCTGAAACAAGAAACTGCTTTCCTCGGACACATTGTAACGCCAAATGGTGTCAAGCCAAATCCAGAAAAAATAAGAGTGATACAAGATTATCCCAGGCCAACTAAAGCGAGGGAGATTCAGGCATTTATGGGACTTATCGGTTATTACCGAAAATTTATTCCAAATATGTCAGAGATAGCTAAGCCGATCACTGCCATGTTAAAAAAGAACGCTAAAATAAATACAGCAGACCCAGAATTCGTTGCAGCTTTTGAAAAACTGAAGACTCTTATTATGAATGATCCAATACTTAAAATACCAGATTTCAACAAAAAATTCGTTTTGACTACAGACGCCAGCAACATCGCATTAGGTGCTGTACTGTCGCAGAATGGACATCCGATCAGCTTCATGAGCAGAACCTTAAACGAACACGAAATTAATTACAGCGCAATAGAAAAAGAATTATTGGCCATAGTATGGTCGACGAAAAAATTTAGACATTATTTACTCGGGAGACATTTTGAGATAGCCAGTGATCACCAGCCATTGTGTTGGCTATTTAAGATGAAGGAACCAAACTCTCGATTGGTCCGATGGAAAGTCCGATTGTCCGAGTATGATTTTGACATTAAATACATCAAAGGAAAAGAAAACTATGTCGCCGACGCTTTATCTAGAATCAAAATAGAGCAAGCATTTTTTGGAGAACAAACCCAACACAGTGCAGAAGAGGATAGCAGTAATTTAATAACTCTTACAGAAAAACCTCTTAATATTTTTAAAACACAATTCATATTTTCTAAAGGGAAACCGGAAATCAAACAAGAAAATTATTTTGGAAAATTTATAACTCATATTAAATACTTAGAAATGACCGAAACATTAGCAGAAAAATATTTGATTGATCATTTTTGCAACAAAACAAGTGCACTGCACATAGACAGTGACTCAGATTTTGAAATATTGCAGTCAGCCCACAAAAGGGTGATCAATACAAATTGCACAAAAATTTCACGTAGCCTCGTTTTGCTAAAAAACGTAAGATCGTACGCGGAATTTAAGGAACTCATATTACAAAAACATAATTCGCTATTGCACCCAGGAATTCAGAAAACGACGAAACTGTTTCGCGAGACACATTATTTTCCCAATAATCAGATCTTGATTCAAAACATAATAAATGAATGTCACATTTGTAATCTGGCCAAAACCGAACATCGAAATACAAAAATTCCTTTAAAAATTACACCCCAATTGGAACATTGTCGCGATAAGTTTGTCGTTGATATTTACTCTGTGGAGGGAAAACATTATGTTAGCTGCATAGACGTGTATTCAAAGTTTGCGACTTTGGAATTGATAAAAACAAAAGATTGGATAGAGTGTAAGAATGCTCTGTTGAGAATATTTAACCAGCTAGGAAAACCAAAATTACTCAAAACGGACAGAGATTCTGCATTTACAAGCCTAGCATTGAAGCAGTGGTTAGAAAGCGAAAATGTGGAAATAGAACAAAATACCACAAAAAATGGTATTGCCGACGTAGAAAGACTTCATAAAACAATAAACGAAAAAATCCGTATTATAAAAACGGGCGGTTCAATCGAAAACCAATTATGTAAAATCGAAACGATACTTTACATATACAATCACAAAACTAGACATGACTCCACAGGACAGACACCGGCACATATCTTTTTATACGCAGGGCAACCAAATTTAGACACTCAAAAAATTAAAGAACATCATATTAACAGAATTAATATAGGAAGAAAAGATCATGAAATAGATACCAGATATAGAAAAGGACCACTTCAAAGAGGAAAACTAGAAAACCCATTCAAACAGAACAAAGAGGTAGAAAAGATAGATGAAGACCACTATAAAACTTCAAATCACAGATCTAGAGACATAGTACAATACAAGACTCAATTTAAAAGGAAAAAGAAAACTAACACAGTAAACATTCCACAGGACCATGGACCCGATTGATACTATTCCTTTTAATGGTCACATCATGCAACACCCAACAGATCCAAATAAACAATGTGGACAGCGACTACGGATATTTGCTATTCTCAGATAAACCAATGGAACTACCCACCGAAACAGAACACCATATTCTTCACATCAATTTGACCCAAATAAGTAAAATTAGAGACTATTTCCAAAAAAGTGTAGCAGTTCATAAACAAAATACATACTTATACAAAAAATTACTCAGAGAACTAAACGGAATACAGCTACACCATGAAAACAGACAGAAACGTGGTGTATTCAACTTTGTTGGATCGGCATTTCAGTTCTTGTTTGGCACACTTGACGAAGAGGACAGAATCAAATTTCAATCACAATTAAACGACATTAAAGGCAAAACAATACAATTACATGACTTGAACGAACTAATAAATCAGATAAATGACGGGATGAGGAAAATACAAGATTACGAAAAAAATAAAAGAACAACAGATACTCTAGTTTACGAATTATCACAGTTTACAGAATTTATAGAGGACATAGAATTGAGTATGCAATTGAGCAGGCTGGGATTATTCAATCCAAAGCTCCTTAACTATGATAAGCTTGACGAAATTAACAACAAAAACATACTACTAATAAAAACCTCAACTTGGATTAACTATCACGATCAAACTATACTAATTATTTCACATATCCCTACTAAATTCCAAAGCACTAACACAATAAAAATCATACCATATCCCGATAAAAACGGTTATCAATTGGACTACACCGACACAATAGCATATTACGAACATGATGGAAAGATTTTTAATACAAATGAAAAAGAAATTAATGATGAATGCATATCCAATATAATATTAAGAACACGACCTACTTGCAATTTTAAACACGTAACCACACAAGAAATTGTAAAATATGTGGAACCCAACGTAATAATAACTTGGAATATTTCGGAAACCATATTGGATCAAAATTGTCAAAAATTAAATTCACAGATAAAAATTAATGGCAATAAAATAATAAAAGTTAACAAATGCCAAATTCAAATTAATAATGTAATTTTAAAAGAAAATGAATTAACCCCAGATATTGACCTAACCCCTTTGTACACTCCTTTAGAAATTAATAAAATAAAAACATTAGAACATAAAGAAATAATGGAAACAATCCTAAAAGAAAAGATTTCAACATTTTACATACTTGCTTTAGCAATAATAATAATCCTTTTAATATTTCTAAGTTATAAGTACGTGGCCAAAAAACAAATAATTACCCTATATTTAAAATTTAAAAAACAACCAATAAATATCGAAACAACTACAGAACAAGAATTACCAAAATTATACCCATCCATGCCCATTGTAGTATGAGCATGAATCTTAAGGGGAGGGGAGTGACGTAATCACACCAACCTTATCTCATAAATAAACAAACATTCCCACGATCACTATTGTCCGCGTCATATTTCATTGTGCAGTTGCACTCTGCATTCCGAAAACATGCATGCATTTATGTAAGTTTTGACTTGATCAAGCACCGCTAATAAATAAGATTTCTAAGAATTTCAATTCTGCTCTGGCGTGGCCGAGACATTGAAAGTGAATTTAAATTAGTCTAAAATTTGTCATCAGCGAGTAAAGTCGCAAATGGAAAAATAATAACAAATAAATCCTCGAAATATTAATAAAACTAATTGTGTTTTAATTCAACGAAAGATATTAATAGACTCCGCCTTCGTAAAGGCGTAAAATAAAACAGAAACAAATTAAATATCTTTAGAAATATTTCAGTATATACACATCCGAAATGTCAAATTTCCTTGAAATAAATCCCAAAAATATAGGAGATATCCAGAGATAGCTTTATGTATCCGCCATATCCGAGTTATACCCAGCCTAATTGGGTCTCTGAAGAAGTGGCTTCGAAAACATAAAATTTCCTCAAAAAAAAAAAATCACCCAAATATCGGATATAGATATATCCTCTACAGGGTGTATCCCACATCGACTTTTATAAAAGGATAAAGTGATGAATATGAGTGTGGGGAGTCTAATCAAATGAAGTGTATGCAATGACAACATCATTTATGTGTAGTTTACACTTCTGATTCAACCCCATACCCACCCACACACACACCCACACACTCACCCACACACACCTACAGATATACCTGAATACAAGCAATGCGGCTCAGTCAAACCCCAGCAAAATGAAAGCAAAAAGCAAAAAATAAAAAAAACCAGAGAGCATTTCTCTTTTGGCTTTCACATTGCTGCCACTCGATGTGCTGGGTCTTTCAGTGTTGTTTTGCCCACATTTGGTTCATTTGAATGGAAATTAAATACGTGCCGAGCCGTGTCAATGCCGGAAATGCATAAATAGTTTCATGTTGTTCTGGTTAATCAGAGGGAAGCTACAGAAATTCTCTTGTAATTTTTCCAACAAAATAAGACCCAATGCACAAAAATACACAACACAGATACACAGAGAGGGAGAGAGAGAGATAGTGTGTGTGTTTGTGTGTGGGAGAAAGACAAAAGGAATTCAGTTGACTTGAGGCACAAAAAGCCAAACAATTGTTCAATGTTTTGTGCATACTTTTGTCCGTCTCACACGTGACTGAATCTTCATGAGCATATTGCTATGTAGTCTTGTCTCTTTGTTCCTTTAGATAAACAAACAAACTGACTGACTAACTGGCTGAATGACTGAATGACAGACAACCTGACTGATTGACTCTGGGCTGTACAGTCTCGCCTTGCCTTGCCTTGTCTCATCTTGCCAAAGCTCTATTTGACGTTTACAAAGGCCATTTTGGTCGAGAAGACAAACAATAAAAACAAAATGAAAAAGTACAAACTATCAACGGCATTTGCTGAAACTTGTTTTTGACAACTACATTGACAGGAAACCATTTTCAATCACTGAAACTGGAATGTCTCCATACCACTATCTACCTCTCTCTCTCTCGGTCTCCCTTGCTCTTCCTTACTCTCTCTTTTGCTCTCATTGTTATGTGAAATGATAAAGTGATTGCCCGATTCTACATATGACAAAACTGAATTACTAACTCGACCAATCCACCGTCCCAACCGACCACCCACCCGACTGTCCCGATTGTCCTTTTGGCTGAATGGTTAACGTAGCTGGCGCCAAACCGGCTGACAAATGTTTGCCCGGCACGAAGCAAAAGCAGTCAAACACACGCAGCTCGGCCCACATCAAATAAATTACGTTTTTAGCAGATTTATTTGTCTTATCCTTCCAGCCAACAGGCGACAGAGCGGAATCACTAAAATGCTCTCAAATTTTCTTATCATCAACATGAAGTATGCCATGAAGTTTCGCCTCTTCTTCCCACAAAATGTTAGGAAGGGTCATGGACTCTTTCACTGGAATTGGAAGTTTCGATAGAACAATTCCCTAGCAGTTTTATTCGGAATTAATTAAGACTTTCGTTGGAAATTTTCTCTGGGTATTTTGCTCAAAAGTTTCACATTAAAAATGCCAGTGGAAGTTTCCTGGTAAAGTTTATTGATTAGACAGATTAGAGATTTCACTCGAATGATTCGATAGATGCTTCAGTGAAAGAATCCTTCACAGATTCATTGTACGTTCCACTGGAAGTTTTCTTAGAGTTTTACTGAAAGTTTTGAGTGCAAGTTTCCATGGAAGTTTCCTTAGGAGTTATAATGGAAGCTTGAGTCAGAGTTTCATTAAAAGTTTCTCTGGAAAGTTGCCTTGGCTGATTCATTGGAAGTTTCCTTAGAAGTTTCATTAGAAAATTTAGCGAAAACTTGAGTAAGGTAAGTTTCCCTGGAAATTCTCTTTATCAGAGTCATTGGAAATTTCCCTATATGTTTCATTAGAAATTTCATGGAAGTTTCAGTGCATATTTCCATGGAAGATTCATTGGTAGTTTCCCTAGAAGTTTCATTAGAAATTTGAGCTAAAACTTGAGTAAGACTTTTCACTAAAAGTTTCCCTAGAAATTCTCTTTATCAGAGTCATTGGAACTTTCCCTAGAAGTTTCATGGAAGTTTCATGTTTCATTAGAAATTTCAATGGAAGTTTCAGAGGATATTTCCATGGAAGATTCATTGGAAGTTTCCCTAGAAGTTTCATTAGAAATCATTAGAAATGGAAGCTTCATTTGGAGTTATTGTGAAAGCCCTATTAAAGAAGTGCCTAGCGATTTTTCTAATAGTTTCTTTGGAAGATTTTGTGGAAGTTTCATTTGAAACTTCCTTGAAGGTCTTAACAAGATTTTTCCTTGGAAGATTTATTTAAAGTTTCACAGGGAGTTTCAATGGAAGTAACCTAGTTAGTTACAATGGAAGTTTCACTGGAAATCTTACTGGGAATCTGAGAATCGTACTGTGAGTTTTATTGGGATTTCATAGGAAAGATTTCACTGGAAGGCTTACTAGTAGTTCCAATGGAAGATCTTCTGAAAGTTCCCCTAAAGGGTTCTACTGATAGTTTCAGTTCTAATGGAAGCTTAAGTGAAAGTTTCATTGGAAGATTCACTCAACGATTTCTTAACAGGTTTTCTTGGATTTGGAATTGGAATTTTTCTTAGTATTCCTTCTCATTACTCAAGTCCCACAAGATATTCCAAGAGACCCTTAGAAAGTGCATTTTACACATATTTACTTCAACTGGTTTGATTGCACACATTCCCACCCAGTATTTTCATTAGGCAGAAATTCAATTGATTTGCCTGCCCTGGCAGAAAGGACTCTTCAAACTGCAAGAAAAGTGTATCAATTAACACTTTTAATTACTTCAATTATCGTTCAATTATTTTTAACTTAATTTTAGTTGGCACCTATGAGGCAAAACACCTCAGAGCCACAACCCCCCAACCCATCTCACCGCACCTCACCATCCCCACCAATCCATCGATTCCTCTAGCCTTTCGTAATGCAAACAGATTGCATTACATAACAATGTCGACACTTTCGTTGCCTGAGCAGCTCAATTAAACTACACACATGCAATCACAGGGGAAAAGGGAAAGGGTGTCTCCGTGTGTGTCTGTATGTGTGTGTGAAAGGGGGAAAAGAAAATCCTGGCCAATGGGCACATAAAAATACACGCACAAATGCCATTCGAAAGCTTGGACATCATAAGTCTTTGTCACTTGACGTTTAGCCTTGAAATTGGCTCAGCATCTGAGTCCCTTCTATATGTCTCCCCGTGTGTGTGTGTGTGTGGGTGTGTGTTTGTGAACATTTTCATCTTTCTTGTTTTCTTTTGGTCTTTGATTTTTATTTTTTGATTTCTTTTCGATAACTGGAATTTTTATATATGCGCTTCTCTCGGCTCCCAACCAGCCTGGCCTGAATGAGTGAGACACACAGAGAGTGTGAGAGAGAGATAGAAGAGAGGAGGTGGTGTAGGACAGAATAGGATAGCTAAGCGCATTTAATGCTTTATTGATGTCATAATGGCATTTTTAGTAACGATTTGTTTACTCTTTGTTATGCGCTGTCGAACGGTGGCCAAAATGGCCAAAACAGGAAATGACAGTCAATACAAGCGTAGAAAGAGACAGGTAGAGTTATGGAGCCCATTGCCCATTGTCGGCCATTTAAAAAGCGTAAATGTGCTAATGACAAATGCCGATAGCAAACACCACCACCAACCCCCTCTTCACACTCTATTTCCTATGAATGTCCTTGCGTTGTCACACATTTTCTTGCCCAGGCAGCAGTTTCACAGACAACAACAACAACAATAACAAGAACAATAAGTAGAAGAAGAAGAAGAACAAGAATGTTAAGAACAAAAACATTTGCAACAAATATTATGAACTGAAAACATGAAAACGACCAAAACTTCTTGGCTCAACTTGGCTGGCAACTTGAATGTGTCCCTGGGCCAGACTTGACTTTCGACTCTCAATCGAATTCCATAAAATCAGATTGGCAGTCTGAAAGGTATCAGGTATCAGGCAAGTGTAAAATATACTAAATATTTGCCTCTGAGAGGAGATAGAGGAGAAGCTAGAAGGACCCAGAGACAGCTCGATACCAGAGATGTGAGAAAGTGATTGATCTATGCTGAACAAGTTTATTCAATTCGTATTGTTGTATGATTACGGTTCAGAATGAAATCTATAAGGCTAAAAGAATGTGGAAATATCGGGTAAAGTTTTCTGATTTTAAGGAAATGGAGGAGGTGTTGGAGAGACCCAGGAACATCTTGATTCCAGAGATGGGTAAAGCTTTAGTACCCAATCATCTGATATCAATCTATGCATATCCAAACTGTGGTTTGGAATGAAATCTATAAGGCTAAAACAATTTGGAAATATCTGGTAAAGTTTTCTGATTTTAAGGAAATTCTTTAGAGAGAAAATGGAGGAGATGTTGGAGAGACCCAGGAACACCTTGATTCCAGAGATGGGTAGAGCTTTAGTAGCCAATCATCAGATCCAAACTGTGGTTCGGAATGAAACTATAAGGCTAAAACAACTTGAAAAATCTGGTAAAGTCTTCTGATTTTAAGGAAGCCCTTTAGACATTTTTAAAGGTACTCAAAAATCTTCTAAGCATTTCAAATCTAAAAGAGAAGTTGGAGGAGATGTTGGAGAGACCCTGGAACACCTTAATTCCAGAGATGGGTAAAGCCTTAGTACCCAATCACCAGATATTAATCGATGAAGATCCGATCTATAAGGTTTATAATACTTAGGAACGACGGCTAAGTCTTTCGATCAGAATTCTTTTGATTTTCAAGAAATCCTTTTAACATTTTTAAAGGTACACAAAAATCCTATAAATATCTTAAATCTGAAAGAGATCAGAAGACTAATATATCATATATTCTTCTATTAAAATCATTATAAAAGCTCAAGTTTATCCTAAGCCAAAACACTTGAAATGAAATCAATCAGCTGTATCATATAGCTCCTATGGGAAGAAAGACATCAATCAGCTATATCATATTTGTAGAATCACTCTTAAGTCACCTATATCATATGGTAAGTAACACTCGAAAGTCCCACTTAGGTGATTAAATTATAAATTAAATTTTGAGTTAAATGAGCCGACAATAAATCATTCATAGAACAACTCAAGGAAAATTCCAACAATTTAAATTCTCAAAGAGAATTTCAGTCTACCAATCAAAGGCCCTGTCAAGGCCTTGGGCCCTGGAGGCTTGCATATTGCAGTGACAACTCACAAATGCCTTGAATTTTAAAGCCGAGACCAAGTTGGATAGGATAGGGCAAAAATATTGCCAAGGCATCGTTTGCTGCTCTCAAACCGAACGGAATTGATAGGTGTTTGTTTTTTAACGGTCTGTTGATTTTTTTTTTAGGAATAATTTAAGCTTTGAAGATATCACAATAGGTAGAGGCCTGACCTGGGCCCTGTGCAAACAGACTCTTGTCAAATGCAAAGCAGGTTTGCGACAAAAAATTCCATCGAAAAAAAAAAACGAGAGATTCGAAGAACTCAGCTTTTGATGGGAAATAAAATAGTTTTAAAGTGTTTGAAAATGTTTACAGAAATTTAAGGAAATAGTTCCGCCAATAATCTAAGATGGTTAGGGTACTTCCAAACTAGATCAAAATGGAAAAGTTGCTTGTTTTTCTTTTCAATTTTGATAGAAATTTTTCACTGGAATATTTGAAGATTATATTTTCAATTGAAAATATTTATTTTTAAATAATTTTGAATAATTTCTCTGCAATATTTGAATTTTATATTTTCCATTTAAAATATTTCTTATTGAATTATGGAATTTCTATTTTTTTATTCATTTATTTTTCCAATTTGTTTTTTTTTTTATGGAATTATTTAATATTGTTATTATTATATTTTTTAATTTTTTTTTTATTATATTATATTTATTTATTCATATATTTTTAGGTTTTAGAATTTGGCTTATTTATTCTAATTTGTTAGGGAATTTTTGCCTTGTTTTTTTTAATTTTCTTTGTTAATTTTCGTTTATGCTTTTTTTATTATTAATAAAATATTGTGCTTGTCAATTTATGTAATCAATTATTTTTAACTTTTTTAATTTTGCTTATTTTCTGATTTGCTTAAGAAATTTCAAGGACTTAAGATTTTTTTTCTGTTTTTTTTTTTTTTAATATTTTTATTATTATTTTTTTTTTTTTTTGGGGGGGGGGTGGATTTTTATTTCTTTCTTTATTTTCTTTTTTTTTTTTATTAATATTAATATTGTTATTATCATATTTATAATTTTTATTTGAATAATATATTGATTCATTTTTTGTTTTTAATTTCTTTATCATTTTTAACTCTTTGTTAATTTTCATGTATGGTTTCTTTTTTATTATTAATAATATTTTTATTATTTTTGTTTATTTACTTAATCAATTATTTTTAATATTTTTAATTTTGCTTATTCAAGAATTTATTGTTTTTTTTTCTTCTGGCTTTTAATTTCTTTGTCATTTTTATTTCTTTGTTCATTTTCTTTTAAGCATTTTTTATTGTTAATATAATTATTGGGCTTGTTAATTTATTTAATCAGTTATTTTTAACTTTTTTAATTTAGCTTATTTTTTTTATTTGCTTAAGAAATTTCAAGGACTTCAGTTTTTTTTCTGTTTTTTTTTTTTTAGTTTTTATTATTTTTTTTAGGAACTAATTCCTTTTTATTTAGTTTTTTTCAGTATTTTCTATAGTATTTTTATTTATTTTATTTTATTAAATTATTTTTAAAATTTTCTGTTTTTTTAATGTTTTTATTATTATTTTTTATCAATTATTTATTTTATTTTATTCAATTATTTATAAAATAATCTGTTTATTTATTTATAATTATTTTTTTAGTCATTTATTTACTTATTTATTATTATTATTATTTTTTTTTTTTATTTAATTTATTAATTCTAAATTGTTAACATTTCTTTTTTTTTATTATTTTTAAATTTATTTATTATATTCCATTATTTTTCTTTTAATAATTAATTATTATATTTTTTCTAAATTTTATATTTTATTTTATTATTATTTTTTTTCTTTTCTTTCGCTTTTTTAAATTAAATATATTTATTTTTTTCTCATTTCTTTTTATTTTGCTTAGCTTCTCCTTTTATTTCTTTTGTTGTTTTTACTTCGTCTCCATTTTTTTTTTTATTTTTAGAATATTTATATTGGCCAATAAGATTTTTATTGCAATTTTTTTTTAGTTGCTATAATTTTGATCCACTTCTGTTTCTTCTTCTTCTTGCTCTTTCTTTTTCTGCTATTTTAAGCATTTTTATTATTTTTTTTTCTGGTTTTATCACATTTTTATTCACATTTCTCTTGATATTTTTATTTTTTTCAATACTCGAAATATATATATTTTTTTTTATATTTTCCTTTGGCAATTTGCTTCATTTTGTCGCTTTGCTTGACTGTTTTTGTTGTTGTTGTTGTTGTTGTTGTTGTGTTCTCTTGGTTTTGTTTTGGCTTTTTTATATGCTTGATTTAATCATATTTTCGTTTGGCCAACTACACACACACACACACACACACACACACACACACTCAATTACATTCTATAAATAATAAAGGACATAACAATAAAATCAACGATAAACAGGAAACTTGCTCATATCCTCCGAGCCCCTCTCCCCTTCCCTACCCCCTCAAGTGACCATGTGTGTGTGTGTGTGTGTGTGTGAGAGTGTATGTTATGAGGTTCATTAAATTGTATGGCAAAATGATTTGATTCCATTGACACATCCTTCCTGTTTCAACAAAAGCGGCCTAACCGAATTTCTTCTGTTGGAAATATCAAAAGGAAAAGCTAAACAAAAAAAAATTTGAAATCTTTCACACAGACAGGCATTTTTCAATTTGTATATAAGTGAATGTGTGTGTGTGTGTGTGTATGAGTAAACATTTCAACTTTGAATTGAAAACTTCCTTTTTGATTACTTTGTTAATTTGAAGACAAACAGATTCTTTGTTGTTGTTGTTGTTGTCGCCCTTTTGTTGTTGTTGTTGTTGTTCCCAGACAATAAACAAACAACAGGAAATTAAAATAAAATAAATATGATTCTATTATAAATAAATTGATCGACTTTAGTTTCATTCTTTCGAAAAGAAAGAAATCCATTTTTTTTTTTTGATTTCATTTTTGTTTTGTATCTTTTTTTTTCTTCTTCATAAAAAAAATAAAATAAAATTCAAGAAATTCCCCCTTTTTGCTTTATTTCTATTTTGTTTCTGATTTTTTTCTCGGAAAGAATTTGTCAATTTATGAAGGGATTTAAGTTGGCTGTTGCCCTGACAGTCCAAAAAGGACAGAGAAATGAAAATAAACGAAACCTTAGAGATAATTTTTTTTTCTTCTTCTTCTCTCTATTTTCTCTTTTTAGCAGCATTTCCTGTTTTTTGTAAGTCGACAAAGGATGGGTCTTAAAATATATAAAGACATCCTGAGAAATTCATAATAAAAAAAGTACGATTTTTTTTACATTTCCAAAAATTTAAATGCAAAATAAATTGGGTTTTTGAGAAATAAAAAAAAATATATTAAAAACAAAAAAAAAAAAAAATAATAATAATAATTAAATTAAAAAAAAAAATAAGATTTTTACAAAAATTTAAATGCAAAATAAATTGGGTTTTTGAAAAATAAAAAAATATATTAAAAATAAAAAAAATTAATAATAATTATATTAAAAAAAAAAAAAATAAATAAATAATAAATAAAAAAAAAATAATGAAAAAAATTTATACTTAAAAAAATTAAGGGTAATCTTAAATTTGGTCATAGCCCAGCTTGGTCTGCCCTGCGACCTGGTAGACGGAATGTTATTCAAAAGACAAGTTGGCAGCCCCGACCTGTTGATAATCATGACTATATCAATTACTCTACATACTCTACATACTCTACAAGGTATAGAGTGGATTAGCTTGAAAATATTAAAATATCATTTTTGGTTCTTTGAAAAGGAGGGAAAAAATTAACCCCAAATTGAAACCGACGTGACTTGAACACGGAACCTTCTGATCTGGAGTCAGACACGCCAAGGAGTCTGTGTGACTCCCAGCTAATTATGTCAAAAATAAATACAGATATTCTCCTAACAATTTGTTAGTAAACTCTCAAAAGCCTAACTAAAATAAAACTGAATGAATAACTCGTTCGCGGTTGTAAAAAAAAAGGTGGCAACCCTGGCCTGGTAGTAGCCATGATTGGCTACATTCACATATGGTATAACCTCTTGTCTTAATATTCCTTTGAAATCAATCAACACATTCTTCCCAAAAAACCAAGCACGCCATCTATCGGACTGTTCATTCGACTGTTTGCCAGCTAGGCCGGAGGTCTCTGAGATTTTATTGTATATCTCATGTAATTATGAACCGATTATTGTCATGTTTGGTATCAATCGAAAGATTTTTGAATTTCAAACACTTATTCAGAGTCAAGTTAAATGAAAATCTTAAAACTTTAGAAATTACAGAGCTTTGAAAAACTAAGGGTGTAGAGAGGAAGAAGAGAGGGGTAGGAGGGTAAATGAAAATGAACTAGAAAAGAAATAAAGACAAATTCGCTTAAAATTTTAAAATATTTCAATCAATTATTTCCAATAAAAATACAAAAAAAAATTGAGACATTTCAGTTCAAATAAAAAAAAACATAAAAGAAAGTAAATTTTGCTTACTCATTTTCAATTAGAATTTGAGTTTATTTTAAAACAGCAAAAACTTTGTTTTTTTTTTTTGTTGTTGTAAAAAAAAAAATATAATCTTTAAATTGGGTCAAAACGTCAGAGTTGCGTGCTCTCGCATTGACTTGGCTTGGTTATAGCAGACAAGACGCCCACGCTGATGGCCAAAAACAGAAGAGACCAAAAACCAATTCAACTTGTCTTTGGGTTAGTTTTGTTTATTCTCGAATTATTCAGAGATGATTAATTTATTTAAGAAAAAAAAAAAAGAAGACGACTCGCTATGACATCAGAGCTCTCCAGTGTCTGCCTTAAATGCCCTTGACTTTGGCCGTTGTCTCCAGACGCTGCGATTTCACTAGAAGAATTGCCAACAGACTCAGCCCACGGTTTTGGAATTTGGAATCGCTGCCTACTCACCGGTGATCAAGGCTTCGCTGGGACTGGCTGCCTCAAGGTTGCCGTCAGCGCCCACTGTCACAGCGGCTGCCACGGGTGTCGCCTCGCCGTTGGCCAGGACGGCCCCTTCGGTCGTCTTCTGACGCAGCTCCACTTGCTTGCGCAGCTTGCGCAAATAGGCTGCCTTGTAGGCTTCGCTGGGCTTGCCGCCTACACCGTAGCTCACCTCGAGCACTGTCAGCGGTATGACGGTGGATGAGACGGGCACTAGATCTGGTCCGGCAATGGTGGGGAGAGCACTTGGTGGATTGAGTTTTCAGTTTGGTTATGGTTTCTTCAGGTACGCACCTGCCTCGTATTTCTCTTCTTGATTGCGTTTATATAACATTGGCGTGGCGGTTGCGCAAACCAGACAGACGCTGACTGAGATAGCCAAAAACGAGGTGGCTGTTATTGGAGACATTTCGAACTGGATTGGTTGGATTTGGCTGGTAGGGGAGAGTGGTTTTTTTTTGTCGGTTGTCACAGCTGAAGAGTCAAAAGTATACTGAACATTGTTTTGCAAAATATTTTTACGCAGGCGTAACAATCGAATGACCATGAGTAATTTATTACGGGCTTGTTTTGATAAACATAAAAATACTTTACATAAAAATGCGTTAATTCTCAAACAAAGAAAAGTAGCGGTTAAGTCATATAGCTTTTGTCTGCTAGGCCGCAACGGATAGGCAAGCTAGCCAGCGGGTATTAATTCATGTAGCACTCAGCTTCTGTCTGTTAGGGCCAAGCTGATTTGGTATCGATGTGGTATCGTTGGCAAGGCATCGACAAGTTAAAGAATTAAAATAAGCAAATGAGATTTATTGACAATAAATAATCCCTTAAAAAAATATAAGGAAAAAATATCCTTTTTTTATATAGAAGAAATACGACCAATGAAAAAAATTTAGTTGTTTCTTGCAAGACGAACTACTCGATTAATAAAAAGTGGTATCGATTGTAGGTTTAATGCTTAGCTTGTCTTTAGTGTTTTAATTGCATTTTGCAATATATCCAAATTAAAATAACTAAAATATCTATTAATATTTGAGCAACAAAATCGAACAATTTAATTATCGACTAGTCGTGTAATTATCGAGTGCCTTGCTTATTTGATATATCGATATACCGTCTGCAACTCTAATTTACTAGTAGAACAAACAGAAAGCAGCGCCGAATTGTTTGTAGTGATTTACTTATATACATATATATATATATATATAAATATATATATATATTTTTTTTTAGTGTTTAATGAATACTGAATGGTAATTGAAACAGTACGAACGGCATAGCGAATGGCAAAAAGCATGAGCTGAAATTGAAGACAAGAACACAACACACACACGCACACCACAAGAAACGAAATCATTTCGACGGGTAAAAAAAAAAAAAAAAAAAGCGCTGCACCAAAAAAGAATTTTAATGTGCTGAAAGTGTGTGTAAACGAAGAGGGAGCAAACGTGTAGAACTGGAGGAATACCAAAAACCCAGATTCCACAATCACTAAGAAAGCTGTGACGACAATAAAACCGACAAAAAAAATAAATAAAACACAAAAGCAACGTGAAAATTTACAAATCCAAGAATAATTTTTAATTTACTTGCTTGCTTGCTGGCCTGGGCTACGCTCCGTTTACGTGTTATCTGACTGCCACAGAAAGAGAGTGAGTGAGTGTGTGTGTGTGTGTGTTCGTGCGTGACTGCTGCACACCAAAAACATATAAAAATTAAAAAAAAAAAAAAAATTAAATAAAATAAAATATACACACGCATGTTGTGTGCGTGTGTGTGTGTTGACTGACTTTGGCCGCCGTTGTCGTCGTTGTTGTCGTCATATAAAAATTGCAACTTCCTTGTACGAAATACTCGTATTTATGAAAACAAAGCCAGCAAATAACAACAACAACAACAACAAGAAGAAGAACAGAGAGCCCACAACAGGCCATAAACCAAATGCAATCGACTTGGCAGAGGCAGCAGCAGCAGTAGCAGTAGCAAAAGCAGAGGCCGAGGCGTCTACCCACTGACAAAGGCAGAGCCAAAACAACGGAATCGTAGCGGAAGAAGCAGAGGAAGACGCAGGGAGTTCAGGAAGAGATCAAAAAAACACACACACAACTTTTTTTTTCCTATTTTTTGTGTTTTTTTTTTTTATTATTAAAACAAAAAGACAAGGCAGGAAAATAAAAAACTTGTCCTCAGCAAAATAATAACAACACAAACAAACACACACACACCAAACAACAAAGCCAGAGTGAGAGAGAAAGAAAGAGAGAGAGAGAGATAGATAGATAGAGACAGAGGAATAATGAGCACAGTGTGGCTAAACTCAAGGAAAAGCCCAAATGTGCTGAAAAAACAGGGCACAGACCAATGGGTCAAACTGAATGTGGGTGGCACATGTTTTTTAACCACAAAAACAACATTATCCCGTGACCCGAATTCATTTCTATCGCGCCTAATACAAGAGGATTGTGATTTAATATCAGATCGGGTAAGTAATGAAAAAAAAAAAAACATAAAAAAATAAATGAAATTTTGTTTGTATATGTGTGTATGTGTGTGTGTGTGTGTGTATATATAGCAAATGGCATGTCAGGCTATGATGTATAATTATAGTCATAAAAATGTAACATCAAAAATTGTGTGCCAATACAAAAGAAAGAGAAACCCACACAAATACACATACACACACACACACACACATACATACACACATATACAGAGGGGCGCATATGCAAGTGCAGGTCAGGTTGTTCTTGTTGTTTTGCAGCGGAAGCAGCAGCAGCAGTAACAACAACAACAACAACACTGCCAAACCACCCCAACAAGAAAGCAACAACAACAACAATGGGCGAAACACTTTCCAGGGCCATGTGGGCCCAGTGTGTTTGTTGTTGTTGTTTTTATACCTTTTTTTTTTGATGGGGGAAAAAAAGCAATTATAAATTTTTATGTTATTATTTTTTTTCGGGGGTAAAAGTTCTTTATCCTCGGCGGGGCCACCTGCTTGTCGTTTTGGGCCAAATTACAACACATGTTGGCCTCATTGCCTTTCCCCGCTGACTTGAAATTTTTCACATTTTTAATTGCTCCGCTATTTTGAGTAGAAAAATATTTCCTTCTTCTTTGAGCTAGTTGAAAGGAAAAAAAAAAGAAAAGTGTATTAAAAATTTGTCATTTTCGATTGGAGTGGCTAAAACGAAAAAATGCAAGCCAGCTAGCCTGGTTAACAGTGATGCCAACTTTGTTTGTTTGGCTGCACACACACAGCAGGGTTCGTTCTCATTTTGTTGTTGTTGTTGTTTTTGTTTGGTTATGCGCGCTGGTTTCTTCCTCTTTTGGTTTATCCTTGGCAAAATGTGTTGGTGTGCTTTTTTGTTTTTTGTTTTTTTTTTTTGTTTTTCTGGGTCAAAAGCGGCCCAGGAAAAAATGCTCAACGCTCGCTGCTGATAAGCCAAGTCTCTAGAGAGGCGAGAATGGTTGGGTGGATGAGTGGGTGGATTGTTTAGCCCAGAACAAAAAAAACCAGGGACACACACACACCATTCAGGTGGGTTGACTATTTTCCTATTCTTCTTCTTCTTCGTCTTTATCATCTTTGTTATTCGGCGACAGGACAGCTGATTTTGTTTTGTCCTTCAATTTTTTTTTTAATTTGCCAAGAAAATTTTTATGATTATTACTGCCAATCAATTTTATTGAACAATTTGTTTTCTTCTTTGAAAATTTGAAAACACCCGCAAAACACATGTGAAAACGTGCGTGCCCCAAAGGGGTTTGTGGTGGGGGTGGGGAGGGGGGGGCAGGTGAGGTCAAGTTTCTATAAACATCGAATCCAACTAACCAATGAACTGAACAGGCCTTTGTTTATATCATCACCAGCAGCACTCACCCCCCCCCCCCCCTACCACCCCCACTACCACAACCACCTTGCCCACTCCCACCCCCGCACCATGAAAGTTTCAATCGAAAGTTTGCACGTTTGTTTTGACTAAATTGTTTGTTGTCGACGCTTCGGTAGGCTGCGGCCAGGCAGCCACCTCCACCCACCTCTTCACCTTCGCCTTTGCCAGTCAAAGCGTCAGCCGTCTGCTTTTGTTTATTGATTAAATTTGTCTCATCCTCTGCTTCACAGCAAAAAAAAACCCAAACCCACCCATGACTCGTAGTCTGCCTCCCCCTCGCACCTCCACCGCCACCCCCACCCCCTCTGAGGCCTTAACCAATTAAGTCGCTTGCTCGCTCTCGTTTATTCCATTGTACAGTTAAGGCTAAAGCAACAAAGAATTAGTAAGAGAGACTGACTGAGCGGAGGGGGGGGGGGGGGGGGGACACACACATCTATTCACACATGACCTGTAAAACCAATGAGCTCGTTTGTGGGTGTGTGTGTGTGTGTGTGCGTATTTGGATGCTTAAATTGCCTCGAAAAATATTCAAAAAAAAAAATAAAATAATACGAAAAATTCTTTATTTTTCAAACCAATTTTCAAAATCCAAAAATAACAAAAACAAATCCACCAAAAAAAAAAACACATTCTAAATTTGACAAACAAATGAAAAAGCAAATCAAATCATTGGGGAAAATCCATCCTGTTGCAAAAGACGAAAACAAAAATTGAAAAGTTTATTTATTTAGTTTCTTGTTAGTTTTTCGAACAAAAATTCTCAAACCAAAAACAAACAGAATGTGTTCGGGGCTTCATGAGTAATTTTTCAGGAATTCAAAATCATCTAACAAAATCTTTGAATTCTTTTCTTTCATAAGAAATTATAGGAAATCCCTCATGATCGGGTCAAATGTTCTTATAATTGATTAAGTAATTCTCTATGATATATTTGCTGGGATCTATGGAAATTTTTGGCAGAAATCTGATGGGTTCTTTGAGGAAATTAATAACCTAGAAATTCGCTGGGATCTATAGAACTTTTTGGCAGAAAAGTGATGGGTTCCTTGAGGAAATTAATAACCTAGAAATCCATTATGATCTTTAAAGTCTTCCATCATTTTTGAGAGAAAATAAATCTTGATCTATTAACTCTTTCATAATTTTTGTAAAATCATTTTGATATATATGAAAAATTCACAGGAATCCATTGATCAATGAGGGAGAAAAGCTATGAGACGCAGTTGGGTTCTATGAGAAAATCTTCTTCAGATTTTATTATAACTTAGGAATCTTCTATTTATAATCCATTATGATCTTTAAAGTCTTCCATCATTTTTGAGAGACCTTGAAAAACCTAGAAAATCACTTTGATTTATTTAAAAAATTCCCTAGAATCTATTGATCGATGGGGGGAGATGGGATGGGTTCTATGAGAATGTCTAACCTAGAAATTTTCTATTTATGATCTCTGGTTTTTTCCATAACCTTGGTGATACCTTTTTGATAGTATGCTTCAAGTCCAAAATTATACGAATTTTGTTGTCTTGAGGCAGATAAATTAGCAATCGAAATTGGGTTTTATAAGAAGTGGTATGAGGTGAGGTATTTAAACTGTAGCCTAGCTATATGAAATGTATACCTAATACACATTGGTTCCTAGAATAGTAGATATCTCCAAGTCAATCTTATGAGCTTTTTTTGGATTTTCCTCAATTTTTTTTTGCTTGGGATTAAAACTCATTGAAAAGAGCCATGGGACAGTAATAATCTTTACTCATTCCTGAAATCAGAATCGCTCGATTTATAATCTTTTATTTGAACATATATAAAATATCTAAGCAAACAAAAATTCCCTTGGGTCTCTGGAAATATTCATTTTGAGATACCTTAGGATATATGAAACTATTTATAATCCAAACAAAATTCCCTTAGGTCTCTGGAAATATTTATTTTGAGATATGAAACTCCTGATGATCCAAACAAAATTCCCTTGGGTCTCTTGAGATATCTTAGGATATATGAAACTCCTGATGATCCAAACAAAATTCCCTTGGGTCTCTTGAGATATCTTAGGATATATGAAACTATTTATGATCCAAACAAAATTCCCTTGGGTCTCTGGAAATATTCATTTTGAGATATCTTAGGATATATGAAACTCCTGATGATCCAAACAAATTCCCTTGGGTCTCTGGAAATATTCATTTTGAGATATCTTAGGATATATGAAACTATTTATAATCCAAACAAAATTCCCTTGGGTCTCTTGAGATATCTTAGGATATATGAAACTATTTATGATCCAAACAAAACTTATATATCTCATATATCTATAAAGATTCAGAGTACTTGTTATGTATACCAAATCGA
Organism: Scaptodrosophila latifasciaeformis; assembly: GCA_037075145.1. Taxonomy (NCBI): domain Eukaryota; kingdom Metazoa; phylum Arthropoda; class Insecta; order Diptera; family Drosophilidae; genus Scaptodrosophila; species Scaptodrosophila latifasciaeformis. The sequence goes on from JBAMCM010000073.1 coordinate 4,723,300, forward strand.
TTACAACTTTGAAATAACTCATATTCTTTATGATTTGAAATTTTTCCTATAGCCTTGAAGTATTCATTTAGTTCTGGCTTAATTATATGATATCTGAAACCTCCGATGAAATCAAAGATTTTCTAATACCTAAGAAAAATGAAAGAAATCGTATAGCTTGTTTATAGTTTTCTAGTAAAATTTGTCTAGCCAGTTGTTGTTTTCTTAGAATAGAATTTGAAATCTGAACATTTTTAATAAGTGTAAAAAAGCCCCAGACAATTGGCTTGTCCATATCAACGAAACTGATTGATTTGGCTTCTTGGCTCCTGTCTAGCTCTGACTGAATTTAAATGAACATATAACTAAGCTAGAATGAGTGTGAGTGTGAGTGTGATGAGCTTGACTTGAGTCGGTTGGTGGTGTGTCTGACACATTTCCGATAAGTCAAAACTGTTGGCTGGCATAAATAATTGGTTTTTCCCCCTCGTCTCGTCAGACCTTACTCAATTTGGGTTTTCTGTTTTGCAGGACGAAACTGGCGCCTATCTAATCGACAGAGATCCAAAATATTTTGCACCCGTACTGAACTATTTACGTCATGGCAAACTTGTACTCGACGGTGTCTCCGAGGAGGGTGTACTCGAGGAGGCCGAATTTTACAATGTGACGCAGTTAATCACACTGCTCAAGGAATGCATTAGCCATAGAGATCAAGTAAGTAAATACAATTCTAAAGAATTTTTTAAAATTAAAATTCTTGTTCACATTTTATCGCAGAGACCACAGGCAGACAAGAAGCGTGTCTATCGTGTATTACAGTGCCGTGAGCAGGAACTGACACAGGTGAGTATATGGAATTTCTTTTTTATTTTGAGAATATAATAAATATGGTATAATTTTCCTTTTTTAAGATGATCTCAACCTTATCGGATGGCTGGCGATTTGAGCAGTTAATTAGCATTGGGATGAGATACTCAAATTATGGTCCATTTGAAAATAACGAGTTCCTTTGTGTGGTCTCAAAGGAATGTGGTTCCACTGCCGGACGTGAGCTAGAGCTCAATGATCGAGCCAAAGTGCTGCAGCAGAAAGGATCGCGGATGTAAGCAAAATGTACAGAGATATTTTCAATATCTCTATCCCTATCATTCTGCCTTTGTCTATTTCTAAATCATTTTATTGGTCTGTGAAATGAATTGATTTGTTGCGATAACAAGGGCGCGTCCCTTATCACAGTCAAACGACTAATTGGCTTGTAATTAAAATATATATATATATATAGATAAAGCTAGAGCTTCTTATCTAAAATGATAGGCGGGCCTTCTCAGGCCCGCCCGCCCCCTCTCTCTCTCTCTGTTTAAATGCGATAAATGTCAATTGTCTTATCGAAATGGCTTTGGCCTTTTCCAAACAAAATCATGATAACCAAATCAAAGAAAAAGTGATTTAGAAACGTTTAGTCAGTCCAATCAATCAAATCAACACACAAACACCTGTCCAACTTTTTTCTTCTTTCTTTATTTTTTTGTCTGGATTAGTGACCCACCGATTGGTCAAAACAAAAACAAATACACCAAAATGTTTTTTTTTTATAATCAAAATCAAGCAAAAATTAAATTAGTGATTAAAAATGCTGTTCAGAAAGGCACTCGCCAATGGTGACTTAATTAGTGCTGCTTTTTGAGCTTTGTTAGAAACGCACAACAACAACAACAACAAAACCAAAAATCACTATTGAAAATATTTAATAGGCCACGGAAAATTGTGAGCCAAATTTTTTTTTTTTTAGTCTTAAGTAAAATAAAACGCACAATATTCAAAAAACACCAAAAATAAAAAAATAATCTTAAGTCTTAAGTAGAATAAGAAGGCTAAGCAGATCTCTGATATATTTGGAAATTTCCAAGAATTTTTAGTCTGCTTTCTCAAAAGGCAGAACCAAGTCTTCAAATTGAAAAATTTTCCAAAAAAAATAAAGAATCGACTTGAACCAACTCCAAGGATTATTTAGCCCCGAAGCTATGCAAATTAATCAATATAAAATTAAAAAGACTTTTTATGCCCCGAAAAAAAAAAAAAATTGATACTCAAAAAAAAAAATAAAAAAATTGTGTGTGTAAATTAAGTGAAATTAATGTTAAGTTAAAGCTTGGCTTTAGATGTCTTAGATTAGATTAATAAAACATTCGAAATCATTCATTCATGGCTTGAGACCAAAAATTCACAAAAATAAGCTGAGAGTTTCAAATTAAAAGAAAAGTCTGGCAAGTTTTCCAAATCAAAGACTAATTTTTTTTTTTTGTTAAAATTAATTAATTTCTGAGTTTAAAAAAATTAAAATTTTGATTTTCTTTCCATTTTTTCAATTGCAGTTTGGGAATTTAAAATTGAGAAGATTGAAACTAGAAGCGAGCAGTTTGTGTGTGTGTGAGAGAGAATTGTGTGTGTGAAACAGCCACCAAAACCACCTGCCACCAAAAGCACCACAACAACAACAATAACAACAATAATGTCATGCAACATCATTCAGACAACTACAACAACAACAAGAACAACCAGACTACATGAAAACATTTTGAAATTTTTTGAAGCAGCCGCCAAAAAAAAAGAATAATAAAATTTATTATAAGAATTGGAAAAAAAAGACAAGAAAAATTACATAAGAAAAAGGCGTTTCAATCTGCCCTCCACTCCACTCAGTCAGCCAATCAATCAGTCAGTCAACCAGTTCATCAAATTCGAAATTTCATTGAAAAAAAAAACTCACCTGTAATTTTTTTTTCTCTTCGTTTTTTTCTTTATATAAAAAAAAATATATATATATATATATTAAAATAATTTAAAATTAAGTGATTTTATTTTCTAAAAAAAAAAAGAAAAAAAGAAATGCTAGTTTGTTTTTTAAGTATTTATTTTCTGTCAAGAAAAAGTTAACAATTTCAAAGAGGCAAACTTCAGTTTGACTCAAAAAAAAAATAATTAAATTTGCCTTGGCTTGGTTGGACAAAACCAAGACCAAAGGCAGCATTTCAAATGAAGCAAAAATTAAATAAAATAAAAATATTTTTTAAATAAAAAACAAAATAATTTCATTTCATTTTGATTGATTTGCCTGGGTACAAAAATATTTTGTGTTGATTTTGTAAACCAAAATAAATAAGCAATTTACTCATTTAACTAAGTTAGGTTTCGGGCCGCATTTTCATTCTGCGTATTCAAAAAAAAAATAATTACAATAACAACAACAACAACAAAAGCATTACAATTCATCCCCCAGGAATTTATCCCAAAAAAATACGTACGAAGCCCGAAATTGGCCCGATTTCAACATTGAGCTTTATTTAAAAGAGAAATTTTTTTGACTTGAAAAAATGAAAAACAAAAACAAATAAATTATATATATATATATATTTAAAAGATATATAAACGAATAATTGAATCACGACTGAATTTATGTAAACTTGCACTCAAAAATAAGTGAAAATAATAAAAAAAAAAAACTAGAAGAAAAAAATAATAATAAAATCCGGGGATGACTTGTACATATAAACAAATGTATATATATAAATAAAAAATTATATATATCTATACATTTTTAGTGTATACATTTTGTCATGTATTGTCTATATACATAAAAATAAAAAGCAAAGTAAATAAATAATTTGATTTAAAAGAAAATAAAAAAAAAATAAATTTATTTATAAATGAAAAAAAAAAAAAATTGTCTTGGCAAAAATTAAAAAAAAAAATCTTTGCCAACAATTTGTGCAGAATGTTTTGTAATCATTTTTATAAAAATAAATAAAAAAGAAAACTTTTAATTTATTTTTTTGTTGTGCTTAAAAAAAAAAACAAGAAAGAAAAAATCAAACAATAAAATTGCTTCAGAAGAAAAGAACTAAACTAGCCGTAGTTAAACAAGCCCAAGTATAAACAATAAAATTATATACATAAATATATATAAATAAAGAAGCTAGTTATATAAAGGCAACAATTAAAATATAAGCAAAATTCTGCAATAAAAAAATAAAAAAATATACGAAAAATAAAAATAGTATGAAAATCCGAAGAGAGCATCAAAATGTATACCCAATCAACCAATCAACCATTCAGAAATATAGAAAAACTATATACTAATTATATACAATAACAAAAAAAAAATTATTCTAGTATGAAATGAGCAAAATGTTGGAAAGAATTTTAAAAAACGCCTTTCAAGCTAATCCAAAGATTTCAACTTGAAGGCAAAAAAAACAAAAAAAAAATTATGAAAAATTACAATACCAAAAGTAAAAATCAAATCCTTTTTTAAAAGAAAAATATGAACAAAAGAGAACTTATAAAAAAAATAAATGAAAAGAAAATAAACATTTAAACCAAAATTAAAAAAAAGTACAGTCTTTTCAGGTAGAAAATTCTAGCAAAATCGAAGAGGGAGAGGCTGAGGTATACAGATTCCCAGCTTAGCTTACTTCCCAGAAAGCTCCAAGCCAAGCCCAGTTTAGTTAAGCTATTTTGACATCGACCTGGTTAGGCTTTTGAAAAGTTGGCAAGCTTTCGACAAGCTTCTTCCAAGGACTCAGACAAGTCAGGACATTTCAACCTTACGGCTTTCGGAAGGTTAGAAGTTTGAATGGTTTAGAAAGAATAAAGCCCTTTTGGCATCGACCTGGCTAGGCTTTTAAAAAGTTCCGAAGCTTCCGACAAGCTTTTTCCAAAGACTCAGACAAGCCAGGACTCTCACGCAGGGTTTGGAAATTCAGTTTGTGCTGAAGCTTTGTGGGAGGACTTGATAAAAGCTAAAAGCTCAGAGAGCCTTAGCCTATGACTTGAACCTTATGGCTTTTGGTTTGGAAATTTCTACAAGAATAATTTTAAGAACTTCAAGCTTTAATTTATGATAGCTTCCACTTTATAATATATTCACAATATTTTGATAAGGAATCCATAATTTATTTGGCTTCCTTGGAACAAAGTTTCACAAGAAATTTAATTATTTTTCGTTGGATAGACTTATGGTTAATTATTCTTGATATATCTGGTTGGATATACGGAGGCAGCTTGAATATCTGATTTATCAAATGGGGCCAAAGGGAGCCAAAATCAGGCAATTTTATTATATGATCCCTGATAAGAACTACCAAAAGCTAACTGTATTTTAGGGACCCCAAAGGGAGATAATTGCCTTATAAAGAGACCCACCAAAATCGGGTAACTCTACCATATAGACCTAGTGCGACCCGGTATTATATAAGCCCTAAAAGGACAAGTCGGTAAGCCAAATAAATTTGTTATAAGTGTAGGCTATATCAATTTTTACTTACTTATTTTAGGGACCCCATAGGGAGCTGCCTAAAATCAGATAACTGCATTATAAAGCGACCCACCAAAATCGAGTAACTACACCATATCGGCCCAGTGAGACCCGCCAAGACTGGTGATATATTTATAGGACAAGTCGGTAAGCCAAATGAATTTGTTATAAGGTTTAGGCTATATCAGTTTTTACTTACCCAAGAATAATAAGACTTACACAGGCCTTATGACCTGTAATATCCTGGAGATACCATGAGGTCTGTAAATAGATTAGATCAGAATTAGTCCGGGTTGATTAAATCAAAGCGTTCTCAATTCAAGTAAATCTGGAATATAAAAATAGAAATCGAGAACCTTAGCCATTAACTCATTAGTGAACCATTATTGTTCCGGCTCATTCAGTCAATATTTGTAAGTTCTTAGATCTAATAAATGTATGTGTCGCAGAACGCATGAATTACAGTTTGGGACACTGTACATGTTTGGGACTGGCGACAAGGGGTCGCAAATATTTGATTAACGGTAAGGAATGAGTGTTCTAGGAATGTGTGCAAAGCCAGGCAGCAGAGAATTTAGTGAGAAACTCTGCAGCTGAGTGAGGTCTGATCGTAGGGCAATTACAGTTAAAGACAAGGAAAGAACACATTATTCGTAAAAAGTGAAGCAAACACAAATTGCGTAGTTAAGCAGTCAGTCTTGTGCTCGGGCCCAGATACGAGCAGAACTCACTGCTAACGGCACCTAATATGGATCCGACTCCGCTTAAATAAAGCAATCTTTGACTGTTAAGGAATAGACAATCATTTGCTTTCATATGTTTTATATGATAGCTTAGTCAGCTTAAAATATGGAGTCTCTTTTTTGAGGTTAAAAATATGATATAGGGGTTTCCCAAATAGTCTAAGATGGACAGTCCCCCTCTAGCTTATTCACAGGCCTTGCCTTTTTTCATAATGAGAGTAACTTGGTTCCTATAGTCTTTATGGGGTTTTCAGATTCTCTGAAATGTGAAGAGCATATCTTAAGCTAAATTAAGGAGTTCCCACCATAAGAATTATTTAATTATTTGTATAATTTAATTCGACTTGAAATAAAGAATAACTTTTCTGAGGTAAAGAATATGAAAGAAGGAGTCTCCAAGCTTCAAGAAATTTTCTGTATTTTTCTTTCAAAATCAAAATACTTCCCAGAAGAAATGAAAAAATTGCGAAAATTTATAAAAATTATTAAATCAAAAATCTTAAAGTACAGTCTCGTCGGCCAAAGGTGCTAGCTAGCGCCCAGGGGAGGGGAGAATAGAAAAAGGCGGAGATGATGCGATGAGCTGGCCCTGGCCAAGAGGTGTGCCTCATCAATTTTAATGTTGTTTATGTTTGAGTCTGCCAACTGCTTAGACAGTTGTCAGCAGCACGAAAATGGGGTTAAATTGCACAGAAATCACGCGTCCCCAAATAAACACACACACACACACACATACAGAGATGCACAACTGCATAAAGAGAAACATAGAAATACATAGTGGATGGAAGCGTGTTGGGAGGGTGTGGGGGAGAGGGGGCGGAGGTAAACAGGGAATCAGATTCACTGACTGAGTTGACGTGCCACGCTTGGTTTGGCTTGGCTTTGCTTTCATGGTTTCTGTTTTGTTTGCAGCACTTAACACGGCGGCGACATGCACTTGAGTTCCACACACACACACACACACATAGAGAGAGAGAGAGAGAGAGAGAGAGAGTGTGTGTAACCTGAATAAAAGGGAGACGATTTTGCACAGTTAGATGCACTAGACAGACACGAGACAAAAAGCGAACCAACTCAACTCTTACCCTCCCTCCCTCCCTCCGTCTATTTCTATCTCCTCTTTGAAAGAGACTCACACTTTCACTGGTAAAGCAAAAAAACAAAAAAATAAATAAAAAGTAAAAAGATATCCTTTTTACCACCCAGAGACCGGGCTCATTTGCCGCCTAGACCCCAGGCAGACATAGTCAAATGCTTAACCCTTTTGTTGCAACTTGGCCAGACTCCCCTCTAAGCAAACACACACACACACACACACACAGACACACCGAGGCAGAGGCAGACCGACTCGAACTTGAAGCTCCCCAAGGCTGAGTGAGAAACGCTGGCATTGAAGTCGACATCTTTTGCTGCCTGCAACGAAGCTGCTTAGTGTGCATTAGAGAGTCTCGCAGAGGGCGCTAAGGATGCGGGCTTCGTGATGAAAGAGGAGGAGAAGGTTGGCTTGCCACAGCCAAGAATGCTGCGACTTCTATGAAGCCGTGAAGCTGACGCAGGCAGCAGCAGCAGCCTGTTTAGTTGCAGCCCGCAGGCATTCATTGCCCCGACTGCTGCTCACAGCTCCCCCCAGCGCCCCCCTCCATGGGCAGGTCGGGCCAACTACGCCAACCGTTTGGCTGGGTGTTGTTGAGTTGGCACGCGTTGCAGGTGCAAAATGCAAGCGAAATGAAAGTGAAACGGGGGTGGCATTTTCAAAAAACAAGGGTGTTCTACTCCACAAGCCAGGATGAGGTGCTAGCGGTCGGGGGGGTTTGGGAGTTTGAGGCAAGTACGTGGTCCTGCTGCTTGAGTGCACTTTTTGCACTATTCAAAAGTTGATTGTGTGTGTGTGTGTGTGTGTGTGTGTGTGTGTGTGTGTGTGTGTGTGTGTGTGTGTGTGTGTGTGTGTGTGTGTGTGTGAATCTGGTCTGGTGGTTGTTGCCTGGTTGTCTTGCACTTCTTATTGGGTTGAGGCCTGGCGGGGATGGATGGTGTGATGGGGGTAACGCAGTCAGTCAGAGGAGCTGAAGGACAAGGCCGAGGCGTTGATATTGTCTGGGGAATCATGTATTTTCTGGCTTGCATTTTGGGGGTTGCGCTATTTTTATTTTTTCCCCCCATTTCTTTTTTTTTTTTTTTTTGAGAGAAAGAAAAAAATGAAAGGTGATGCTGAGAAAATGACGGGAACGACAATTAAAGTGAGACTGAATGGATGGCCCGATGGCTTCAAGCTGCAATTCCTTTTATGCAACTCCATCCTTACCATGCCTTGCCTTGCCTTGCCTTGACGCACTTCAGCCACGCTTGGCTTGGCTTCAACTCAAGGCTCAAGTGGCGTGTCCAGAGCGACTGACTAAAGGGTAAGAAAAGTGAAAGCCCCAAAAAAAAAAGGGAAAAGAGTCTACCACAAACATTTCCAGGACCACGGCCAGGACCAAAAACCATTGCAATAAAAACCAATGAAATTTCGTTTAGGCCCAACGAGCTATGAGCCAGCCATATAACCATCGTAGGCTGTAAGTATTTTCGAGTGTATGTAGGTATGTGCTGCTCTTTACGATCACTCCCAGTGGGGGTAGTAAGAGAGCGATAGAGAGAGAGAGAGAGAGAGGCGGGGGCAAGGGGCATTGTAAAAACTTGGAAATAAAAACCAAACGCACTAATGTCCTTTACGGCTTAAACCGTCTTTTGATGCGATTCGGATAGCCAAAACCGACGGTGGCGCCCCCAAAACTGACGACTTCTTCGACTTTATCTCAAGAAAATAAAAACCAAAATAACCAAAAGTTTGTCTACAAAAATCATATACTCTTCTCTAGGTTCAAAGATGTTTGAGATAAATATCCAAAGTCCTGGGTTATTTGAGATATATAGGTTTCTCCGTATCGTTCAGGAAATACCCGAGTATGTATGAAAATTCTTTAGATTTTCTAGAATAATTACTTTCTGATATATGTCCAAAATCCCAGAATATTTGAGGTAAAAAAAAAAATCTACCAAGACTGCTCAGGAAATACCCGAGGATGTATGAAAATTCTTTAGATTTTTCTAGAACATTTACAATATGATATATGTCCAAAATCCCAGAATATTTGAGGTAAAAAAAAATCTACCAAGACTGCTCAGGAAATACCCGAGTATGTATGAAAATTCTTTAGATTTTCTAGAACATTTACTATTTTAAAATCAACCAAAATCCCAGAGGATTTGAGGTTAACAATTCTATCAGAAAATACCCGAGGATATATTAAAACTATTCAGATTTTAGAGAATATTTACTATTTGATATATGAGAATATAAAATCCCAGGTTAATCAGGAAATATCCAGATTCAATACAACACTTACGAGTTATAAAATGTCCACAATTTCAAGGTATTTGAGCTATATAGTTCTACTAAGATTGATCAGGTAATAGCTGAGGATGTATCCAATTTGAAAAAAAAATTAATACATATCAAAACTCCCAGGTTATTTGAGGTAAATAATTCGATCAAGATTGATCAGAAAAGATTATTCAATAGAACATTTATCGATTTATAAGGTGTCCCAAAAATTCACGGGAATCAGGAAATGAATATGTATTGGAATTATACAGATTCAATAAAATTTATATATATCCATAAGCTCCACGTTAATGGAGATATAAAGGTCTATCAAGATTACCAGAGGATGTCTTAAAATTTTTTTCAGATTTAATAGAACAAAAGTCAGGGTATTTGAGCCATAAAATGAAGCTATGATTATGTTGAAAAGATCCAGACCCAAGACATATTTAAGACTTAGGAGAACTCAGAACAAGTTTTACAAGTTTGAGGACAAAGGGATTATGCTCTGCTTGCCTCGAAAAGAGTAGAGGAAAAAGTTTTACTCTGGCTGGTGAGCTGGTTACTTGACTGGGCTGCGTTCAGTTGGTCTCATGTGCCACTTTGGCGACACAAATTTGTATTCCTTATTCCTTTGTTTAGAATAAATGTGCACGTGTTTTGGCCAGAAACCTGCACTTTAGTGCTGCCAAATGCGCAACTAGCCCAGCCCTGCTACCACCAACACCACCCACACATACCACCGGCGAAGAAGGAGGAAGGATGCTTTCGTTTTCGATTTTTTTCTTTGTGAGGGGGGGAGGGAAGGGGGGGGAGGGGTTGCTGCTACTGTTGTTAAATTTTAATGTGGCCATATCGAGATGGCATGCGTGGCAAAGGCCTGTGCCAGGGTTTGGAGAGTCATTCCAGTCAGCTAAAATCTATAAAATAAAAATTCGCGTTCTCTGCTACGTGTCAAAGTAGCAAACGCGTCTGTCTGTCTGTTCCATTGCCATTGCCAGTTCCTCTCTAGATGATGCGGCTTGGCCTGGCGCAAGATAAGCGGTGTAGTCGTGTCCTTTACAGAGGGGGCGAGGTCCTTGTTTAGTTTGTCAAAAACGAAACAAACCCTGTCAGCTGTACCCAAAGCAAGGTGGTTCGAGTGGCTGCGGCTATCGCACTCCCTTACTTCTCTTACCCCCTCTCTCTCTCTCTCTCTCTCTGGATGTCTATGAATATCCCATGAGCTGTAAAATTCACACAACTGAACATTTGTTTTTTGCTTTTCATTTTGCATAAATTCGCAATGCCACAAAGTCTAATCAATAGAATTTTTTTGCTACCATCTCCCTCACTTGTGGCGCGAACAGGCCGAACCCAAAGACTATTAAAATTTATCTATAAATGCTTTTCAAAAACCATTAAATTTTTATCAACGAAATGTACCTTTGTTTTTTTTTCAACTTTGACTGAATTAAATTGAAATTTTATTTGATATCGAAAACTATAATGGAATAAATGCAAATATATTTAGAGCTCGAGTTAGTTATTCGAAACAAGGTGCCATTGCTGAAATATTCCCCTCTCCCTTGACTCAATTCATGTGTAAGTCTTGCAAGATATTTCCAATTCTTCAGGATTTCTAATGAGACTGGCAAAGGGAATGGTGAAAACAGGAGTTAGGGCGCCATCTCACAAAATTTGTGTCTTATCCTCTATTCATGATCCGATCTTAATCAACTTGCTGTTAATTGAAAGGTGTTAATACCTCTAATATAAAAGTACAGAACTCTGAAATAGTTATTCGATGTATATAGAGAGGTTTGGAGAGCTCCGCTGAAGAAGTATTTCAATATCTCTAATACCTCTCAGAGTAGTTGTTGAGGATTTCGGTATAATGCTTGGCTCGTGCCTTGAAATTCGTTCCCAACGTTTTGGGCAGGGATGTTTGTTCCGAAGTTCCTAAATTTCGATCAAAAAAAAAAAAACCGTCGCTTAAACATTGCTCAAAAGCCTGAGAATCAAAGTATCATAACTTGGAACGAATTGAAGGAAAAACATTTTAAACAGGTGAAAAGAACAGGTTTCCTTTTTATAAAAAAAAGCCGGGGACAGCTTCAATCACAGAACAAAAATAAAAGTTATTTAACAAATTTAAATTCAAAATAATAATCTAGAATGGTGCGTGCTGCTCTAGCCGAGTACTCTGAAACCGAAAGGTTTCCTTTTCTAAAAAAAAAATATATATATATAAAAAATCCGGGGACAGCTTCAATCACAGAACAAAAATAAAAGTTATTTAACAAATTTAAATTCAAAATAAAAATTAAAAACTAGAATGGTGCGTGCTGCTCTAGTCGAGAATTCTGAAAGGAATTGCAATTCTCACTATTCAAAATAAAAAAAATCCGGTAAAATAAACTAGAAGACAGATAAAGATTTGAAAACATTAAAAAAATATATAATAGAATAAAATTGAAGTCCAAAATATAAAAATATACGATTCGAATGAAGTAAAAACGAATTTATTATTTGCTCGTACGAAGCAGTTGCAACTTCCAGTATTAAAATTAAAATAATTCAATTGTAACATAAAAAAAAAAAATAGAACTCCAACAAATCCAACTCTCAATTCTCAAAATTAAAATAATTGCATTGAAATTAAAAAAAAGACTTAAAAAAAGGAGACTAGTAATTCCAACCTCTTGCCATTACGGCTCGAGTCGGAATGAAAGTTTCTCACAGCTTCACTTATAAGGAAACCTCGCATTACTGAAATTTGCCATTCTCATGGCACGCTTTGATCATTTTTTTAGGGTGACCAGCTTATATGAAAAAAACTAGTTTGTTCACCTTGTTAGATGGCGCGTCGTATTTTTTTTTCAGAGTTGTCAAATTTAAATAGCATATAGAAATCACTTGGCTTCTGTGTCAAGAAAGAATCAATGAGTGAAATGAAGATTTAGGATGGAAGGAAGAAGAAGAAGATATTTTCATTGTGCGACAGACAAATGGCAAGCGACATCAACCAATGCCACATGGTCACCAGCGGTGTAGGGGCGGAGGCAGCTGGTGTAAAAGAAGAAGAAAAAGAATAAAAGTATTGCAATTGGTTGGGGGAGGTGGGAATCGCTGGCAACGTGTGCCAACACGGCCAGAAGTGTTATCATGGCTGTGCGTCATTTCACATGAAATGCCAACGTCGACAACAAGTGTGAAAATGTCAGCACAGCACGCTCCCACTTTCGATGACTCGCCGAACCATTGCAAAACTACCAGTGTTGCCATCATGCGAAATCATAACTAACAAATACTGTCAGCTTTAAGCTGCAAAAAGTCCAGGGCTCTAAATTAATTGTACAGGGGGTGCCCTTTGAGATATTTACGATTATTCATCCCCTGGATGAACTTACCCATTGCCTATTGTCCTATTGATTCTACACACAAAATTTCATAGCTCTAGCTTTTGTAGTTTCTGAGTTGCTAGACGGCCAGACAGACGAACATGGCCAGATCGATTTCTCTAGTCACCCAGATCATACTCCAGGTAACTTTGGGGGTTCTCCTTCTACCTGCACAGCTTTCCAATATACCAACCCATTCGAATAGCATATATTTAATTTTTAACAGAAAACTTACAGTCATTTGACTCAGAGGCAAAGTTAGTACAGTCTTCAAATTTACGCATATTAGTTTAGGTCCGGCGGCGGCGGCGGCGGCGGCACTGGATTTAGCCGGAACTAGGGTGAAGCAGTCTTTGCTGCTGCCGTCTGTCTGCTTATCGAGAATTGACAGGGGCTGGGGTATATTAATGGTAATTTTAATGTTTCCAAGAAATGAAAGACAATTTTATTTTTTCAACTAGGCAAAATAAGATCACGCTGAATGCCGCCGGCTTGGCCTCAGCGCGCGGAAATTAGTAAAACTCATGCCTCTCGCCAATTCACTTGCGAAACAGCTCAGCTGCGCAGGCGGCATAAGCTTTTCCGTAGAATCTCGAACGACTTTCCTGGGTTCGATCAAAGTTGATTTTGGGTCAGTCGATGGTCAGACCTCAAGAAGACAGGACCGTATTTCCTTAAGCAAGTCAACTGGAGACCATTGATCATATGCTGAGGATCGTGTCTCGGTAACTTATTTGGAGACATATTACCATAGACAATACTCAGATCAGGACAATGATTTCGAGTTTATTACGACAACACCGTCAAGGAGGCGTTCCATAAAATTCGTAAAGAAAATAGATAAAGCAGAGCATACACAGTTAGTTTTAGTGGGCAGCTCTTAGCTACTACGGGAGAAGTCGCATGTTCAAAATTTCTAGACGAAGGAATTCCAAAAATTATATTCCTGAAGAAGCAAAAGATCAAAAAGTCGATGTGGATCAAGTGAAGGCTTCATTGTATTCAGCTACAACTGATCCTAATGGGATTTTGTGCTCCTACCTGGGTTCAGGCGAAGATCAGATAATGCTATTAGGAACCGGCAGTGAGGAAATAATGCAAATCATCTCAGGAGAGCAGATAGAACGAGAGCATCAGAAGAGAGACCCCCGACAATCTCACCTATCAGGCAGACCAGTTGAAATCCTATATGGGTCATGAAGAATTAAACAATAGCAACCCCAACAAGAATAAACCCAACTCGTTGGCCATACTGTCTTAAAAAGAACGGAACAACCGTGTATTCGGAAACAAGAAAAATATATAGTCACGCTTAATTGGCAAATGCTATCGCCGGATTCAAATCATATTGAAAACGTCTGGGGCTACATCAAAGAGAAGCCCTGTGAAAATACGACTCATTTCGAAGGCGCTTCCCATCGAGTAAGCCGAAAATTTAGGCATAGAAAGTATGCCTCAGAGTTGCCAAGCTATAAATGGTGCTGGTGGTGATTGGACCTCAGGACGTATTATAAGAATAATAATGAATGCAAGTCACTCAGTTACATGGTTTCATAAAACAATGGCAAATTATTTTACCAATTTAAAAATTGTAAATAAATTAAGTTAAGAAAAAAAAATTCTGATTAAGCCCAAACAAAAGAGAAGATGTTGTCAGATCGAGCGAAGAGAAAATTTAGGCATAGAAAGTATGCCTCAGAGTTGCCAAGCTATAAATGGTGCTGGTGGTGATTGGACCTCAGGACGTATTATAAGAATTTCTATTAAAAAAAAAAATAAAACAATAATTATGATCATAATAATGAATGCAACTATCTCAGTTAAATGGTTTCATGGTTTCATAAAACAATGGCAAATTATTTTGCCAATTAAAAAATTTGAAATAAATTAAGTTAGGAAAAAAAATTCTGATTAAGCCCAAACAAAAGAGAAGATGTTGTCAGATCGAGCGTAGAGAAAATTTAGGCATAGAAAGTATGCCTCAGAGATGCTAAGCTATAAATGGCGCTGGTAGTGATTGGACCTCAGGACGTATTATAAGAATTTCTATTAAAAAAAAAAAAATAAAACAATAATTATGATCATAATAATGAATGCAACTATCTCAGTTAAATGGTTTCATGGTTTCATAAAACAATGGCAAATTATTTTGCCAATTAAAAAATTTGAAATAAATTAAGTTAGGAAAAAAAATTCTGATTAAGCCCAAACAAAAGAGAAGATGTTGTCAGATCGAGCGAAGAGAAAATTTAGGCATAGAGAGTATGCCTATTATGATCATAATAATGAGTACTGAGTAACTGAGATCAGTTACGGGGTTTCATAGAACAATGGCAAATTATTTTACCAATTTAAAAATTTGAAATAAAAAAATTCTGATTAAGCCCAAACAAAAGAGAAGATGTTGTCAAATCGAGCGAAGAGAATAAAATGATCGCAGCGGCTTTTGGCTCCTCCTTTTTATAGCCGAAAAATTTTGCCAAGAACTCGAGAGTTCTCGAGAAAAAAGCAGGCAAATTGGACTCAGATCACTTTAAGTAATTTTTATAAAAATTAATTAAAAATTTGAATTGCTTATTCTTTTGTATAATTTGCCCATTTCTTGAAGAAAAGTAAACTTAAAAACCTGAACAAATCAAAATAAATAAATAAATTGTTAAAATGAACCAGCATTTGCACAGTCCAGCAGTGTTCCCAATTTAGCCTTTTTGCGGATAGATCTAGCAGTTTTTTGAGTGTGTTAGCCGAAAAATTCTAAAACAGCCCCTAGCTTGAAATCTAGCATTTTTCTGTCCTTTTACAGGTTCTTAAATTATTAAGAAACCGATGAGCTGAAAAAATTCGATCAATTTTTTATTGGTATTTTAAGCACAGTGCAACTCTTTTGATATGAAATTAAGCATATACTCATCACTATCGGTTACTTTTAAGGTGAATTCTGATACAGTATAATGCCTAAAGAAATTTATAAGCAAAAATTTCGCAATTTGTGGACACAGCATACAGATTTTGAAAAATGATTGATTCGGGAGTTGAGTCCAGAGCCTTTTGTAAATATTGTAAAAGCAGTATTGATCCAAAATTGGACCAAATACGTGCGCACTTAAGCACTGCGAAACACGAGCGCAATGCTTGGGTTTGGCCTTTTTTGGCAGCTTTTTCAAGTCAATCTAGCATTTTTTTTAATGAGTCGCTGGCAGCACTGGAATAGTGTGCGATCGCAAGTTCCAGAAAATTCGAGAAGCATACAGAATAGTTTAGACTGTGCTGCTGGCAGCGCTGTCCAGCTTGTGCACATGTATGTGTATGTGTGTATGCAAAGCGCGTGGTACGAAGCGCGCACAAAAGAAATGGGACAATAATTCAGACTAAAATCAGCTGCGTTAGGCCACAGCAGAATTTTGCAAACATCAAATATTCCTCATTTCCAGGAAAGTGGGTTAATTCAATTGAAAATTGAGATTATTTAACGTGGACAAAAAAATTTGGTTGAATTTTTGCTTTTTCTACTATTCTTGCCGAACAGGCAGAAATCTAGAGAAATTTCCCTTGCCCTTCAGAAGGCCTTCGAGTCCACCAGTAAATAGTAGAGCTTTGGTAGACCGACTTTTATAGAGACTCCAAACTAAATGTGTTTGCAAATCATTGATAATTTTGGAAAGCAGACAAATTCTATCAAATATAAATAGAGTCGAAATTATAGAAATCGGAAAAGAATACAAAAAATATTCGAGCAAAATTAAAATTCTTTGTCCAATTTTGTGCAACCTGTTCAAGGCTCTTTTGAGCTCACCTAGGAAATATAGGGAACATTATCATAGACCTACAGCCATATATAACTATTCATATATTTTCATATATCATATATCATTATAGTTGCGTCGGCCTGCAAGATTTCTGTCAAATGTCCGCTGACCATATCAGCCCACACAGTTTCAATATTGTTCAAATCGGGGTTTTGCGGATGCCAGGAAAGTACCGTCCGATTTATATCCATCACGAACTTGATTGGTACTCTACCCTTACCGCATGGATCATTGTCCATCTGTGGGATCTAGTCATACGTAGAGTATAGCCTGTTTAGTGAGGTGAATGTGTGATCGTTTCAGATTTGGAGATATCCAATTCGAAGCAGTGTCATATCTTTATATCTAAAGTACCTTGAACGGGCCACCGCCAAACCTGTTGATTGGCTGTAAAGCATTACCCTCTAGTTATTTTGGGAGAAGTATATAATGCTTGTCAAAGGATCCTTGGAACTCGAGAGGCTTCTCTAGATACTACAACGCAATATAGTATCGCTTATACGTTTGCCAAACAACATTTTGTAAGTTGCTGCAATTTGAACGGAACTAACACAGGTTCGTACATTTCCTAGTATGTGTCTGCAGTCTCTAGGGTGAATATGTGGATATAATATAGATTATAGATCTGAGACAAGAGAATACCTCAAGATCAGACCGATGGTTCTGTAATCAAAACATCACTAACTTGAAAGACTAATTGACTAGGCTATCAAGACTCATACATGCACTTGATTAAAGGAAGAATCTCCTCAAAAATACATTTTACTTCAGGTACAGTCTCTCTCTCCCTCACAGATAACCTCAAGCTCAGACAGATCAGGCAAATCATTATTACTTTCAATAAAAAAAAAGTTTATTCTGTAATTTAAGACCTATATACTCGATTAAAGAAAGAAACCCCTAAGAAAAAAAATACATTTTACTTGAGGTACAGTCTACGTTTTAGACAAAAACTGAAAGCGTACTTTCGAAGGATTATTTATTTATAAAAAAGAACTCTATCATCCCTAAGAAGTTTTGTCAAAGCCTTTGGTTTTTTTTTTGTACTTAAGCATACACATTTAATTGCAGTGCCACTTGCATTGAAATGGAAAGCAGCAGTTCGCCTAAATCGAGGGAGGAGTTCCACATGTCCCATGAAACGCTTTGGCAAACAAAAGCGTGAATCTATTCCAACCACTTCAGGCTTTATGGGCGAGTGTGGTTTGGGCTCTGAAGAGTGTTGAGTGCTTATGAATATGAATGCAAACAATTTGCTAAAAAAAAAAAGGAGAGAAACCTTGCCTGGCCGAAACCCAAATGCCCTATCGGGCGGAGTGCAAGACTCTGTCAAGTCAACCAGCACTGACTTGCACTAAGCCCAAATAGAGCGTGAGAGAAAGAGAGAGAAAGAAAATAATAATAAATACAAAAATGCTTACATCTAAGTAATTTGCATGAAGAAGAAGAAAGAAAGAAAAAAAAAAGGAAAGGAACAAAGCTAATGAATGTCAAATATGAGACTGGTAGTCAGTTTCTGAGCAGGATTATGAGTGTCTGAGATTGAGACAAGTAGACGCTGGAGAGAGTCACACAAAGGCAAACATTTTTTTCTGTTTTCTTTTTTCCAAAAGTTCGAGGTTTTCTCTTTTTTTTTTTTTTGAAATAACAACCACGTCATAGAAATACGAGGAAGAAAAAAAAATAATAACTGAAAAGCGAAAAGAAAAGAAAGGAATTCTTTCATATATCCTGTATATGTTTGAATAGGGTGGTTGGTTCTCCATTGATAGGGGTAGGGGGGGCTGTTTAGTATTGGTGAAAAGTGAAATGAAGTGAGTGCGAAGCCCCGAAGAGTGAAGACTGAAGTCGTCGTCGACTCAAGTGCTTTCCCGTTTCTTCTAGGGCGGCCCAAGGCTGGCTGACTGACTGACTGACTGGTTGGTTGGGTGGGTGGGTCTATCGGGTGTTTCTTTGTTTTTGTCTTTGTTTTTTTTTTTTTGTACTTGTGCATGTGTCACATTTGCACACACGGCGGTTACGTCAGCCAGCGTCGACTGCAGAATCTGCCCGGCCTCTGCTGCTGCACTTGAACTACACGTCAAAATACGTGACGTAAGTTGGCTTGCCCCCCTCCACCCCCCCCCCTCCCCCATCCGAGCCTCTGCTGCGTTGCAGTTGCGAAACTTTCGAGGAGACAGGGCACAACAGCATCGGCTGACTTGTCTGGGGGTGTCACATTATTAAGGGATGCAAAAGTAGCAAGACTGCCGCTTGACTGCAGTTTCTGGGGGTTTCTATTTCCAGACTAATACACTTTTCACTGCTTTGCTCTGAGCCTTAATGATGCGATTCATCTATGGCCCATTCCCATGACCAAAGCTTTTCACTTGCACTTCTTCTAGTCTGCATCCTTTGCCGACTAGCCCCTGTGTTTTGGGGGTAGCACCAAAGGGTCAACTAAATTCAAGTCAGTGTGGGAATATTAACTCAATCGATTTCTTCAAATATTTAGGAAATGAATCTACACTCACTCAAAGGAATTCATTGCTCTGAAAATACAGAAAAAAAAAATTTCAAATATTTGATTAAAGTTTTATGATTCTTACAAAGAGTCTGGGTTAGGCAGAACATGGAGTGAGCAAAATAAATCACTGAACATCTCTCAAAGCTTTCAAATTATAAAAAAAAAAAAAAAATATTATAAGAAAAGTCTGACTAAGAATTTGTAGGACTTTTATTAAAGGAAAAAGTAAACAAGTTAAATAAAATAAGAAATATACCAAGAGAGCGTAAAGACATAGTTCGGAACCCCTACTGATTTTTTTACTTAATTCCCAAAGATCCAAAAGTCAAGTAGTCTGGATCAGGTACCAGGGGCCTCTCAGTACCCCTGGTAGATCAATTCTTGACTAAATAATCAATAAGTTCTTGAAGCCTATCAAGCAGTTCATTTAGTCGATCTGCTTCATCGATCTTTGCCTATCGATACTTATCGACTTAGAGGTATCGAACAGCAGCGAAGTTTGTACTCATTGGTTTGCCTACGAGTTGCGGCGTCAGGCTTTGCTCTGAGACAATTTCGAAATAGAAATTTTTCTTGGTATGAATTGAAATTTCTTGGAAAATCTGCTAAATTCTTTTTAGGAGAAAAAAAGGCACAAATAAAAAATTATAGAAATTTTGGCATTGCCAATTAATTTGGCATTGTCTTTGGAATTTGTTGTTGCTTTAGTTGTTCTTGTTGTTGTTGTCATTATTTCTATACTGTATTTGCATATTCATATACATATGTGTACATAAATTATGAAACCATGGGGTTTGGGGGGCGGGGAGGACAAAGAGATTGCTTGGGGGGTTTGCTTGGGTCAACCCCTGTCGTCAATGTTATTTTTGTTGTTGTTGTAGGCGTCGGTTTTATTTTTTGGGAGTTTTCATTACAAACTTTTTGTTTTTTTGATTTTTTTTTTTTTTTTTTGGCCAACATCATTCACAGTCTAACGTCAAAACAAAAAGGGTTATCAGGAGGACCAACATATAAGAAGGACATGAAGACACCCGCTAGCCCGCCAAGCAAATATACATATTTAAATCTATATAAACACACACGCACACACGCACTTCTTTGTCTGTTTGTTTTGTATATGAAAAGATAAAAACCTCCTTTTTTTGGTGTGTGTGTGTGTGTGTATTTTTTATGGCCAGGGCCAGCAACGATTTAGATATTTTAGACATGCGTGTGCACTTCCGCTAAACCAAGGGCGGTCAGCACTAACCGGGTTCCACTACCCACACCACCCCCACCCCCACCCCCAGCGGCCACCACTACTTGGCACAGCCGCGGCGCGGCAACTGCGGCAGCGAACATGACTCCAAGTCCATCGCGCCATTTGCCTCTGCGGCTGACATATCTCTTCTTTTTTTTGCTTTCTTTTTTTTTGTGTTCCAAAAAGCAACCCTTTTTTTGGTGACTCCCTACCCCCTCTTTGGTCATTCCCATAGAGACAACTAAACACGCTTAATTAGAAAGTAGCTGCGGTCAACGGCAGCATCACGAGACGACCGCTCATTTTTCACAGGTTGGGGTAGCCACCCGCATGTGAATAGACTGCCCAAAGTAGATGAAGACTAAATGCTCTTTTTAAGAAAGCTCTTAGGAATATTTGAATGCTTTGTTGTGACCTAAATTGGGTGGAGATTTGCTTTTGATAAGACTTAAGCCAGATATAGTTTTATCGAAATTGATAGAGCCAAAACTGAGATATGCTATATGATATAGTGGTCTGATCTGGATATAGATATATAGATAAAGATATAGATTTAGTATAGATATAGATATAGATATAGATATAGATATAGATATAGATATAGATATAGATATAGATATAGATATAGATATAGATATAGATATAGATATAGATATAGATATAGATATAGATATAGATGTAGATATAGATATATAAAGATCCTAGTCCAAGACTAATTTCTATTTGGTTCGAACTTTGTCCGATTTTGGATTAAATTTAATCTGATTTAGGGCTGAACTTGATCTGATTTTGGTTGAATTTTGATCAATTTCTGGTATCAGCTTAATATTTAATTTAGTTTTGGTATGAGCTTGCCTTGATTTTGATCCGATTTTGGCTATATTTCAAACCAACTACGGACCTAACTCGATCTCTTTTTGGTCTGACTTTGATTCGATTTTGTTCTTATGACTAAGTTAAAAACTATTCTATATAGTAGCTTGAACAATATAAGGCTAAGAATTGGATTATTGGATCAAGCTTACTTGGAACAAGACAAAGGCTATAGCAATTCCTTTATTCCATTTCATCGGATTTGTCACTAGTTTGCCTGTTTAGAAATGTCTAAACACTTTCTTTGAACAAAAGTGTAAAGAGTAAAACTCATATATAGACCCTGAGCATATGCAGGTCCCCTTATTAGAGTCCCCCCCCCTTCCCCCCTTGGTAACTGCGGCAGCCTCTAGCCTCAGTTACAGTTTTTGCGGGGGTTTTTTGTTTTTTTCCTTTTCTTTTTTGTTTTGTTTAGTGGTTAGGCCGTGTTTTTTTTTTGTTCGGAAATTTTTGCTCATTATGTAGCAGCGGAAAACACCAACGCTGTTTTTGGGTGCACCCTTGGTCAATGTGGATGCCACGACTACCGCCACAGCCAGAGCCGCTGCCGATGTCGCTGCCTCTGTCACCGCCATTTACGCACATATGAATATGCTGAATTAATCACTTGGGGTTTTTGGGTCTAACTCCGTTTTGCAGTTCAGACCGCCCTACCCACCGCCACCGCCGCCACCATCGGCACTGACGCATTTGTGGACGCGGGCATTTTTGCCCTAGGTATTATTTTGGCGCAACCACTTACTCATACCCTGGGCTACCATCTTTGCCGACATCTACCTCATTTCAGTATTATGCAGCAGATCGATAAAAAGTTGAACCAGACCCTTTTGCTTACCCTCCTACCCCACCAACCCGCCAAAAACTTCTGCTGATGACCGCGCGTCGTCGACATGTGTGAAATGTGCGCATTAAATAAAAAACGCCAAAAAAAAAAACCCTCACACATATACATATATATATTTATATAGGCAGGTTGCTTTTATATAAAGAAAGAAAACAAAAAAAATTATACATGAGATTTTTATATGGCAGCGGCGAATAGAGGAATGGGCGCAACTGTACCTCTACCTTTTGCCTAACCGGGGATTCTGTTTCATTGTATTGCCAAAAATTTGATGTGCTTTGGAGGTGTACGAAATGCTTTGCCTCTATTTCAAATCCTCTAAAAACCCCAACAGTGCTCACAGTGCCCCCAACCCTCGAATCCCCAACCATTCACCCACGCCGAAAAAAAAAATAATACGAAAGAGCTCGTTTTAGATAAGGTGACTAGCGGCGATTGTTTGGAATTTTAATGTAAAAGTTTTTATGGCACATTCATCGTTGTTTCCGTTGTTGTTGCTGTTGTTTTTGTTACTCTTGTCCAGTTCACTTCATTTTAAGGGCAATGAAATTGAGAGAGAGCATGGGCTCTAGCTTTTGCACACACAACAGCTTTGGCATTATTTTTAATGGTATTTGTGCCTAAAAATGTGTTGCACAAAAACAACCAAAAAAAAAAAAACCAAGTAAATAAAATAGCCTGGACAACATTTTAACCATTCACATGGCCAGTTTTTAGGGTTGGAATTGGACAGATTTTTAATGAAACACATAACAACTGAAAAATTACCTCATAGGTATGAGAAAATCCAAAAAAAAAAGAGAAACTGCTGCACCTTTTTTTTCTCTCTCTCAGCTTGTTTGTGTGATTATAATTCAAATTTATGATAAAGATTATAAAGATAGACAAAAAAATAAAAAAAAAAATTTAAATTCATATTTGAGTAGGATTTTTTTATAGTTTTTTATTTGGTTGGTTTCTTTTAATCAAACTAAAATTGTGAAGCAAAAAAAAAAAAAAAAGTTGCAAACAAAATTTGTTTCAAATGAAATCGATTTGCTTGAAAAATAATCGAATCAAAGATATGGTTATAGTTTTTTTTAGGTACTCAAAAAAGTTATCCAGAGTATTTTCTTTTCTCTAAACTTTTCCAATTGAATAGGAAATAAAATAAAAGATTTTAAAAATATTTATAAATAATTTAATCCAAATGGGAAAAAAGTATTGAATTGGATTCCAGACAAACAGACAAAGTGTCCTTTAAATGAAAGTAAGCTAAGTCCTAAAGTTAATTCTAATTTAGGTTAGAATATGTTCCCATTTTCTAGGCTAGATGATGATATCATTTGAAAGGTCCCTTAAGCCAATGGGAACCTAAAGAGTAGCCTCAGCAGAAAGAAAGACAAAATGAAGGATTCTCCTATTTCCCAGACTAAATAGATCTCGGTTAGTTTTATAGGTATATATGTATATATATATATATATATATATATATATATATACAGTAGCGGACAAAAAAATCCGAACACCTAGATATCCGCACATTATATCTTTATAAATAGTGCGAGGCGTCATGCAAATTTAAATCAATATTTTTTTATAATTATTTAGTTCATAAGCTAAAAGAGATCGTATACTAAATTTGGAATTTGCTTTCGTAAAATATGAAAGATTTTAATCAAGCGAATTAATGCTAAACTCTAGGAATTTGAACGACCGCGGTAGGAGCGTTCTTTTTAGCTTTGTGGTGCCAGATAATCTTCTTAAGTGAGATGAGTAAAAAAGTTAGTTTCTCGGAATTTTCTGTGGCTGAATTTATTAAAAAAATTTTAAATACGGGTACAATATACCGTATTATTGGCTCTCCAAGGTAGAGAAAATTGTGGCCTTTTGTGGACTGAAATATTTTATGGATAAATGTTAAGAATCGTTTCAAAACAACTAAATACAGATAGAATGTAATCAAATTAGCAGGAAAAAAATGAAAAAGCTCAAGAACTCGTTGGTTGGTGGTTACTCGACGAGGATTTAACCGGCCACCTACCTGTAACAAACACGTTTTTATTTAAAATAATGAGTGACAAACGACTTCAGTTTGCCGAAAAGTACCAAAAATAGGCAAAGAATAGTTGGAAAAAGGCAATCTATCCAGACGAAAGCACGTTTAACCTCCTTGGATTCAATACCATGGACTACGTGCGACGCTTACTAGGAGATCCGTATACAAAATAATGCATCAAAAGTACTGCTCGATAATATGGTGGTCGAATGGTATGGGTGTGCTTCTTCTGTCATAATCTAGGATAAATATCCGTAAATAACGGGACTCTAGGCACAAAGCAGTAAAAAAATATTTTTTATGACAAATCTGACTCCCTCGATTGAGCATCATTATGGCGCAGCTAATGACTTCGTTTTGCAAGATGGCTCCACACAAAATCGTCGAGCTCTATTAATGGGTTGCCTTTTTTTATGAAGCTTAGACTGTGTTTGTTTAATTCTGCTCAAAAAAATATTAATTTTACTCATACTTTTTTAAAAACAAAAGAATCTATTCAGAACCAAGGCAGTCAAGTCTTTGAATGACAGAGAATAGTCCTGAATTACAGCCAAAAGGAAATCTTTTGTCTATAAAGAAGTTTAAAATCGATAGACGAAGGCCCACACCTATCAGAATGCTTAATCAAATTTTTGAGAAAGAGTGATACGAATTTACAAAAGCGGAAACCTTGTAGACTCTGATAGATTCCATGCCAAGGCAAGCTAAGGCGGTCATAATAATTAATGCAGGACCTAGAAAATATCGGAAATATTTTTCTCATATTTATTAAACATTTTTTTTCTAAGAAAAAAACTTTATTTTACAATAAAAAGCTGAATTTCGTAAGAGTTATTTTAGTAAACTCAAGCACAAGCCTATAAAACAGAAACTAAGAATATGTATCTTTTAATTTCAAAAATTATGGTTCAAAGTTATATTCCAACTATATTCCTCGGTATAACTCTAGTAAAGCCACGATAATAAATAAATTTAATTTAGCATCCTAAGTTGCAGGGGAAAACAGATATAACCAAAATTGTATGCTTCTCTGGGTGTTCGGATTTTTTTGTCCGCTACTGTATATTCATCGAATTTCTAAAGACTTAAAGAAAAATTCTTACTATAATTATAGATATTTTTATATTTAACTTATTTACTAGGGCTGAGATGAATACATTGACTAACTACTTATGGTGGAGTCTGTCATTTTGAGACTAGGTTAATTCCTATACCACGTTCATTGGGGCTTATTAATATATTTGTTTTTGATTTTGTTTTATTCATATTTTCTGGAAGTTAATATGCTCCCGATACTCGGAATGTTGGTTGAGAAAATATACTTCAGTTACAAATTGGAATCATCTTGTTAAAGAAAACTTACAGCTCAGATTTCTTAAAAAAAAATAATGGTGAGCTTCCTTTTAAATCAAAAAGTACTAATGAGAAGTCTGGAGACGTATCAAATGATATGTAACGCTTTTCATCCTCGACTAAGTCGGTTCAGCTTCTCAGAGTTCTTAGAATTAAAGTAATTTGGAATGGACTAATGTTTTATAAGACAAAAAAAAGTTATCAGAGTCAAAAAAATAAAATTATATAATTTTATTGATCATCTAAGAAGCCTTTTAAACTTCTTAGAAAAATCGAAGAAAATAGCAAGAATTTGTTTCGAAACTGTCTAAGAAGATTTTAGGTTCTTTCTTGAAATTTTCCCAGTCAAGTAAAAAGGATTAGTTTCTCTTAAGCTTAAAGTATTTGTAAAATAATATTTAAGTCTCTGGAAACTTTGAAAAATCCCCTCAAGCAACAAAATAGTTTTATCAAACAAGCGTGAAAAGCCTTCTTAGACAGAATTTTCTGATGGATTGTTTTGCATTTTATTTAATATTTTCTTTTTTTGTTTTTGTGCATTATTTTTGTATGAAAATTCATAAACTGCGTTTTAATTATGCTAAGCTGCTGCAGGGTGTCCTGCCATATAAGCTGTGGCAAAAGATAAAAGCGGCTGCATTCCCAGCACGGCTGACTACAAATCAAAGACAAAATTTTCCATCAAAAGCGGCGATATTATATTCATTTTTTTTTGTAATTTTGTAATTTTTTACTGCAAACTGCAACAAGTTCCGAATGACGGAAATAAAAAAACATTCAAACAAACGAAACGGGTAAATTAAAACCAAATAAAATGCGATTGCGATTGCGACTGCAAATGATTTTTGTCTTTGTAGCCGAATTTGAAATTGTGCAAGTCTTTTGAGCTTGTCGTCTGTCAACTGCAACTGCCACCGAGGGGCAAAGAGAGGGAGAGAGTGAGAGGATATGAAGAGAGCCCGCGGAAGTGCAATGCAATTGCAACAGGATTGAGTCCTACCCCACCGTCATTTTTGCTGGTCACAAAGCATTCTAACATGATTTTAATTATGACGACAAACGCTGCCACAATTCCAACCACCGACTCCCCCACTCCCTCCATTTCCAGGTTCCGGCTAGAGTCGGACTTTTTAGTGAGCATCACGCGTGACAAATGCAAACGAGTGGAACACGAGGCTTTGCCGACTTTGTTGTCCGTCCGTGTGATGTGCTCACATAACGCTTCCAGCATCGCTCCACAAAATATTCACACTTTATTTTGTACACAAAAAAAATATATATAAATTTCTTCTTTTTTTTTTAGTGTGGTTGAGTTTTTTTTGTTTTGGTTACTTGCCAGATTTTTCTATTTGCTTTTATTGCTGGAAAAAAATGAAATCTCTCCAAAACTTTACATGGTTTTTCTTTTTCCAATTTGATTTTAGTTTTGCTTTTGATTTACTAAGGGAAATTAATTAGAATCCTTTCAGCTCCTTAAGATATTCAAGATTGTTAAGATATCTTTGGGAATCCTCAAACCTCAGACCCTAATCGAAATTCTCTGATCATCTTGGTCATAAACCATATACCAATTAGATACAAAATAGTAAATAAGTAAGGCTTTAAATCTTAACAGATTTCTTTGAAATTGATCAATAAATGCCGAAGACCGATTTGGGTCTCTTATTTAGGACTGAAGCTCTTCAGAAATATTGATTAGGATCCTTTCAGCTCCTTAAGATATTCAAGATTGTTAAGATATCTTTGGGAATCCTCAAACCTCAGACCCTAGGATCGAAATGCTCTGGCCTTCTGGGTCATAAGCCATATATCAATTAGATACAAAAAAGTAAGCAAGGCTCAGAATCTCAGTAACAGATTTCAATGAAATCGATCAATTAAAGACGAAAGTATCCTTAGGACCGATTTGGGTTAGTATGACAGCTATATAATATAATAATATCTAGACACTTGCTTGACCATATTAGCCTTTGAAATACCGAAAATCCAATTCTTCAATCAATGACTGATAACTTCCTACAGACGCTTATAATAACTTGATCCAATCGGTTCCGATTCTTTATACCAAGCTTTATTAAGATAACCTCAAAACTAGGGAATAGCTTGTGTGGTACCAGAGAGACCTACAAACTTTCGTATAGTAAGGGCTAACTTTTTGGGAGTCTATAAAATCAGAATAAAATGAAAATATTTTTTTTGGCTTTTAAAAAAGGTTTAAGCGAAGTCCTCTGTGACTTGGATTCTCTATTAAAATATGAAGATGTGTGGACTTTCTTTAGACATGTTTCACACGATGTTCTTGAAAACCTCTAGAAAATATCAGATAAGCGAACTGGCCATATAGTAAAGCACTTTGAGGAAGCCAAAAAAACAGACTACTTAAATGATTTCTTAGGGAAATGCGAGTAGATTTAACTAGGAATTTAAAATTAGAAGAAATCAGAAATACTTCTTCTGAATAATAAAAAGAAAGAATATATAATTGAATGTTGTTTTCAGAAGTCATTCTTTCCTTGAAATTCCTCAAAGTTTTTGAGCTTTATTCAATAATTTTAGATTGATTTTAGATTTGAGTTCGAAGAAAGCAAAATTATATCATAATTAGTCAGACTCGGTTTGTGAAATCTCATTCACTGATTTATTAAAAAAAAAAAAATATGTCACCCAGATTAAAAGTCTTTCGAATTCATATTCAAAGCTTGACAATATTTTGGCTTACTCTCAGTCGGAGCCTTCTTATTTTTCCATTAACTGTCAATTGAATTAATCAATTAGAAATGTGGCGAGTTCCAAGCAAGATAATCAATTTATTTCCCCCCTACTCCCACCCAAAACCTTTCCCCATCAAAATTGTGTGTGCTTATAAAAAAAATAGACAGAGCAAATAAAGAAAAAAGGGAGCAAGTTCTGATGGAAGCAAAAAAAAAAAAAAAAATGGAGCCTGACGCGTTGATATTATTATAGCCTCGAAACAATCTTACACACTTCAGTCAGGTATGCGTTGAGGCTCCCTAAAGGGAAGCTGGTCCGAAATTGGGTGGGATATTTCCTTCTTTTTTTTATTTTATTTTCTGGTAGCTAGCCTGGAGTAGGCCTAGCCAGTTGGTGGGGTGGACTTTTGGCATATAATGTGGCCTGTATTTTATGTACAGATCCCGATGTGTATATATGTTTTATTTTTTTTGGCAGGCCCGAAAAAAGGATAAAATACATAGGGGCTTGGGGTAGTGGTGGGTTGAGTAGGGGGGGTCAGTGGGAGCTGAGTGCGTATGTGCTGCCGAAAAATAAATCGAAAAGGCAACACGTCATTGGTGGCATGTGCATAATCAAGCGGGTCCGTGTCCATGTTGCAACAACAACAACAACAACAACAGCAGAAAGGATAAATCCAAAAAATGCAAACTGCAGGCACGGTGGCTCTTGCAACACAGCTCCGGCTCTTACTCTTGGTTCCGGCTGTGGCAGTGGCAGTGGCAGCAGCCCAAAAATTGTCCGAAAGTGCGTTGCAAATGAGCACAAAAAGGCCACGCCTGCTCACGTTCACATCCATTCGCATCCGCAACTGCATCCGCATCTTTCTCTCTCTCTCTCTCTCGCTCTCTCTGTCTTGCTCTTTCTCTTTCGCTCTTTCTTTTTTCTTTTTGTGCAGGCACGTTCGTGTTCGTTATTTCCTATTTGGTTCATTTTTTTTTTTATATTTTTATTTTGTTTTGTTTTGTTCTTTTTTTTCGAAGTTTTTCGTTTTTCTTTTTTTTTTTTTTTTAATATATAATTTTTTTTTTTTGCACTGTGTCAGTGTGTGCGTGTGTGTGTGTGTGTGTGGGCGCTTTTAATTTTTATAGCTGCTTTGTTGTTGCTGTACTTTTTGCATTGGTGTTATTCGTTTTATATATAATTTTTCTTTTTTTTTATGTCATTTTTTTCTCTCCACATTTTTTTTTTTGTGAATTTCTTTTTCTTTTTTGTTTTTTGTTGCTTCTTTTCTTTTTTTTTTTTTTTTTTTTTGGTTATGTTTCCTGCACAATTTTTAATGGATTTTTTGTGTGTGTGTGTGCGAGTGTGTTTGTTGTTTTTACTTCATATGCAATGTTGCTGTTGTTGTTGTTGTTGTTTTCTTCGTTAGTCCGTCGCTCTCATCATGATGAGCAATTTTTTTTTTTTTTATTCAAGCAGATAATTACATTTAAATAAAATAAAAATTTCATGTTGGCGCAAGGCAGTGAATTCGAGCCTTGCCTCCCCCCTCTACCCACCCCCACCCTGTCCGCTTCTGGCTTGGCCTAGCCAGCCCGGCCGGACCGGACCGGGCCGGGCCAGGCCAGGCCAGTCCCGTTGTTGGTTTTGTTGGCCATGTTATTTTATAATTCATTTCGTTGCGTTGTTTGACTTACGCGATACTCATACCACCCACCCCTCCCCAACTGGCCAAGCCCCACTCAGACTGACTGTGCCTTGTGCACATCCGTTGGGTCGGATGGATGGCATTCGGATGGTCTCTCTTGGTGTAGATTTTGAACAGGCCATAACACTATATATAGACCTGGTCAACCTGATTGTGTGTGCTTGTCACTGGGCCGCAAATTGCGGCGCATTTGTTGGCTCTTAGGCTCGGCTCCATAGCGAGATGAGAATGTTTTTGTGCCTATCCACCCATTTACAAGTCATTCGCCTTTCGTTGGCTACTCTGGACACACAAAAAAAAAAGCAAGCCCTGGTGGATGAGACTGTTTGTTTGCCAAACTGCAGTCAAGTCTTTCTCTGCCGTAATGTTATTTGTTTTTATTTTTTAATGCTAATTGCCACAATTCTGCAGGTGGAAAGCCTTTTGCCACTGCCTTTTGCCATTTGCAATTGTGTCTTTGGGGTCATTTCGAATTCTAAAAGTGTTGGCATTTCTTGGACAAGTTTGTTTTATGCTTTTGCTTCTACAAGTTCTCAGCTTAATTTGTCGCATTATCCTGGGTTGCACTCCAAAAGTGGAATGAGACCAGCACTCAAGTCTTCTTCTTCGCAGGGCAGACAAAAAATAAATGGTTACTTCTATTTAAATATGCCCTTGCTTTGGGACTAGGACAATGGGACTTGAATTAAGGTTTATTCCAGAAAATTATAATTGTCAACGAGGCCTTGGTAGAATCCCAGACCACCCTCCCCCCCAGGAAACTAGTCTTGCTTGGGTTCTTTCTAAAGGTTTCAGTAGGTCTGAGAACTTGGTTTTTGTACTCTTTGAAATATTTATAGAAAAATTTATTTAAATATTCTATATATTCTAAAATCTATATTCTATATTCTATATTCTATATTCTATATTCTATATTCTATATTCTATATTCTATATTCTATATTCTATATTCTATATTCTATATTCTATATTCTATATTCTATATTCTATATTCTATATTCTATATTCTATATTCTATATTCTATATTCTATATTCTATATTCTATATTCTATATTCTATATTCTATATTCTATATTCTATATTCTATATTCTATATTCTATATTCTATATTCTATATTCTATATTCTATATTCTATATTCTATATTCTATATTCTATATTCTATATTCTATATTCTATATTCTATATATCCTACATTTTATTAAATTAAAATGGGACCAGGGGGTCTGAGCTCTCTTATACTCGATTCTTTTGGCTTATTTTTGCTATCAGAAAAAAGGTAAATTTTGTTTTGGAAATTTAGCTCAAATTTATTTTAGAGTATTTTCTTTCTTTTATTTTATTCTTCATAATTTTTAGATTTCCATTTAAAAATAAAATCTTGAAATCCATATTGGTATAATATGATTTCCCCAAGGCATTCGATTGTCTTTTAAAATTTAGAAAATTTTTTTGAAATTCCCTTCGAAATTTTGTTTAATTGCCAAGCAGAAATAGGACTTATTTTAAGCTGATAATAAAGAAAATAACCCCAGAAAGCTCAAGGGAAAATCCTAACTTTTACTAAATATTTCAGTTGATAAAAATATACTGATACGATATATGTTTTTTTTTGGCTTTTCCAAAAATAAAAGAGACCCGCACAATGACTTGAACTTGACATTCAAAATGGCCCCAATCAAGCAATCAAATGTGTGAAATAATAATACAAAAAAAAAACAAAGAAAGGTAAAAGAAAAAAAACAGTCTCAGTCAGTTGACAATATTTTCCCTTTCCCCTGGCCAACTGGCTGCAACGGGGAAACATAAATCGAGACCAAAGAAAAATATGCGCATTGTCAAGGCAACAACAACAACAACAAGAGTAATCATAATAATACGGCAACCCACACAAAGTGGGAGGAGGGCAAAAAAAAAAACATGAATTGTTGCCAACCTTTAAGGTGGCAAGAAAAAAAATAATAATAAAAGAAAAAAATCCAAACAATATCAAAAAAATGTTCTGACTGGGATAAACTTTTTTTTTTTTTTTTTTTGCTTCTTCGACTTGTGCAATTGTTGCGCAGTTGCAGGTGTGTGTGTGAGTGTGTGCGTGTCTGCCAACCAATAAGTAAAAATATGACAGAATGTTTGGGTATGAAAAAAACAAGAAATCCAAAAAAAAAACAAAAAAAAAAAATCGAGAACAGAAAAATGCCATAAGAAGTCGTCTCAGTTGCTGGTGACAGACACCGAGACCATCACCAACACCATCACCATTACCACCACCACCAGCAGCAGCAGACAGGCACAGACACCGACACCGTCAGAGACACAGACAGAGGCACTGCCAGGAGTCAGGGAGAAAGACACACTCAGACAGTTTTTTTGGCTGAAAAGATCCAGCCAGAAACTGGACCTGCCCCAACTCTGATTGAGCTACCTCTTCTTGTTCCTTTCATCTTCTTCTTGGCTGCTTTTTTTTCTTCTTTTTTTTGATGTGGCTTGGCTGTTCTTTTTCTTTACTTCAAGGACAAATGATTGTCCCACCATCACCATCACAACCCCAACAACAACAACAAATGTGCCCAAGTCAAAAAAAAAGGAAAATATTGAACAAAATTAACGTCTGCAAGTTGCGGCCATAAGTTTCGACCCAACCAACAACTTCGTTCGCAGCGAGTTCATCTGACACAATTTTCGGGCAAATCGATAGACAGACAAAAAAAAAAAAAATTATATATATATTCAGACCCACTCACAAAAAGATAAGGAAAAGACTTTAAAACCAACTGACATATTTTTCTTGTCATTTTTTTTTTGGGAAAATTAAAAAAAAAAACAGAAATCAGAGGCCTTGGCCATATGAGGTGTCTGCAAGCCTGTGACACGTGCAAATCCGATTTATAAAAAAAAAATAAAAATAAAAACAAAACAAAACTAATAAATAAAAAAACTCCAGGTGAGAAGAGATGTAAAGGAAAAGCTTTGACTTTATGTGTGATTAATTTGGAGGGGCCAAAGTATTTGCTTGTTCTCAATTTTTGGGTTCCTTCTTTTTTTTTTAATAAACAATAAATTATTTAATATTAAATTTTGTTTCACAATTCCCGGAGTACTCAAGAAAGTCCGAGATGGAGACGGTAACAAATATTTGTTTCGAGTTTTCTTAGAGTTCTTCAAGTTTCTGAAAAACTAAGTCACCCTATACATAAATACTTTATCAGATTTCTAATACACCTGAGAGTTTTCCTTGATTTCAAAATACTTTTCTTCTGAGTTCAAGCTTTGCTTTCACAATTTCCAGAGAACTTAAGAGTGTATATAAGTTTTCTTAGAGTTCTTTAAGATCTTGGAACCAAATCAGTATTTTAATTACTTTATCAAATTTCTAATAGACCTGAAAGTTTTCCTTGATTTTGTAGAGTAATCTTAAGGAGGCCCGGAAGCAACTCGTAACTCTGGATCAAATGAGACCGAACGTTAAACTCGGGCGCTGCCGAGCTTGGGATACCCTGTACCTAGTAGACGGAATTGAAAAAGAAAAGGTGCTAACCCTAGTCGGGTGATAACTCTGGGCGTCTACATACATATTAAACCTCTGATCTTAATATTCCTGACATGACGGACATAGATATATCAATTTCTCTAGTCATTGTGAGTAACTTGAGGGGGGCTACGACGTCTCCTTCTCTGTGTTACATACATTTCCACAAACTTAATATACCCTTACCCTTAAGGTAAAGGGTATAAATATGGGCTTTTTAATTTCTCATACTTTTCACATGTTTTTTTTACTACCTCGTCTCTCCTCTATGTCTCTCTCGAGCTCGCTTCAAGCTAACGTCGCTTTTTTCTATCTATAGCATAGTCATGCTATTGTCACCTTATAACTAAGAATCATAATTGTCTTAACAGTAATAGATAACACATACTTAAGGCATAAACGGCCTTAATCAACTTTAACAAATACTCTACAATTTCATAATACTTTTCTTCTGAGTTCAAGTCTTACGTGACTTCTTAAGCTGTCGAAATGACTGTGGCCTTAACTTTGTATTCTTATTTCCAGCTTCATTTCATTTATCTCAGAATTTGTCATTGAATAATTATTCAATATTTTATTACATCAGTAAAATCCTCAGAAAAAAAATCATACATCAATTTAATAAGCTTTTCCATTTACTAAGGGAATGATTGAACTTTATCCTTATCCTGAAACTGAAGTTTATAGCAGATCTTTATTTATATTCCAAATCAAATTTTCTAAATTTTGTCTTAAATATTTATATTGATAAATTCCAATAAATTCTTAGTTAATTAAAATATCTGTCAAAAAGGAATATCTTTCCAATCTTTCACTCCATCAATTCTGAGCCCAACTAAGCGAAACTATTCACCTAAATATTTATCTATTTCATTACAAGGAATTTCTTATTTGTTTGCTCTGTTATGTTAATGGTCAAGTCTGAGCCAATTTAATCAGAATTGCCCAACACGGACATTCAATGCATTGACTTTAATCTCGGGGCGAGGGCGAAGGCGAGGGCGGGGGCGAAAGTGTGGGTCGAATGAGCCAACAATTGACCTTGAACTTGTAGACTTGAACTTGGTATTTGACAGACTTGGGCCAAGTCAATTGATTAGTTGTCCGGTTGATTGTCTGACCCCATCCCACAACTCAGTTGGCCACACAGACTTGTTGATTTGCTTGCTTGGGCGTACGTATACGTAATGTGTATACTAAATGTGGTTTTTGTTCGTGCTACTCTGCTCAGCTCTCCTCTGTTTTGGTCTCTATACATTATTTGCCTTTGCCTTTGCTTTTGATAATTACTTAATGAAGTGTGGATTAACTCAGGCTCGATGACTTGGTTTATTGTCATGGTTGATGCTTCTCTCACTTGCTTCTCTCATTGTTTGCCATACGCCGTAATGTATCCTGTCGTCAGACAATGCGATTGAGAGTGAATTTTGCGGTAATGGAAATTACGTATAAATACACAATCTTTGCTCCAACATATTGTCCAACATATTCGCATAATGTGTGTATTGTTTGCTAAAATGAAAATCTGCATTCATTTGTGACTGCGAATTATGTCTAAATTGATAATTGTCTCACTCTCAATGGACTTCACCAGATGGACGGAATAAATTGTATTCATATCATATATCCCAGACTTTTCGTAATAAATATAGATTTCGTATGTGTCTGAATTATGAAATACTCTTTCCCCCTCTCACCAAAGAACTCATATCAAAGTTCTTGGAAGCTGCTATTTATCTCTGCTAATTTTAGATATATTCCCTTTGATTTATGCGTACTTTTTTTTTTGGGTCTAGAATAAATATATACCAAGATGATAATTATTTTTAATCTAAGAGAATATGGTATTTATCCTTTTTAATTGCAAGATTTTAATTGCAATCTCTTTATTCGCCTTGTCTTTTGTTTGTAGACAATTGGAAAATTATGTGAGTTTTTTTTTTAACTCTCAAAACCTTTTAAGATTCTCTTTTGTCTTAGATTTGAACAGAAACATTATGCTGGGGAAAAAGGCAGAAGTAATTGAAATGCTCAATGTATTTTTATGCTGATCTAATTTAGATAAGTATTCTCTTCCTTAAAATATATCTTTTAACTTTTTCTGGTATTTGTATCAATTCATCTTTAACCAAAACTGATTTAGTTTTAGCCAAGAATCTGGAATTCGGAATATTCTTCTAAGATTTTTATCATCTGTTTTTCTAAGCTTACCAATCTGACTTAACTTTTGTTAAAGTCTTTACAATTCCAATAAAGCAAACTTTATATATATTCTGCTCATTTTATTTCTATTTTAAATTAAGTAAGTAATATTTTCATACATCTTGAAGCTAAGCTGAACTAAGAAGAAATTTGTATGATTGGTTTATCATTCAAGAGCAGATTGGATATGACTTTGGTTTTCTTCAAGTTCATGAAAAAGTGCTTTCATGAATCTCCAGAAAATATTCGTTAAGGGGATCTGTAATTTGGCTAGCAATATTCTAAATATAGTCAATCAGAGTCTACGGATAAATGGCATAGCAATATGTATAGAAAAAAATGTATTTTGAAAACTGAACCAATTCAGGTGTTATTGGTAGGAGTAATTGTTTGAACTGAATGAAAAAACTATATGAGATTGGTTTAATACATATCAAACATTATTCAAGACCCGCTTAGACATACACGATTTAAATTATTCTTCTTATTTATTCTTCTTCTACCGACACTGCCACTATCAAAGGATATATGAATCTCTTGGTATAACCTATGGTTTCTCATTACCTAAAATACAATCTGAAATTAATATTATGTACTTTTTTTATTTGAAATAGCCTTGTTAACTAAAGGTCCAAAGAAGGACAATCTAAGATTACCACAAAAAGTTATTTCATTCTTTCAGCTGAAGACTTGAGAGTGAAAAATGTTGATATATTAATAGCTTGTTTCTTAAGGGAAAAGTATTTAAGTATTAATTACAATACTCTAGTCAACAAACTATAGGAACCCACTTGAGAAATTATCTTCAGTATGATCCGAACTGTAAAAAGCTTGAAAGCTCTGGCTTATTGCTAATGATCTCATCCTTCTCAACATACTTCTTCAATAACGGTTATAGGTTGGATTGAAATCTATAAGGCTCCACACATATCTTGATAAGAAAAAGAAAAACATTTGCTTAACCTAGAAAATGTAAAGAAATTCGGAAATTTCAGTTTCAATAAGATCAAACTATATCATATAGTATGTCCCAGAGGACTGATGAAGTGATGGAAGGAATATTTAAGGCCATCACCGTTTTTAAATTGTATCAATTAAAAGAGTAATGAATGAATTTGGTTAGTTATATCCATACCTTCCATAGGAGAAATCGTTCATATAATATTAATTAGGTCGGTACTCACTTTTCTTAAGAAATTGAAAGCCCTTGATAGATTTAAATCACTGTAGCAATTTTAAAATTATATCTAAGTTCAAGTAGCTTCGAAAGAACTAAAGAATCAAACGATGCGAGAAATTTTTGGGTTCCTGGGAATAGTACCAGAACCGGAAACATGGAGCAGAATCTCAAAGTACCAAAAATTGGTGGCTAAACTAGGAAAGATACCAGAAAATAATTCGACTTGAATTGAAACCAAATATTCTGGGCACACATTCAGGATTGACTAAGAAGAATATTTTTGATTAGGAATTAAAAGGGATCATGGAAAGACATAAAGAAATAACTAAGAAAAACTTAGAAAAAAAGGAAAAAAAAATTATTTTCCAAGCATTTGTCGGAAATGTCGAAAAAGGGCAAATCAGGACTTTTGGTTATATTCGCAGGCTGACACTTTTGAGCTGTTTCAAGCAAAGTTCAAATTGCCCAAAAAAAAAATAAAGAGAAGAAATTGAGTAAAAAAAAAAAACGCACACACCAAAATTTTGGAAAAGAAGAATAAATAAATAAGTATTTTTTTCTTTATTATTACGAAGGATTCAGGCAACTAAATTAATTAAAAATTGTTGTGCACTTCTTAAGATGGGTCCGATGGCAGCTGAGTTGCCATATATGTAGTTCTCAGCAGTGCTTGTATGTGTGTATGTGTGTGTGTGTGTGTGTGTGAAATGAGCAAGTTGCGCAAGAGGAACTAAGCTTGTTAGCAACTTGGCACAGTCAACCACACGCACCGCCGAACCTTGGGGTTGCGGGTAAGGCAATAAAAAGGGTGAGAGGCAGGCGGGGCGGGGCGGGGTTCAGGGCAGAAGACTGACAATCCGGCAAGTTGGCTCGGCTTAGTTAGCAAGGCGTGTTTGGTAGCAGGAAGAGATGCACAAGGAGAGTGCTAAAAGGAGTTTTGCTTCAAGCTTCCTAGATTCACACACACACACACACGCACACATATGTCTGTATTATTGTGCATATTATTATACATAATTTATTTTATTTCGTTTTTTACTTTTTATTATTATATTTTTTTTTATTTTATTTTTTGGTTGCTTGGTAGTTGTTGTGCTTTCGGGCTGCTGAGTCTTCTTTCAATTTCTTGTGTATACTTTTTTTTTTGTTTCTTCTTATTTTTTGCACTTGCTTACCAGGCTGGGAAATGGTTTTATAGAAGCCTAAAAGACACTCTAGAAGAGAGAGGGGCGGGGCGGGGTGGGGAGGGGTGGAGACCCCGCTCATATGTGCTTGTAAAGTTTTTACTTCGTTAGCATAATGAGAAACCGCGTGTTCATATCCAAACACACACACACACACACACACCAAACTTGCTATATGACCAAGTTGATTGTGCTCTCTCTCAAAAAAAAAAAAGAATGAAAAATTGGTGGGGGTGGGGGGGTTGGGCTTTCAGACTTGCGGCTGTGGCAATGGCAACGGCAGTCTCTTCAGCCAGCACAGCGCAAATTCTATTTAAATTGTGTACAACATTATTAGAAAGTTTTCCATTGCGCAGCGGGGCAAAAAAGGAAAAGCAGAAAAAGTTGCCAAAGACCGAAAAACCCCACCCCCTCTCGTTACCATTCCCCTTTAACAACAACTTAAGCATCAACAAAGAACAAAAAAAAAGACACACACACACATGCACACACACACATGCACACACATCCACAACATGTAGAAAAAGTCGAGAAACGAAAATTTTTAATTTGCCTTGCGGCAACTGGCGAACACACACACACACACACACACACACACACACACACATGCTAAACTGTCTTGACAACGTAGTCGTGTAGGTGGCGCTGTGCTGCTTTAGGGAGTGAAAGTGGTGTAGAAATTGCTTAACCCCCCCTCGCTTGCACCCCGTTCACTCTCTCTCTTTGACCCCTTCAGCCAAGAAAATATGAATTTCTCTTTTCTTATTTTTATTTTTATTTTTTTTGAGAACAAAAACAAAACCGCAGCATTGTTTTTACTTTCTTTTTATTTTTCTTTAGGTTCTACTTTTTGGAGTTTTATTTACTTTGTTAGTCTCTCCTCTGCCCCACCACCGTCTCTCACTTACTTATTATTATGTTGCATAATTTGCAACTACCAAGAAAACCCACAGCCAAAAACTGATAGTCAACTCAACTTTTCAGAAAAAAAAGGAAATATTTAATAAATTTTTTCTTAGAGAGCTTTGAAAATAATTTTAATTAGCTTCGTAAAAAATAATCTTTCAAAAGAGACCAATCAGTTTTTTTTTTAGAGTTTTCAAAACTGATCTATTTTTTTCTTTGAATTTCTTAGCTGAAAATGTAGGAATTGAATCAATAATAATATTTTCATTTAATTTCGAATTTTAAAAATTCTTTTTAATTTATGAATTTTCTAAAATTACAGGCAAATGAACTAGAAGTTTGTCCTTATCATTAAAAATGTACATTGCTCATTTGCTAACTTGGCCCGAAGATAAACCAACGTTTCATCTCAACTTCGCTTACTTTACAAAGTCAAAGGTTCTCTACTCCAACCCCCAAGTTACTCAAGACATATATACATATACTCTCACACTCACACACACACACACACGCATATAAGACATAAAAAACTTTTAGCATTTGAAATGTGAAAGAATTAAAACCACAAATGTTGCCGAGCACAACAAGCGAAATTAGTAAAAATGTTCTCATGTCATCTTTCAAAATTACATATATATGTATTCTCAGACATATATAAGCATATATATTTTTGTATATATATAGAATAGAATATATAATCTCACAGTCCGGGTGAGCTTCAAATTGGGAGAAGCCAGTAAATAAAAAGAATCTAACAAAGTTCTTTATGCGCTTCTCAGAAGATAAATGATGATGAGAAACATTCAATTGAGTCTATCAAAATTTATAATCTATTTGATTTAGGTTTGGAATATTTACTTTCAAATTAAAGAAAAGGGATGGCCTGAAGAATCTATATGGTCTATAAGAATCTGAAGATTCTATAGAACAAGTTGTTCTGTCTCTAAAATTATCGTATAGAATAATTTGAGATATATCAAATACAGATAGAGAGATTTAATTGAGATTTCATTTGAAAAAAGATAATGTCTCTAAAATAATATAGCTTTGATCCAAAATACTTGGAGTCTATCTCGAACCACTTAAGACCTAACCTCAATCAAGCTTAAGGCAAGGCGAAAGACATTTAAGAATAAATAATTGGTAAACGAGAACTGAGAACTTTTACTCAAATATATCTCGGAACTTTCAAGATTTCAAATCATTTAAGATCTAACCTCAATTTAGCTTAAGATAAGAAATTGCCAGATGAGAATTCAGAACTTTCAATTAGGTTCAAATATATATTTCTAAGCTTTCAAGATATGTAAGACCTAACCTCAATTAGGCTTTTCAAAGATATTTTATGAATTTTCCGAGAATCAAGAACTCTCGTTTAAGTTCTGAGGATCAAAATAATGATTGCTCTGTGGGAACAGAATCAAACTTGTATTATTCACTATCGAAAAATTAATGTAGAGTATTTCCAAACAGAGTTCAGTCTTGGCTCTTCATTTCCATGTCATCTTCTTCCGTTTTTCTGGTTTTGGCATAAAGCAAAGAAAAGTTAACATGAGAAAAGAGCAAGAAGTTGTGAACATCTGGTATGAGGACAACTTTAGACATTGATGCCGCTGCCAGTTGGTTAGAAGAAGGCATGGATGAAGGAGCAGGAGACCAGCTTTCTTCACTGTCTTCATCATCTGAAGCATATTTCATTACATAGCCATCTCGTAGGTTGATAATACTGCCAGCAAAATTGTTGGCATACATAAAGCTGCTGGTAGTGTGGTAGTTATGGCGGTGCTAATGGATTCGGGACCTTTGAATGGGGTGCTGCTGTTTTTAAATTTCAGGCAAAGATCGCGACCAACGACAATGGGAAACATCGGAAGCATCGGGGCTTCTAGTCAACGGAGTCATCCTCGTTGTTGACGTCGTTGTAGCAGGCGGTGCCTTGGCCAAATTAACCGCAGAGTCAACCAATTTTTTCTTTATGTTTTCACTAAGGCAAACTCCCAGGCAAGAGGCTCATTTAACCCTGAAATATATAAGCTCAAGGAGACAGAGAGAAAAAGAGAGAGAGAGGAGCATGGTTGCCTTCTTGGGAAGCCTTGTGCCTCGGTTCGAGTTGCCACTCAAAACCACCGAAATTCAAACCACACTTTTCAAGTTTCAGTTGGTTTCTTTTGTTTTTTTTTCACTCATTCCTTTTTGTTGTCAGTTAAGAAAAATTGTGTACGCGAAAAATTAAAGACAAAAAATGACAGAAACTGGAGTATGGGAGAATTTCCTCTCGCTTCCTGCTCATGATTATTTTGAAATTAATTTAAATGCCATTTTCTGGCATAGCAAGATTTTTTTCTTTTCTCTTTCTTTCATTTTCTTTTTTACATATTTAATATTCTCTTTTTTTTTTGATTACAAAATGGAACGGAGATGAAGGATATGAGTATGTCACAAACTTATGCTCAACTCAATTTCATTACTCATTTTCTTTCGAAAATCTTAAGAAAACATAAAAGGCTTTGACATTTCTCAAACATGCTGAAACATTACATATGAAAAGAGTATGTCAAAAAATGTCACAAGGGAATTGATAATTTGGAAAATGTATAGTCAAGTTTGAAAAGATTAACAAGATACTCATCAAAGGTAAATCTTTATGGGAAAGTATTTTTGATTGACAAGACATTTTGTAGTTTCATTTAACTTGATAAACATTTTTCTGATTGAATGCATCAGGGTTGAGGCATCATGGATTTTATAGAAAAGAGATATTGGATCTATATTTCTTTGGTTCCATTTCAAAAAATAGATAATTCTTTGACTTAAAAAGTTTGATAGGCTTATTTAAAAATTCCTCTAAATAATTCCTCTAAATTTGTGAATATTGAAATATCAAGAACTTCATCTGGATACATATGAGCTCTAGGTATTACCCATCTCCAGATATGCTAAGGATCTATCCCAAATATTAAAACAATTTATAGGTTAATCAATCCACATTAATTTATTCAAACGATATTTATATCTTCTAGTAAATGATCGACATTTTCAAAGGGCTTTTCAAGAAAGACTATGATTTTTATAGTCCAAAAATAAACTACGAACTATGAACAAATATATAGAATGGTTTCCCTAAAACTTAAGCCCAGAAAGTGAAGCAAGTTCTGAGATAAATCAAAGTCTTGGAAAGTTCTTCATTCTTCAAAAAAGATGACAATATTATTCATTCAAAGAATGAATGAAAGAAGAATTCTATCAAGGATAGTAAATATTTTTTTTGATATTTGGAAGTAGCTTTATACGAATAAAATATATAAAGAAGAAAGTCTTAAGTACTTCACAAAGATTCTTGAGAAAAGAACCCTATGAAAAATATGAGATTTTTAAACGTTACTCAGAATATAAAAAGACTTTAAGAACAGATTGAGAAACAAAGTCCAAGAGAGTATGGAAATAATTGAGAACTTATGACAGAAGAGTAGAGATCAAGTGAAAAAGTTTAGGAAGGTTTTCTTTCGAAGGAAGGATAATCCAAAGGAAAGATTTATAAAGATAGTAGAAACCTAAAAATTCTGTAGAATTCCTGGAAATATTTAGAGAGTTAAAAAAACATTTAAAAGACCCTTTGAAATTAGCTAAAACTATAGACTTGTTGATATGGGGTAGGTTCTTGGCTCCTATGCGATATCTAATCAGAACGATTTAAACTAAACACACCCCGGAATAAGCCCAAGAATGCATACATCTATGCATCTATGTGTATATATGTGTGTGTGTGTGTGTGTGTGAACAACATGCGCCAACCACAAACTGGCTGACACTATTCGGTCGGCCAAGAGTCAACGACGACATCGACGAGGACATAAGCACACGCACACGCACACGCACACACATTTAGGTCAAACGCAACTCTATTGCGACTAAACATGGCCCATGTGCAATGATGCCATTGGCTGTTGGCCAAAACAGCAACAACAAATCATTCGGGGGATGCAAGAGAGAGCGCGGCGCCAGGCGATGGCCCGGGCTCGGGCAAAAGCCAATCACACTATCGCAAATAATTTAAACAAATCTAGGACAGTCGCGTCTCGGCCCGCACCCAGCCGTGCCGACGTCAAAGCTCACCCATAGAGGAGGGCCTACGCCTACACACACACACACACACACACGCCGTCACTCATACAAAGGCAAAGGCATACTTATACCCGAGCAGCCGAGGCAGGCCAGCGAGCGAGCTACCACACGAACACACAAATACGATACAAAATGCCACATATAGATATAGATACACGCACGTACACAGATACACACACAGATACAACAAGGTGGATGCGGCAGGCTGTAGGGAGCGGCTAAGGCTTTTCCAACCAGGGCGCATAGTTGTATGGGCATGGAAAATGCCGACGGAAAAGCACGAGCTCAATTCTATTCACAAAAATGAAAAGAAAAACTTTTGACAAGAAGCGCAGGAGGGCAGACAAGGCCAGGCCAGGCCAGGCCAAACCAGGCCTGGACCAAACACACCATACACGTCTATCTTTCTCTCCGTTGCATGTGTATGTGTGTGCGTGCTTTTACTTTTTTTTTGGCCACACTACACACAAAATAACCTCAGAATAGAGAGAGAGATATAGAGACTAGGCGAAAAACATTTGAAGAGCGAACAGGCGAGCTAGCGAGGTGACGACAACAAGGACGATTTGCTAACCGAAAGCAAACGAAACGAGAAACTTTTCCTATGAAAGCAAATACTTTGTTACCAAACCCTCCCTATTTTTGGGTCGCACCCCTCCCTCCAGCCCCCCGCATTTTACTTGACTCTGATTAGAGAGGCTGGCTAAAAAGCAAAGCGCAAAAGTTTTTGTGCAAAACCAACGACGACGATGACTACGACGACCACGGCAAACGAGTACATTTTTACCGAATGCGCTGACGATGATGACGATTACGCTGACGATGAAGGAGCAGCCTTGAGTTTTAGCCTGGCCTGGTCTGGTATGGCCTAGACCAGG
The DNA here is from genome assembly GCA_037075145.1 of Scaptodrosophila latifasciaeformis. Classification (NCBI taxonomy): domain Eukaryota; kingdom Metazoa; phylum Arthropoda; class Insecta; order Diptera; family Drosophilidae; genus Scaptodrosophila; species Scaptodrosophila latifasciaeformis. Next base: position 4,767,146 of record JBAMCM010000073.1, read on the forward strand.
CTGCGTTTTGGTTTTGGTTTTAAACGAATGCAACGATTTGAAAAAGGCTTCTAAGTCCTCATTGGCAACCGCGATTGGTGCACGAACATTTTTTGGCTTTGGTCTCGTGTCGTGTGGTTGGGCTGTTGGCTGTTGCAAAACTAGCTTGCATTCTCACACACACACACACACACTCATACATATATATACACGCAAATGGCCTATCGCGTGGGTGGGCTTTGAAATAGATAGACAAACGAACATTTTGGCCAGTTAGATAGACGCAAAAGGTTGGCTATATGTTTTTGCGAAAACCGAAAAGGGTTCCTTTCACTGCGCAAATGCAACTGAAATTCACAAACTAAGAATTGAATTATTCGAAAACTATATCAAATCGGGGCTTTCGATTTCTTAAAATAGTTCTCAAAAATTAAAGAAGTCTTGAGCTAAAAGATAATTTTCCAAAAAAAAAAAAATTATAAGAATTTCATTTTAGATTTTTCAGATTCGGGAATTATAATTTTAGATTCTTAGGAATTTGAGGGTCTTGAGAAGTCTTACAATTTTATTCTAAGATTCTGAGAGGTTAATTTTGGATTCTAAGGGTCTTTAGAAATCTTGGACTCTTAAAGTTCTTAGATCGTTTAGTTTCAGAATATAAAATATAGTTTCATCATGATCAGCTGCTTCCGCTTTTTTCTTAATATTTTTGAATAAAATATCATAGTCTAAGTCTCTTTTCGATATTTTTCTGAGATGTTAAAGATTTCAGATTTATTTTGAATTAACAATGAATTCAACTAAGACTTTTGAGGAAGCTGACTGACTGAGGAGAAATAGACGAAGTCAAAGCTATTTGATATTTTTGCGAATATATTTATATATTTATTTAAAAGATATAAAATAAATTATTGGAGAGATAAACCTAGATAATTAATTTACTATATTTTCAGAGGTAACCATGAAAGTTATTAAGCTTTACAATCAAAGAAAGTAATTACTTGATCAATTAAGTAAAATACTAAGACCCGAAAAATTATGAAGGATAGATTTGATTTTCAAAATAAAAAAAAAAAAAATAAAAAATTTAAAAAAGAATTCTAAAACATTGGAATGTTTTTTATATAATTTCTAACAGAATCTGTTATTTATTATAAAATGTTCTGGTTAATAGTTAATATTCTGGTTTATTTTTGTATCAGTTTTTCAAGCTTGGGAAAAAGGAATACCTAAGAGTTTGCCTGATTGCTTAAATCAGAAAAAATATAGAATTATATAATCATGAAAAATAGTTGGTCCTTTTTTTAAAATTATAGAAATTTTCTAAGTTTATTTACCCTTTTTTTTCAGATATTTATTTTCAAAGATTTATTGGTCTGTGAAATCTTAACTAAAAAATTCTTGTAGGGGAATAAATTTTAGACAATTTGGAATAATATTCGAACGATCTTCAAATCAATTTGAATATTTTAATGATATAAAATAGATTAATAAAATCTTGTAAATTTCCTGACTATATTTTCATGAAATTTGTTAAACTTTATCCTTTAGCTAGATGGAATTTATTTTGGGATCCCAATGGAAAGGACTGAGTTGGCTTGGTGTTGATGTTATTTTTTTTTTATGTTGGGATAGCTTTGGTTTTTGTTTTTTTGTTAATTCATAAACATTCTATGCATGTTGCGTGATAAACTGTAGCATTAACACTAAAACCGCCATCTCGACAATGATGGAACCGCTTCCACAACAACAACAACAACAAAAGCAACAAAGAATCGAGAAAATAAACCAAGCTAACCAACAAACTGAGGGCATGCTGAGCACTTGAGCAGATGGGCCATACAGATACAGATACACACAGACACATACAGATACACACATACAGTTACAGTTGGCACATAAAGGCAACGCTTGATGCTTTGTAATATGCGTAAAATGTATTTATGATAATGCAAAAAAGAATTACGTTAATGTTAATGCAAAACTGTTACGACAAACAAGAAGAACAATACGAGAAAATGATGATGGTATGGATGGGTAGAGACAATGGGAAGAGAATAAAACCAAGAGAAGACGCTCACAACGGTCTGAGATGAAAACGGATATGGCAAGTAAAGTAGACCAGACCAGGGCAGACCAGGGCAGGGCAGGGGAGGGCAGAGTTGTTGGAAGGGTCGTTGGGAGTTGGCATAGAAAGTGCCTCCAAAATGATGTCGCTTTGGCATGGCCCATAACGTTATCATAAAAGCAGATAAATTTACCCGAAAGACAAACTCGTAAAGGCAAAATGTTTCATTCTATTAAAAATTTTTATTGCAAATTTGTAATTTACAATTTGCATTTGCGTGTGTTTCGCTCCTTCTCAGACTTTTGCATTTCTGCCTTTCGTCGTCTTTTGCTTCATCTTCATCTTCACTTTACGTTTTCGTTTCATTTCGTTACGTTACATTTCCTCTGACTCTTTTGTCTTAAATACTCTTTTTGCTTATAAAAGAGTATGGAAAGCCCTTCCAAAGCCTCGAAAAGAGCTTGCCTGTCTCTTTGATCTAAGCCAAAATATATCAAAATATTCATTGATTTAAGCTGAAATAAATTAAAAAATATTATGCCAGTCCTTCTTGGTTAAATTATTTAAAAATTTTGGTTTGCCTTGGATTTCTTGAAAAACTCATTTTATTCATATCTTTGTCATTTGCCAATTGATCTCCACCAAATTTAATATGAAGAATTGCCCAAGATATTTTCACATTTACCCCGAATTTCATCTCATTTGGCTGAGTAGAACTACAGTTATACTGGAAAATAATATTTCCACTTCGTTATTTCCGAGTCAATCCAGGCTATTTTATTTTCACTTCATCTCGTGGGTATTTTGTGTATGTGTGTGTGTGTGCATTTGTTGTTGATTTTTTATGTTTCAAAACTCGCACGCCACCCTATCCCAACCCGCACCGCTCCGCCCCGCGCGGCCTGCATGCCTTTTTGACTTGCGACTCTTGCCGGCTTTTACTGAAGTATATTTTTTGTTCTTGGCTTTTGTTTTCGCCTTGTTATTTTATAACCGTTATTCATAATAAAAAATGTTATAGAACATCATTTTGCCAGGCATAAAAATGCAACACACCAAAAAAATAAGAAAACAGAACGGAAAAATGAAGGCGACATCGATGATGATGATGCCAAGCTTTGATATGGCCCAACAAATGTTCGTCGCTCTCCGCCGCCAGAAAGGAGGGCCAAAGTCAAAGTCATTCCCTTTGGCACATGTATCGTAATTTCTTTCTAATAAGCATAACAGATATGCGAGATGGCCTAAAAGGGCTCAAAGAAATTGGACCAAAATGGCGGGCATATTGAAGGCTAAAATGGGAAAAGCAGATGCTTTTCCATTTTCTTCCTCGTCTTTTGCTGGTACTCTGCCACACCTGAAGCTGATGTTGATGCTGATGCCGAGGCTGAGAATGAGACTGAGACTGTATCTGACTCAGAGGCTGTTGCTGGCGTTGTTGCAAAAATTTTAATAACATGTCATAAAATATTTTTGTGCCTATATGAACCATAAAAAAGTCATTACACATATAGCCAAGCCTCAAAGCCTTGGGCAAAATCAGCCAAGCAAGCAGTTCGGGCGCCAGTTCACCTCGACAATAGACAACAACGGCAACGGCAACAACAATAACAACAAGGCCAAAAATGGACACGCTGCTCTATCGCCAATTGCATCAGAGAGCAACGTTGTCGCTTTGGGTAATAATATTTTCGTGAAAAATAAAGAACCCCTTAAAAAAAAAATACAAAAAAAAAAAAAAAAAAAAATTGGAGAAACATGAAAAAATGAAATTGCATAAAAATAATAAATATTTGGCTGGCCATTTTCAATAAGGTTCCAGTTACTTTTTTTTTTGTTTTTGTTTTTATTATTTATCTACGGATATATAAGCTATATACCGTATAGATATATGGTTTATATAATTTGTATTTTTTTATTTTTTATTTTTCCTCTTTTTATGATGATCCATAAAAATGGTTTCAAACCAGGCAACTTCAATCAGTCGCGCACTCTTTGAGACCGGCCAGTTGGGAGTAATACTTTAGACTAACCAACAGTAAAAAGGGACAATGATTCACACACACACACACACACACACACACACATGCCATTCTCATATTTATTATTGTATATATACAATGCCAATTGACTGGGTCTGTTGCCATTATGAGAAGACTTTTGTTTTACTGCCAAAGATTTCGTGTGCGTTGATAAATTGAAGAGCATAAATGAAAGCAGACTCAATGAACAGAGTTGGCCAAAGAGGTGGGGGCTACATATATGTCAATTATTTCATCCTACACCATTATACAGTTTCATATTTTAAAGTCAAGGAATAAGTCCTCGACTTTTTAGTCTCCATATTCTTTTTTACTTCACCTATCTAAGACCATATAAAAAATATCTATCTAGCTGGAGAAACAAATCTGGGAGCACCAAGGGAATTGTGCTAGAATTTCTGGGATAATCTCAGTGAGAGAAAACATCGTAGAGATAAAGCCACCAATGGAACTTCCAGTCAAAAATACGATGTGAGCGGGGATCGGTCGTGTACCTGGGAAAGACCCAGTAATGTCAGAACTGAGCTCGACTGGAATACACAAGGAATAAGATAAGTCGAAGAGAGCTATGCCAACAGGAAAGGAATAGCAGTATCTTCGAAATCCCATAAAACTGTATGTGGATCTAGAATATATTCAGGATGAGAATGGCGATAGAGTTTTTACCTCAAACAAGAACTAAAGTTAGGAAGAAGACCGTAGCTCAAATGATATCGATTGGCTGGGTACAACTTTTTTTTATATACATAAAAACAGCTCCCTTTTGAACCGATATCTAGGATATATCCGATCCATTATCGATTGGCTAGGTACAACTCTTTTCGGGTAATACATTATAATCCTAAAAACTGCTTCCTTGTGAACCGATATCTAGGATATATCAGATCTGTTCATCTCCGCCAATACTTCAGCTAACCCTCCTGTTTTTTCATTCTTCCTTTCCAATTTTGAGTAATTCTCATAATGCTCAGGTCATTCCCAAATACAAGGCACATGGACTTTTAATGGAAAAGCCACAAGCCTCTGGAGCTCGGTGCAGATTGTTATGATAAAAAAAAAGTTACAAAAAAGTTCCGTTAGTATATTATCTTTTTATTAAAACTAAGTAAATTATTACTTAAATGTAATTTGCTTAACCAAACTGGAAATAAAAAAAATTACAGAGCCGATGAGGCAAATGGAACCTCCCCCACCTAAATGAGTAAATGAGTGATGAGAAAATGAAAAACATACCAATGAAGAGGCAAAACCGCACTTTCCAATGCCCCAAAGCTCAACTTATTACATACGTCAAAAAAAAGAGACGAGAAGAAAAACTGGTAAAAGGAAATGTTTTGGGCACACGCGTGAGGACGTGAGCTTTGATATTTGCGCAGTGGAATTTTGTGGAAAAAAAAGGAAAAAAAAAAACACAGAAACCGAAACAAAATGAAACAGGCAAGAGCATAAAAATTAAACATTTTTAACGTGCCGGAATATACATACATATATTTGACGTAAGGCATATGAGGAACATATGAAAGGAAAATGCCTTAGGAATTTTAAGAAGTCAAATTTATGACATTTCCAAGAATCTTTCTAGAGTTTTTGCCTGGACCAATTTCTTGGATAAAATTTTTGAGAGACATTTTAGATATTTTTTGACTCTCTTAGTTGGTTAAGTTTAACGAAGGGAAATGATATAATATTTCAATATTTCTTTGTCACAAAGAACGAACCCTACTAAAGTCTTTCGATTGTCTAAGAGTCAAGACATAAATGAAGTAAAAATGTCTTTTCATTCTTAGTAATTTGGGAACTTATAAAAGGATTAATATCTTGAAGACTTGATAGATTTATTTGAAGATTTATTACTAGAAATTTTGGATAGTTTTGGTAAATGTTTCCAGATTTATTTTAAGAAGAAAGAATGTTGATAGTGCTTTCTTTTCGATTCCTAAGTTGCCTTATGACTTAAAAATAGTGGATCATATTTTAAAAGTTTTCCTAGATTAGTGAGACCTTACCCGACTTATATCCATAATTTTTTGCTTTGGGAAACATAAGATTTCCAGAAGATTTTGATAGTGCTCTTCGATTCTTAAGTTGCCTGATGATTTGAAAATATTGAATCATGTTTTAAAGTTCTCCTATATTACTGAGACCTTAGCCGACTTATTTCCATAATTTTTTTGCTTTAGGAAACAAAAGATTTCCATAAGATTTATTTTTAAAAGCCAAAAGGTTGATAGTGCTCTTCGATTCCTAAGTTGCCTGATGATTTAAAAATAGTGGATCATATTCTAAAGATCTCCTAGATTACTGAGACCTTAGCCGACTTATTTCCATAGTTTTTGTGCTTTGGGAAACATAAGATTTCCATAAGATTTATTTTCAAAAGCCAAAAGGTTGATAGTGCTCTTCGATTCTTAAGTTGCCTTATGATCTGAAAATAGTGGATCATATTCTAAAGCTCTCCTAGATTACTGAGACCTTACCCGACTTATTTCCATAGTTTTTCAGGACTCTCAAATTGAAAGGGTACCTCGGGAAATATTCACGGGTTCTTTTATCTTAAGGAAATAGAGATCATATATGAAAGGATTTAGGATCTAAAACCTGCTTTCTATTTTAAATTGAATATTGAATTGAATTGAATAAATTGAATATTTGAATTGTCTCTCTTTTGGAACTGGCAAAGTTGTTGGGTTTCTTATGAAATTTTTTTCAACTTTGCCAGTTCTGAAAGTGTACAACGGGACTGTAGTTTCTTAGGAATGTTTTTCGTTTTTCAAAGAGCAACCCAACCCCCCCGAAGCAACTCAGTGTAAAAAGTATAATTTGTCTTGGGCTTATTTTATGGCTAAATGGAAGGTTTTTTTTTATTTTTCATTTTTCTTATTCCTGGTTTAGTTGGCAAAGCTTTTGGCTTGGCATTTCCGGTTACTCCCACACACACACAGAGACAGGGCTCGGTTTTCTTTTAGGTTATGCGCTGTTACTTGTACATTATAATATTTAATATTATTTTCATTTTTTATTATACTAGAGAACGGCACTTTAAACGCAAATGCGGGCAATGGGGGTAGGGGGAGCAGCGGCTTTGAGGTTTGAGGGCGCTTATCGCGCATACGCGACGTGGTACCCCCAGAGTAACCTGACGACCGACCTTCTCCTTGTTACTGTTGTTCCTGTTGTTGTTGTTGTTGTTCCCCTGCTTACAGGCCTAGGCTGGCAAAATCTTTTGCAATAAAATTCCTCTAAACACTCATAAAAATTGCAGGCATATTAAAAATTGTGTTTGTTTAAAAAAAAAAAAAAAATACCTCACACACACACACATACAGGGGGTGTGTGTGTTGGGTTGGGGCTTAGGTTGATGCAAATAAAAAAAATATATATGTATATAAATATTATACGCGTGGAATTTCACTCATATGCGCTTCAAAGCGTGGCAAGTTTAGAGGAAAAAAAAAACCCGAAGAAGAAGAAGAGAACTGCGGGGTAGCTGAAACCGGGCATAGATGTCGCCTGTCTTTGGGTATATTCTGTTTTGTTTTTTTTTCAGCATCATCAACGGGGCGTACGTTGCCTCATAGGGCGGTGGCCCATAAAAATGTATGGATGTTTGAATAGAATTTGCAATAAAAAATGCCGTTAAAAGGCGAACACACACAGACACACACAGAGACACTCAGAGGGAGATAGATATGAGTGTGGCAATAACAACTTGAGCGTTATGAAAAACTAATTTCTCTAAACATATGCGCACATCTCGAAACCTCCGCCCGCCCCCTCACACACTGCCAGCCCCGTCCCCCGTTGGTGCGTCCATCGTTTTGGTTATTTTTTTGGTGAGTGGCTGGCTCATTCTGTTTAAACGTTTGCGGCGCCGTATTTGGTGGCTTGTTTTATGACATTGTCGCCCATCTACACCCTGACAGAGCCCAACCCGGGCCCACCCCGTGTTGCAAGTGCCACGTTGACAGCAACAGCGGCCGGAGTGGCAGCTGCCCTGACTCGACTCCATTCGAGTCGAGTCGAGTCGACTTGACTTTTCTCTTATGTTTCATTTTGTTGTTGTATATATTTTTTTGGACCCTCGCTTGTCTTGGAATTGCAAATTTACGAGTATTTATATTGATGTCATTTTACTTTGATTTTAATGCGCGCTCAAAATGCGTGCAAAGATTTTTAATATTTCCTTGTTCTCATTTTTTTTTGTTTTTTTTTTTTTTTTTTGCTCTGCCGGTTTCCTTTTCTTTTTTGTCACACACACACACACACACACACACACACACACACACACGAATTCATTTATTTATTTATCTACTTTATTTTTATGCGATGTGTGCTAGTGGCCCAGTTACAACAACAACAACAACAACAAAAAGAACAAGACAATTTTTTGATGAGCTTTGAGATAAACCTTCATTTGTCTTAAATTTTTACAATGTTCCTCACAAATTGATCGTGGTTACGATTCTTGAAATTTTGAGAAAAATCATTGCCCTACTTGAAAATATTTATTCAAGTCTTATTCGGTTGTTTCCAAGTTTATAAGTAAGAATAAAGCTCCTTGGACTCTGAGGACCAAACTGGATCTTTATATGGCCTCTTTTCTAGGGAATCAACCTGAACTCGAAGCATGAAATCTTTTAATTTTATTTCGATAAGCCCAAGTTTCTTTTTCAATAGAGTTTTTGATATGTTCCATTGATGGATTGTGGAAGGACAGCTGATCCGATCTAGGGGAAACTATTGCTATTACAATTCAACTAGTCTCTTTATATGAAAATAAAATTACTGAGAGACAGAGCCCAGTCGGTGCAAATAACTTGCTAAGATACTTGATACTTGCTAGAATTCTCAAGATTTCAGGACCTCTTATATATATTTTTCTCATTCCAATAGCTGACATATTTGTCATTCTAATTTTTCTCATAAAATTACTCTGAGAGGGAGAGAGCCCAGTCGGTGCAAATGACATGCTAAGATACTCGATACTTGATACTTGCTAGAATACCCGATAATTCTCAAGATTTCAGGACCTCTTATATATATTTCTCACTCTAATTTTACTCATATCTTTAAGTAAAAAAATAAGTAGTTTTATAATATATTTTGGGTTTCCTAAGTCTTCCTTTAAATAAAGAATTTTTGGGAACCTTAAAAAAAATCGCCAAATCGTGGATTATTCCGGAAAAGTCTCTGAAAATATTTCGAGAAACCAAAGCAATTCGCTTTGAGTTGAGCCCCCAAGCTACTCAGATAATCTACAGATTCTCTTGGATTCTAAATGAAACCAAAATGGAGAGATATTTAAAATGTTTCTCAAATCATATCAAATCTGAGTCAGACTAAACCCTTCCCATTGACAAGTCTTGGACTTGAATCCCTGTGGTAAACGAATAAGATATTTTTTTTCAATCTAAAAAAAAAGAAGAAAGTGTGAAGAAGCTTATTCCCAAAGAATTGAGGTAAAATTATAAAGAAAACCAAAACCAATTTTCAAATCCAGAGAAAAGACCAAAACAGTTTATCTCAATCAAATTTTTTCATAAAGTTCCTCTTCCACTTTATAGGATCTCTCTCCTTCTCTATTAATCTTAAGCTTCCAAGATTTCTATAGTCTTTTGGGACTTCCATTGTAGCCTCATTATCAAGGTTAAATTGATTGAGAACTCAAGATTGGTTGGGAATTTCAAGAGGCTTTGAGGGGCACACAAGGAGTTGTGGAAAGAAATTGCCTACTCGTTTAATTACGCCTTAAATCGTTTAAGTTTTTTTGTGGTATTTAAATGGTTTTTTATTTGTATTTTTTTTAGTTTCTGGTCAAGGACACAAGGGCAGAGAATCGGCCAGGCGAAAGCACGAACAAACAAATCCCTTCAATGGCAAAACAATAAGCCAACTAATAAAACAAAAGGCATTTTGTTTTGCTTCCACTCATTCGATTCTCATCACCATATCCCCCCCTCCCCTCCCCCGCCACTCTGTTATTTTCTGGCACTCGGGCTTTTTTCTAGAAACCAACACACTTGAATGGTCAATGGGAGAAAGAGAGGGGTGGGGGAACAAAAGGTGGCAAATGCATTAAAAAAAAAAGAAGAGGCAAAATTTTATTTGTGGAACTTTGATGAGGGGAAGAAAAGCACGGCAAAAATGCAATTGAAAATTAGTTCGTGCCACAAGGCAGAAAATAAACTTTTATTCTATATATGTGTATGTGTATGTGTATGTGTATGTGTATGTGTGTGTGTGAGTGTGTTTTGTGTGATTGTGTTTGTCCAGCTGTTAGGCAAAACCATCAAACCAACCTATATGAATTCTCTACCAAACAAAGAAAGCCGAGTTTTGCATAGTTTGGCATTTGGAAGCCAACACACACACACACACACACACATACAGACACAAGCTCTTCGATTATAGGCAATTTTTATAAAGCGGTTCTTTTGTTTTTTTTTGTTTTCTTTGTTTTGTTCTAACCACTTGATAATCAAAGCGTTGAAAATCAATTACACACAAAAGCTTCAAGTGGCATGAAAAAAAAAATATATTGAAAATCTCAAATAAAATGAGAAATTTTTAATTTGCAGGTTGAGTAAGAGAAATAATCAGCAAAAAAAAATATATATATATAAAAAGTATTGGTAAATTGTACAAAATGTCTAGATAAAATTTTAATCGACAGACAGAGCCCCCAAAGAGTGTGAGAAGGAAAGACGGGTGCGGGGTGTGAGTAAAATGCTGAATTAATGAATATTGGTGGAATTGTACAGCAACATCAAAATATCGGTAATTTTGTAAAGCAAAGAAATTTATGTGAAAAATGCCGAGCCCAAAAAAAACAAAAAAAAAACCAATTCGTTTTTGGCAAGAGTCAGACAGGCAGGCTGAACCAAAAAAAAAAGAGAGGCAGAAAAAAATAAACAAATGAGAAGAGCAAAAAAAAAAAGAAAATCCTTTAAAAATTCAAACCAATAAAAAAATACAAAAAAAAAAAAGAAAGCGAGGAATCAGCCAGCAAATTGCACAAAAGAATCAAATAAGCAAAGGAGCCGGCTGAAGGCGGGGAGGGGGGAGAAAGGGTTACAGGCGAGGTTGAATGGCTCTGGATGCGTGTGAAGCCGGCGATTATGTGACGCGTTGGTTAAAATAAAAAAAAAAAGAAGAAGAAGAAGAATTGAATGGGTGTTGGTAACGGTGAATGCAACAAAACAACACCAACAACAAAAACAGTAGCCAAAAACAACGAGGAGAAAACCAAACGACCCACATTCGAGCCCGCAACAAAACAACACCCAAAACAACAACAACAACAACAACAGCGCAGCCACCACTCTTAATGACAACAAAAAACAGGAAAAAAAAAATACCCAAAATAAAAATGATAAAATTTTGCTGAATACGTGGAAAAAGGACAAAAGGGCCAAACTGGCCACTGCCCCCAAAAAGTCTCTTCTAGCTGATCGGCCGGAAAAGGGTAAGGGGCGGGGGAGCGGGGGGCGGCTGTGGCATCAACATAATGCAAAGCCGACGCCAACATTTCACTTGCATTAAGTGCAGCAGCAGAGAATACACACACACTCACACTCACACACACACACACATACGCTCACGCAGGCAAAAATAAATAAATGACCAAAAAAGCAAAACAAAAAAAAAAGCCTCCAAAAAAGCAAAAAAAAAAAAAAAAAAAAATATAGAGAAAAACCCAAGCCGATAGCTAAAAAATGTCCAGCCAATAAAATTGCAGCGGCAAGAAAAAAAAAATAGACTGCGTACAGCACACCCAAAAAGTAGACAAAATAAAAAAAACTCACACAAAAAAAAAAAAAAGAAAACGAAAAAAAAAAAATCGGGGGGAAAAAAAATAATCCAACACATTTTCCTACATCAAAACGACCGGGTGCGAGTGAAATGACAGCAGGTTGGTGGCCCCGGTCCATTCCTGACCAAAAAAAAAAAAAAAAACATTATAAAAAAAAAATTAAAATAAATAAAAATAATAAAAAAAATGAAGAACAAAAAATTCCAGCCACCCCACCACCCAATTGGCTGGGGGAGGGGTTTGGTTTCACAGAAATAAAACCAAAACAAACAAGAGAAAAAAAACAAAAAAAAAACCAACCAAATACTTCATATATGAAAAATTATATGTAAAAAAAAAAGGAAAGCTCACGCAGGAATACAAAAAACACAAAAAAAAACCTACAAAAAATAAAAACCAAAACAAATGAAACCCTGGTAAAGCCTACAAAAAAGCAACCCATTTATATAAAAATTTTGCCCAAGCCAAAAGAAAGAAGAAGAAGAAAAAAAAAAGTTGCAAAAAAAAAAAATAAAACAAAATGCACATCCTAAAATTAAGCGTGTGTGTGAGAATGAGAGAGGCGAAAAAAGGAGAGAACGAGTAGGCAATACGAGAAAAAAATTCCCAATGCAATTGTTGTTGCTGTTGTTGTTGTTGTTGTTGTAGCAGTTGCATCAACAGCAGCAGCTGCAGCTGCAGAGGCAGCAGCAACAGCAACAGCAATGGACATTGGTTTGGTCTTTCTTTTTAGTTATTTTGCCAGCAAATGCATTTTCCAGGCCCGCAGCGAAGGCTACTGCGCCCAGGCCAACGCACAGGGCTCAGAGTAGTAAAAACTAGTAAAGCTTAAGGCCTTCATTATGATGTGTCAAGGTCTTGGAGGGTTTTCCTGGTCCTAGACAAGGTACTGGGCCAAGGCACAGGGCTCCGAGTATTAAAGAGGAAACCTTAGGGCTTCATAATGATCTGTCAAGGTCTTGGGGGCTTTTCCTGGTCCTAGACGAGGTACTGGGCCAAGGCATAGGACTCCAATAACTGAAAAGGAAACTTTAGTGATTCATTATGATCTGTCAAGGTCTTGGAGGGTTTTCCTGGTCCATAGATAAGGTACTGGGCCCAATTCTTAAAAGAATAAAAATGCTTTTGATATCAAAGAAAGAAAAAGACTTTATTCTGAGAATCCTTGCTTTAAGATCTGTGAAGATCTTGACTGAATTTCCAGGTCCTCCTGCAGCCTTATGATCTGTCAAGGTCTTGGCTATATTTTCATGTTCTTCTAAAAGGCCTAGCCCAAGTCCGGGGGTAGAGTCTTGATATAAAAAGGCTTCTGAGATCCTGGACCCAAGTCTTAAAATAATGAAAATGTATTAGAAATGAAACTGAGAACTTCTGAGAGCTGATTTGTCAAGATCTTTGTCCGCATCCAGGTAAAAGCTAAAAAAGCGCCCCAATTTGGGCGCCAATATTGTTAGCCAGGCGGCTACGCTGAAAATGGCAAATGCAGTTTTGCAACGCCATCGTCGTTGTCCTCGGCATCATCATCCTCGTGTATCACCAATGCAAATGTGTATATAATGTATATCCGTGTGTGTGTGTGTCTGTGCGTGTGTGTGTGTGATGACCAAGTGGGCTAGGTGCTGTGTTGGAATTAAGAAGAAAAAAAAGAGGTGCGATAGAGAAGGACAGAGCCGAGCGAGGAAAGTGTGAGATGGCAATGCATTTCCACTGCAGTCGACAGCTCGGCCCGAAATGGGTTTTTATTTTATATAGAAAAATGCAGTTGGGCACCCCAAAAAAACAAAAAAAAAAAGAAAAAAAATTAAAAAAAAGGAATAAAAAAAAAATTGGAAAAAATCAGTTGGCAGTGACAGCAGACACTGGCAGAGGCAGAGACAGAGGCCGAGACCGAGGCAGAGCAACAAAATTCTGGACAGCGAAAATAAAAAAATAGACCAAAAATTGAAATAAAATCCGACAGCAGTGGGGGCTGCGAGGGGAAAATTGCACAAATAATAAAAAAAAAAAAAATTGTTGAAAAAAAAAAAAGAAATGAATCAACCTCATAAATAAATAAATTGAAGCAGAGAAAGAGAAAGAGCGTGAGCAGCCGGCAAAAATAATATCGGGAAAAAAGCAGAAAAATGAAGGCGGCTCAATAGAATTTTGCGATTTTTTTTTTTTTGTTTTGAGTATTTTTTTTTTTTTTTTTTTTTTTTGTGAAGAGTTTTTTTTGCCCCTTTTGGAGTGATACTTTTGTTGTTGTTGTTGGTTTTCTGGCCATTTATCGTCGAGTTGACACACGCATGCATGGCCAGTGGGTTGGTGGGCGTGGGCTGTGGGCGGGGCAGGCAGGCCGATGCCAGGGCCAGCTGCAGTTTGGCAGATTTAGCAGCCACAGTAGCAGTCGCAGTAGCATACGCAGTAGCAGCAAAAAAAAAAACACACACTTCACAAAAATTGCAGGCAAAAAAAAAAAAAAAAAAAAAAATGCAACAAAAAAAAATGTGTAAAAAAATATATATTTAAATTTGATGGTGTTTGCTGTTGTTGCTGGCCACACGCACACTGGAGTGTCTCTGGCTATGTGCGTGTGTGTATGTGTGCGTGTGTGTGTGTGTGTGTGAGCGGCATGGCGTGTATTCATTTTTCTCATTCAGACATGCGATGCAAAATAAAACTGGCAAAAACCCCGCCCTAAAAAGCGAGAATAAAATAAAAATCAACCTAATAAAACTAAAAAAAAGAAAGACAAAAAAAAAACCAAACAAAACGAAAAGCGAAAAGAAAAAAAAAATCGTATTGGAAAAATGCTCGCGCTGCCGAAAAAAAAGACAGCAATAGATTGGCGAAGAGAGCGAGAAACCGGCGCCATACGTGGGCGCAACTCTGCATGAGTGTGTGTGTGTGTGTGTGTGCGTAAGTGTGTATGTGTGCACTAATTTAAAATGTGCAACTATGCAGAGATAGGACGTAGGCAATTTTGAGAACGCATGGCTGGGGTAGGAGGAGGTCAGGCTGCAGTCCTCGCCAACGCCATTGCCATTTATGGGCAACATTCGATTAATCGCCTTCAACCAAAAAAAAACAAAAAAAAAAAGAGATCCACGCCCCCAAAAAATCACCCAATATGCTGGGAAGCAGCCCAACGGCAACACCCCTTGGAAATGCCACCCACTTGGCTTTGAGCTTGTTGCTACCGAAAATTGAATCACAACACCTTCCAGAGCAAACAAGCAGAACGAGGATATGGACTGACCCATGTCCAGTCCATGAGTGAAACGAATTTATTAAAATTTCTGATGATTAAAATTGATGATGAAATTGAATATGCCAGGCATTTCGCTGGTTACTCTCGCCAATCGTGACACTTCAGACCTTTCACTTGATTGTAGAGTCAAGGAATCTTAAGGAATTCCTCGATACCAGATGATGAGAGACAAAAAAGAGAAAAGCTTGGCCTGCTCTTAGTTTTCTGAAGAATGTTAGGAAAAGTTTTAGTTCTCAAGAGAATTCGATTTGAGAATTTCGGAAAGGTTAACCTTCTCAAACCTTTAACCTTTCCAAGTATTCTCAAACCTTATCAAGTCTTCTAAGATCTTCTCTAATCCCTTAGAAAATATCTGATGAACTTGAAGTTAAAATAAATAAAGCTCACAGTTTGCTTACCGTTTAAGCAAGATTTGAATTCTTGAGAAAATTAAGCCAACTTTTCAAGAAAAGAAATAAAATTCGAGCTATTTTAGAAATGATTTAATTGCTTGCTTGGAAAATAAATTAAACTAAATACCAATAAAAAATTATATAAAATTATATCAAAATATTATAAATAAAATAAATGAATAAAAGAAAATACATATATTCGAAAAGTAAAGGATCAAGCGGTGTCTTAGATTTTCATAAAGAAAAGTTGAGAAAGTTGGCACGCAGGTCTCCCATTAACCCACTGAATGGGTTCTACGAAGCTGCAAAAATATATGAATTCCAATTCATTGCAAGCTATTAGTAAATAGTTAAATGATATAACTCCGGAATGAAAGGATTTTTGGGTTCTCCTGAGAGAGATTATTTGCAAGATGGGTGAGCAGAAAGTAATTGGAAACCATAGAATGCTATGCATTAGTAAGGATCCAACGAATCCTACTTCAAGCGAGAGATAAGGAGAGAACATATATACGATTTGATAAGGACTCGAATGGGAAGTTTAAGTCCTACAACCTCTAATAGAGGCCTAAGATTATCGGCACTAGGAATCAAATTGTTCTATATCCAACTCCCTTTCCCTTAAGTTGGTCGGTTCAACCTAACCTGATCTATAAATATTTTATATATATTTCCATATATATTTACTATTTGAAATGGACTCAAATAGGAAGTCATCCTGCGAAAACCTCCAATAGAAAGCCTATCGACACTCAGAATCAAATTGTTCTATGAGCGACTCATCTGCCCTTAAGTTTGTCGGTTCAATCTTACCTGATCTATAAATATTTTATATATATTTTATACCTGATATGGACTCGAATAGGAAGTCAGACTCCTAGAACCTCCAATACAGGCCTGAGAATATCGGCACTAGGAATCAAATTGTATTATGAGCGACTCATCTGCCCTAAAGTTTGTTCAACCTCACCTGATCTATATTATATTATTATAATTCTTCCTTTCCAATTTTTTTTTTTTTTAAGAACTGCCAAGTCCAAAAGGCTTGAGGACCGAGAAATTTAAATGATTTGAACCATCAACTATTTATTTTTCAGAAATTAGTTGATATTTTTCAAGAAATCGAAATATATTTTATTCCTAAGATTACAAAGGAAACTATATAATTTTTTTTTTTTTCAATTTTCTTCTTATTTCATTTTTGTAATCGTAAAATAGTTGGATTTTTTTCTCTTTTTCTTTTGCGGAGAAAATAAGGGCTGGGGAACGGGGCTCTAGGGCTCCATTATTTGACTGTTAAGGCAGTAAAACCAAAACTAAACTACCAACAATTTTCAGGACACACTTTGGCACACACATACACACACACGCACACACTCACACATGCTCCTTTACTGGCTCACCTGATCGAATGGAATACACTTGATGGCAATGGGTTTTGGGGTAAGGGAATGAATTGGTGGGGGCTCTCGCTAGGGCTGGGGTAGGGGGCTGAGGCTGTTCTGGTGGCTGATGGATATGCCAAGGGTTGTCTGTGTGTGGGTATGTGTGTGAAAGACGTAGGCGGACACTCGAAAGTAAGACTGCCGAAATGCGTCGATAACTTTTTTATTTCGAAGCTCTAAAAATGAGACATTTCATATTACTTTTATGGCTGAAACAACTGCTGCCGTTACCGCTGCCATCAGACCCCGGGCCCCTTTGTGCCTGCCATCACCTTCCTCCAATCATTTCTCAGCTCCCGGTTGGCCTGCATTTTGGGTTAAAAACAATTCGGTAACTGGGCAATGTCGCAAGTTTGAGGTTATGTTAACGGGTGGCCCCCCCACACACACACACACACAAGCACACACAAACACACGCACACACTTAACGGCACTCAACGCATACAAAATTTCAAAATCATCAAAAAGTAGAAAAATACGCGTTTCATGCACATTCGCGGCATTTATGAGCCCATCAACGTCGCTCATGGATGAAAGTAACGCGTTTTATGCGTCGTTTGGGTGCCTTGGAAATGTATCTTTTTTTTCTCGCTCTCTCTCTCTCTCTCTCCCACCTCTTCTTCTACCACTTCTTCTTTTATATATGCAAGGGCGGCCTGCCCATACCCAATGCCAAGGAGACCACATGAGATACCCCACCAAGCCAGCTTCTCACTCTTCGATGCCGTAAAAACAAAAAAAAAACGAAATCGTGGAAAACCATCAAGTTCAAAGTTTCGGCAAACGTTTATGAGCCGTACCGCTGCCACAGTAGCTTTTCATCTTGTTGTTGTTGTTGCTGTTGTGAGCTGCCAGTAAAAATGAAGAGGCGCCTTTCAAAATGAACAGGTCCAGAATGTGAAGAAGCCGAAGAAAAACGAAGAAAAAAGAGCCCAGCAATCTGACTGGCTGTTTGGCCTGAAGTACCTAAGGCAGATTCAGTTTAGTTGCAATTGTTCCACTGCCACTGGCATTCAAGCATTTTGGGCCTGCCAACTGTTTTTATGCGCTATTAAAAATATTTTTTATAAGCCCTATAAAAAATCAACAAAAACAACAAGAGAATCAAACCTGAGCAACTAAACCGGAACAGCAACTCACACACACACAGACACACACCGAAACACCCACACAGTTACACCTCAACATATTCAGATATTTTGTATCAAAGGAAATTTATTTGCAAGCCGCCCCCAGTAGCACCCCTGCCCCAGCCCAAGCCCCTCGCTCGCCCTCAAGAGAAATTGACAGCCGCACTGGGACAGAGCGCCAGGAGTTTGGTAGCAATTTTATGTGCACCTAAGTCATTTCGAACAATTTCGATTAAAAAAAAAATATATATATATATCTAATAAAAAAAATAAATAAATAAAGAAAGAAACTCATCTAAACAATTTATGTGCTGGGCGTAAAAGTCAAATCAAAATCCACACGCAACAAAACTGCAACATTAAAGTTTGCAAAAGCAATACCAAAAAAAAAATAACAAAACCCCAGCATCACCTCAGCCCTCTTGACAAGCCGAGGCATTTTTAGAGTGGTTAAGACTGGTCCAGTCTCGAGCACAGATAAACTGAATCTGAGAAACAAACAAGAAGAGGAAGATACGAATACTTGAATACTCTCTATTTCCATAAGTCGTTCCTAACCCAAAAAATATCAAAATTGATCAAGGAATACTCAAGATCTGATTGAAACCGTAAAGTTGCATATTTCAGTATCAATTTGGATCAATCAATTTAGATCCTTGTACCCAGAAGCAGTATATAAATAGTTGGTAGTTATGATATTAGATCCGACCTGGATTTATGGATATAAATAAACAAGTAAAGGAGGTATACTCCTAGCCAATTTTGCCGGCTATATATATAAATAAGATTCTATCAGGAATCTTTAAACATATAAAAGAAGCTCTCAAGTCTTCGCCTCTATGAAAACTATATACATTGAGTGACCGGTTCCACCGATTTGTGACAGCTCCGTCAAATATTGAAGGCTATATATCCTATCAGTTGGACTGCTTCCCATAAGCTACTAGAAATATGAATCCCTCAGTATAAAGATTCAGATTTGCCTAGAATCAAACGCCTTCAGCTCATCAAAACAACAACTCTCATATTTCTTTTGAAGTGTAACAAGCATCGCAATGAATTCTATATACTCTTTGTACCAAGAAAAGAGTGTAGGTATATTTAAAAGTATACACTCCTACCACCAAAAACAAAGTCATTTCAAACTCATCCACCATTGCCCCAACCATGCCATTACTTTTGATGAGGGCCTGAACATTTCTGGGGCATTATTCACATTTTACAGTTTACAACTATGCGAAAACCATAAATTTAGAAATTAGATTACCCGCTTTTGTATTGTACAGATCATAAGACATTTTTAATGCCATCGAAACCATCGAAACAACCCTGAAAATCTTCTTGGGCCAGAAGCTTTGCTTTTGGCTTTCTTGATTAGCCATTAAACGTTTTGTGTGAGTGTGTCCGGAAAGGAGTCCGGCTAATCGAATTTGCCTCAACTAGAGAAGAGCTGCAATTCGAATAGCCCTTCCCCATTCTTTTGGTCATAACTTCAAGCCACGTTTTCATTTTGGTCTCTAAAAAATTTTCATGTTTATGACTTCGTTTGCTGCTGCTCTCAATTGCCAACAGCCATCAAATTGGCCAATAATCAAAGACGATTCAGCCATTCAACTGAATGACTGCATCATTCAAACAGTCACTCAAGCACTCACTCACTCACTCACACGCTTAGTTAGTTTGTAAGCCATGGAGACTTTCAGTCAAGCTAACCCAAAGATTTGAGAGATATAAGAGAAGTTTTTGTTCTTAAATAAATTCTAATTAATTAGGTTTTGCTAGAAGTCAATGTATCAACAAAGATTGGAAAAATCAAATCAGTTTTTCAAAGCTCCTCAATGTGCTCTCAGGCCCTAAAATAATTTGTGGGACCAATTTGGGACTTTGAAGTTTTTGATAAAAAAAAATTAAAATATAAATATTATTAAAATATAAAAAAATAATAGTCAAATCTAAAATATTCCTGAAATGTTCGAGACACTTTCTGAGTCAGATTACGAAACCAAAAATAAATTCATTTAATTTTTTAAATCAAGGGTAAATTGTCTTGATATTTTCAAGTTAATCTTCAACTAAATTAATATATATTTTTTCTACATTATTTTCAGGCATGAAGCCCAAAAATAACTAATTTTCGAGTTGATAGTGCAGACAAAAACTTTAAGATTTTAATATATGAAATCAAAATTAACTTAATTTAATTTTCTAGGTAGTCTAAGGCAAGTCTTAACTCAAGGATCTTCCCAGAATCTAAAGTAATCTCTTCATTCTTAGCAAATTTTATACTGGAATATATTCATTTTGCTCTGAAGTTTATAACGCTCAGAACCACTTATCGTAGACCCCTCTAACCTTAACCCTAGAATATTTAGAATCACTAGAGGAACCGATATAGACAAGTCCATCTGCCCGTCTATCCAAGCCAATCCCTAAGTTTCAAAACTATTTTGATGATGCTGATTTTCTAAAATATAATTTTAATGACTGAAAGTTTTAAATAGAAATGAATTTCATTCCATGGATTTCTAGATTACTAAAAACGTTTATAAAAATTTAATTCTAAGAAAAGTTGACCGATTATTTAGGTACTGTCACAACTCGCATTCCTATTTTCATTATTATCCAAGCTGAGAACCGATAAGCCACACAAGTTTTCTAGTAATTAATATTTTATCATAATAGTTAACAGAGCGAAATTAATCCAATATCTCCGTAAACGCAATGAACCGAAAACCTTTGATGCCTTGATAGAACTTGTGATGCGAGAGGAATCCCTATCAGAAGATAATATAGATCATCTTAAGAAAAAGCTCAAGGAAGAGCACAACTAACATTCCCCCACAATTTCCCATGTTGACAATTTAGTCACCGAATTGGGCTTTGATGTTGATGTTACCGAAGCATCAAGCTCGGACGAATTTGTGATCGAATCGTCGAGTGAAGAAGAATTTGTGACCGAAGCACCAATCACGAAAGAAAATGTAACCGAAGCATCCTGCACTGGATGAGTCCAGTGAGAGAGACGCCTCCTAAGCACGAAGTGAACTATTTAGCTCATTCTTCAGCTGATTTCATTCGACTTAATCAGAGATGAAAAATTTTTTGGTTTTCTGTCTTTATAGACTTATTTGTTTTTGAAGAAAAAGACTATATTGATTTTGCTCTGACCATTCATCTTAGACCCCCAAAAAGACACCTCTAGGAATCGATTGAGCCATGATCGTCTGCCCGTCTGTTTTCATGGAAACTAGTCTCTCAGCTTCAAAGTAAGTTTGATGAAACTTGGCATATGTACTTTTTATATACATAGGCTGCTCATTTGTGGGAACTTGCCGGATCAGATCACTATATCATGTAGCTCCCAAACGTACCTAAATCGGCTTTAGCGATAATTTCTACATTTCTTAACTGATTTCTTTTTAATTCGAAATACACTTTTCTTACTTGCCTATACACATTTCCATCGTTATCATTATCAATATCATTAGCATCGGATTACTATATCATATAGCTGTCATACCAACCTAAATCGGCCATACTTAAGAACCAGCCGTGTTCATGAGATAAAACTTCGAAAAGAGTTTGTAATCTTCGGTTTGAGATGAACTCAATAATGAAAGATTTTTTAGTAATTCTTAAAACTTGAAATAATAAAGACCGAAAGGATCACGAACCCATTTAGGAACCGCAAAGTCTATTACCTTCTTGGAGGGAGGGTTTCGAATTATCCATTAATAAAATAATTAAAAATTTTATGTTCAAAGATAATTGAATCCTTTTTTTCATTAAAAATAATTGGAATTGTTTTAGTTTTTGAAATTTTCCCAAATATACTCAAGATTTCTATTCCATTATCTAGCTCTCTATGGCTAAGCATAATCCATTGCCAAACCGAAACCTATTATATGGAATTTCAAGGATACTAAAAAAAGCAGATAAATATATTTTTGAAGTTGGCGCTGTTTGAGTGTTTGGGAAAAGGAATGAGATTAAGACTTTGACTGAGTCAGCGCGTCATTACAAAGTTTCTAAACTTTACGATTAAATATAAAAAGTAATGAATAAAAAAAAAAAAATAAATAAATAAAAGCCAAGGGTATGAAAACGTCGAGGATAGAGTAACAGAACAGATGCACAAAATTCTGGATGCGGGCGGTGAAGGGGGCAACGGGGCAATGGTTAAGGGAGTTAAATAAAAAAAAAAGCTAAAATTGAAGAAGCTCAGCGGACAACGCCAAAGAAAGTTAAACCGTGCGGGATATTAAAAAGTGCACGAGTAATGTTTCTTTTATGACTAAAGTGCCACTGCCATCGACATTTCCACCAACAACAACAAGAGTATAGCTTGGGACAAGGTAACAACCACAACAACAAGACAAAAAGGTTCAAAGCAAGAAAGGAGCAGAGAGAGAGAAAAAAAAAATTATATATATTTTCTACATCAGTTTGAATGGCGCGCATGAGCGGATGGAGCGGTTCGGTTGGTTCGGCGTCATTTCATTTTTAATTTCCGTAATTCCGTCAGCAGAAAAATTTTTGCAATATAAAAAGTAAATATCGAAATTTATAGACCTGCAGATGGTTGCAAACCAAAAACTGTGAGACTCAATGCTTTGGGAGGGGTGAGGGCGGCGCTGACGGTGGCAACGTTAGTGTGCGGCCGAGGCTGAGCGACATTAAAAATGTTAAATAAAAACAGCAACAAAATACACAAAACGCTCACATAGTCGACCACCAAAGCCAACCCCCCTTACCCACCCACACCCCCCACAAACCAACCAACAACTTACACGAGAAAATTTAATGACAACACTAAAAAGTTTAAGCGTTATTATTTCTAGGGTATACACCTCCCCTCAAGCTGGTCGAACTGCTCCCACCCCCTCCCCCCACACACTCCGCATGGATAAAAGCTTAGACTAAAGGTTTCTTTTTTTTTGTCGCTGAAGGATGACGGCGGTAAAGGGGGAGGATGGTAAGATTTTATGAAAGGCTAAGGGTAAGAGGCAAGCATTTTGAGTACGCTCAGCAATGAATTGAATAAGTGAAAGAAAAACTCTGGCCAAGTTGGTAAGCTCGACTGAGCAAGCGAGATAGCAAGCCAAACCCAAAGAAGAATATCACGAAAAAAAAATACGAGGCTGTAAAATGGCAAATTCATGACCTCCAAAACTGCCACGCCAACACCACCACCACCACCAAAACCCTTGAAGCCTTTCCAAAACAAAAGCAGGAATACTCAAATCCCAACCAACTCAAGCCTGTGCATTCTAACGGCAACTAAAAATGAGCAGAGCACTCGCGTTTTTGTAACGATTCGGTTATTACCGTTATATTGCCGAAACAACAGAGACGCTCTGGCCCAGCGTTCCATGGCATTCGCTGCGATGGTCCAAGGGGTTTTATTTATTTATTTTTTTTTTTGGTCCGAAACAAAGTCGAAAAACGCACATAACTCAATCTTCGATGGCAACAGTCTAACCACCCATCAAATTTCACTCACCCCTACAACTCACACACCCCTCCCCCCACCGAACTTGCTGCTACTGCTTCTTCTTCTTCTCTACTTCATTGCCCCTTTTTATTGCTAATGGCTGCGGCAATGGCCCGGCCGGCTCTTGGGAGGAAGCCTTTTCTACTCAAATATCAACTTCCAGTTACTTCTTCTTCTTATTCTTTTACTTGGCTGCTGCAGTTTACGGCTCTGCTGTAAAACTTACGGTAGTTTAACAACGCCTCCCCCCCCCCCCCCCACGACCCCCCTCAACCTCAGCCCTAATTTATATTTCCCTTCTTTTTTTTTGCCCTTAGTCCAATGTTCATATTTGCTTAAAAACGAAACAATTTTTACAACTTTGTTGTTTGCCTGCGGCAGCCTTTTGCCATTTTCTAGTTGGCCAAAGCGCTAGCCATGCAATTTTTGCTACTTCCCCAGACACACTCACTCACCCTGGTCGCTGGTGTCATCGCCTCTAAAGTGAATGCAGTAATTTTTGAGAAAAGCAAAAAAAAATGAACAGGGAAATCTTTGTCTTTAATGGACCATCAAGCGTGTGTCTGACTTGGACTTTGGACTAGGAGTCACACACACATACACTGACACAGACATGGATAGAGTTTCAGGGATTCTCTGGGAGTCATCGTCAATATTGTGTATTTTAATGCTTCAATAAAATAAAAAAGTTTGCATTAAAAAGCCAAAACGAATGGATTCACTTGGTTCACCATCAAGGGCATCACAAGATTTCATCCACCCACTTTTCCCCAAAAAGGAAAAAACAATTAGCGTAAAATAAAAAAAAAATACCAAATGGCTAGCTCATCGTAATTCTTCTACTTTTTATTTTCTCTCTTAACTTGCAAGCCTGTAAAAAATATTCTTGGCAGGTAGAAAATATTTTATATACTTTTCTTTTCCATAAATAGTTGACTCTGGCATTTTCGATTTATTTTTATTTTTTCTTTTTTTCAAGTTTGGAAATTTGATTCTTATTTGGCAAGAAACTGGAAAGTAAAAAAAAAAGAAAAGTTGCCATGAATTGGAATACAAAAGTTTATGTTTTTTTATAAACAAAATAAATTGAGAACAATTCATCAACTAAATAAATAGGATTTAATTTTTGTTTTTTTTTTTTACAAACAATAAATCGATGGCAGCTCAGGCAAATCAAAACAATTTTAATTGAATTAAAAATCATAAATCTTTCAATTTTTAATAAAAACAAAAGAATTATAGATTAGCAATATCCGAAGCTTAAACACTCTTTTCGAAATTCTTCTAACACGGATTTGGATTGGCTTGGCAATTATGAGAAATAATGAGTCAAACAAGACGAAAATATATGAGAAAAGTTAAAAGAATTGGTCAGTAATTATTGATGATTCCTAGAGCTATGTCTGTATAATAGTTTTATGATATTGTAGTTTGATCTAAGAGATATAAAATATATATATAAGTATTTAAATATGACCAAGTATTTAAGTTTGGGTAAGGTAAGTCACATCAAGTGTGGATGATTTCCTTCAATCCGGATTGGGTCAATAGCACAGCTCCAAGATATAGTGAACCCATCCGATTCCTCGAAATCTTCTATGTATGCTCAAAAGAAACCCATATACACAGCCTTATTAGAAGAGTCCTAAGTCAAATGCCCTAAGCTCAATTGATTGGTCTAGTCGTACTAACCGATTTAGAGCTAAATTTGCGGGGTCCACGAAAACTGGTTCTATACAAAAAACCACAAAAGCCAGAGTTATCAGATGGAGCTAGAGTACAGAGAATCTAGAAAGTATCTTTAGAAAGAGCTAAGCTTAGAATAATAAAATTTAGGTCTTATATAAATTTAAATCTAAGAAATAGACAGTCTCCATAGATCCTCACTCAATATATTCAATACAAAAATTTTAGAGCTCTGCTTTTTATTTAGTTATAAAATTTGCTTCAGTCAAATGTTCAAATTAAAAGTCCTTTCGCTTAATATTAAACAAGAACAAAATCGAAGCAACTATCAGGGAAAATACCACACAAATTGTGGCAAGCAAGCATAAGTTCCATGAATATAACACTAGATGGCGCCCAGATGGTTTTCTTTGCTTACCATTTATGTGTGGATTGTTGTCTCTAATTTAAATATGAATTATATGAATTAAATAGGGCCACCTTGCCTGTTGACTCTTATAGTAATGCTGAGCTATTGGACTTACCCTCTTGCCCCTAGTGATACAGGGTGCTTCAAGTTCAGGAACATCCGAACTTGATCCAGGAAAACCAATCTCATTTTTTAAAGGAATTTCCAAAGACCCTAAAGCAAGTTGGACAGCTAGGGAAATGAACAATCAGAGGAAGTTAATCATGATTTTTAAAATAGAAAATTCGATTCAGGGAAAACATTATTTAAATGGGGTGGGGGGAAGAACTTTAGAAGAAAACACAATTCTGGATTTTTTTTTAAACTTTCTTTTTGGATCAAAAAATTCTCCGAAATGGGAAAAACCTGAGAATTTTACAAAATAATTTAAATATTTCTGAAACTCTCCGAATATTTTAGGGACCTCGGAGCCATATATTTCATTTAATAATAAAACAAGTCAATATCATTAAAATGCTTATTAAGTCTTAATGAAATTAGTAGAAGCTATTTTTGTTTTTACTTTTAATAAAAATAAATAAAAATAATTTTTCGTTTGACCAAAATAAGCTCATTTGGCTTGCATGGAATCAATTACCAATTACAGGGCTTTCCCTCTGCTCACACGGCGTAGCCCCTCGGCTTTGTCTGAACGGATTTCTTGTTGTCGTTGTTGTTGTTGTTGTTTTTGTTATTTACTGATGATCATTTGGTGATGGCCTGTGAAGGGTGTGAAGCTTCATTGGGAAAACTAGTAAAATTGCATCAAAGAAATGAAAATATTTACAAATGCATCTGGAGTGCACGAAAGAGGGCTCACTCTCTCTCTCTCTCTCTCTCATTGCAATATAATGAGAACAGCAACAACAACAACAACAACAAGTGGGGAAAAAAGCGGATAAAGTAAATAACAAATTACAAGGGAATTGAAGTGGCCCGTTCAGTGGCGCTTTGAATGAAAAACGGACAAGGTTTGGGTTGGGCGTTGCTAATTGGAAACTGTTACCTATCGAGGGCTAGCAGCGGCTCGATCTGCCACGCCCACTGCGCTACTCGGCAAAAGACAAATATTGAAATTTACCACAGCTTTATGCATTTTTAAAATCAATTAAGTCAATAAATAATAAAGGCGACCTTAATGCAATTTAATATATAAACGAATCACCAGCAATGAGACCATCAACATTGATGACTAAAAGCGACTGAAAAGCACTGGCCAATGTGGCAAATGTTGCAAAAAACACAACATATAAAAAAAAAAGTGAGGAAGAAAAATAAAGCAGGGCCAGTCCTGCCACAAAGTCATTGGACCCGTTGGCCCAAGTGGCAAGTGGCAAGTGGCAAGAAATGACCGAAAGCGACACGCTCAAAGTGCACTCCATGGGCCACTTTAGTGCCGCAATTTAGACTGCAAAAATCTGCAAAAAAATAAAAAAACAAAAATAAAAGCAAACAGGACAAACTGAAGAACTCTCCAATTCGCTGAAGCAGGAAAAGAAAACACTGAACAAAAAAAGAAAACAAAACGAACGAACGAACAAAACACAAAAAAAATTACAAAAAAAAAATAAAAAGAAAAGACCAAATTCATTCGTCCGCATCCCCTTTTGAATTTTGTGTGTTTTGTTAGAGCTTAAAATACCGGCTACAAATCGGGGCCACTCGACAGCCCAAGCAATCGACATTGTTGCCAGCCAACGTGGCGTATGCGCGATTTTGTTGCCGCCCTCTGAAAAATACATATATATTTATCCTCTCAACCAAAGTCAAAAACGGTCAACGCTAAACGTCAACGAAGCATGAGGCATGAGGCATGAACCACACTGACTCGGACTCTGTGACTCTGTGATTTTGTGGCAAATGCAGCATGCCCAAAAGTCCGATGCACTCGCCCACAAAATCGGCAACAAAACGGTCGCTTGTTGTCCACTTGAATCCACAAAGCGGAAGCAAAAAGCATACACACACACACACACATACACATACAGCCACAACAACACCAACAACCAGTGTACTAATTCAATTGGTAACTCAATCTTTTTTATTTTTATTTTTTTTTTTTTTGCCTTTTTGATTTTGTCCTTTGGCGAAAATGAGAATAGCAAGTGGAATTTATTCAAGCATATTTTATTCTACTTGACCAACAGAAAATCTGGTTCATAAAAAAAACAAAATATATATATATATATGTAGAATCATCCATGTAACTGTAAATTTAGTTAAGAAGAAAGAGAGAAATTGCCAATATGGATTTTTCGAAAAATACTAATAAAATTTTTAAAAATCAATTAGCCAAAGCCTGTGGAAATTTATTTCACTCTGAATCAAAATGATATCATGGCTAAAAGCTTTTTTCGAAACTAACCAAGAAATTTTTAAAAAGAAAAACAAAAAATAGAAAATTTAAACCTTTTCTATATAAAAGAAAGATCAAGGTAAGCTGAAATATTTATTTCAGAATAGCCAACATTTTCCAACAGCTTTGAAGTGGTCAACTCAAGTTAGGAAAAGATGGAAAAAATGGAATATAAAATTTTAATATAAAAATCTAGAATTATTTATTTCCTAATAATGAATTGATGAATAATGAATTCTTCTACCAAGATTAAGACAAATGAAACTTGAAGCATTTCCTAGACATTTTGAACTTTTAAGTATCTGAAAAAAACTGGAACTCTAATTAGTAAGAGTTTCAAATCAATTTAA
Source organism: Scaptodrosophila latifasciaeformis (assembly GCA_037075145.1). Lineage (NCBI taxonomy): Eukaryota > Metazoa > Arthropoda > Insecta > Diptera > Drosophilidae > Scaptodrosophila > Scaptodrosophila latifasciaeformis. The sequence continues at coordinate 4,795,599 of JBAMCM010000073.1, forward strand.
CCGGGTCATTGGTCATTATCTTCTGGAGATTTTTTAGTTAAACCTTAAAGCTCTTAAGAATGTTATATGAACGAAATATATACGGAAAGTACAGTACGATCCAAAGGCTCTACGATACAAAGCGAGAGCTAGTTTCAGGCGATTTTACCAGGCTTAACAGCGTGGAATTCCTCTACCGATCTGGGACCAAAGTCCCCTCTCACTAATTGTGAGTTTGCTTCAACACAAAAATATACAATTAAATATTAATTTGAATTAACTGATTACTGATAAAAGGAGAAACTATATGGCATAAATAGTCCTTTCAAAATTTATAAAAATTTATATTTTACTTTTGAAATATTCATTAAAAGTTTTTTTGTAAAAATTCCTCTGTCGTCTGTTATATTCTTTTCATAATTTTGACTCATCCCTGCTCAAGGAATTCAATCCTATGAATTATAAAATCTAATCCACACTTCATTAGCTGATTGGTAAAGAATTCCGAGTAAGTCTGGGAAAACTTATCTGTGCTTCCACTGAATGAAATTGTTTGGCATTCGAAGCAATATAAAATAGATTCATTATTTATTTTCGAACTATCTGAGCGATAATGAGTAAGTTATAAGGGATTATATTTAAATAGGGCAATGATATTTACATGTTAGTTTTATGGGGTTTTGGATATGATTTGATTGATATCACCACCCTTTCGTTTGGCTTTTAAGGCGACGGGAATGGAGACTGTTGTCGACCAGGCCTATGTTAAGGTGTTTCCAGTGGTTGACGAGTATATAAATATATTTATGAAGAGAAATTTCTTGCAAAAAATTTGAGCCAAGTTGATGATAAATTCATTCATGGATTTTCAAATTTGGAATACTGAGGACCTTCAGGCTTAGACTCATATAATTTCTAATGGGTCCAGATATTAATTAAGTAAGTATGAATAGCTTGAAGTGAATACAAATCAACAACTGACTAAAATATACGATACTCCCGACCAATTCGAAACAGAGATTAAGAGGATGCTTGACCAACCAAAGAGCTATAGGGAAACCTCCAAGCAAATATCCCACAAAGCAACTTAAGGGCTCCTATGAAGCTTCAGCTTCATACAGATATTATCTATTTATTTTGAAAGGACTCAAGCCTAAAATAGTTGAATAGAATTTTACTTGAGAAAAATTTACAAAGATAAAATCAAAATGAAGAAAAGTCAGGGATAAATCGAAACAATGAATAAGTCCATCTCAACTTAAGAATTAATCAACTTACTTCTTTGATAAATCTATGTTTTTTTTAAAGAAATTTTTTAATTTAAAATTCAAATTATAAAAACAAAATCAATGAAAAGATTACAGATTCAATTAACTGTCAAGCCTGCAAATTTATTTTTATAACAAAATCAATAAGTCTTTTTTTTTAGCTCAGACCTAATTATTTTCCCAACGAAATAAAACAAATAAAAATCCATAAAAAAAAACGGCTTATCAAACAAATGATTTTTCAATTTCAAGCAGACTGTCAATTAAAAGGGATCCACGATAAAAACAAAGAAGCATATCGAACAGCAAAGTAGACTTCTCCTTCTTTTATTCCTCTCAACGGGTTAAACGACACCAAATAAAAAGAAATGGTCAAAATTGCACTGAGAACGTGCCAAAAAGTCGACAAATTGCCAAAAATAAGAAGAAAAAGAAAAATTACACCAAAAAACCAACTTAAAAGTCAACAAGGACACACAGAAAGAAAAAGAAGAAGTAGAAGAAAAAAATATGATCAGGTGCCTGAAAATGAAACCAAAGCAAACCAAAAGTAGAACAGTTGCAGAAAAAAAAAAAAAAAAAATCCGGAGGAAGGGAGGCAAGGAATATTACATTGAGTGGCAAAAGAAAAGAAATCAAAAATCTGGAAAATGCTCTGCCCACCCAGAAAAGTTCATCAAACCAAAGGACAAAAAAAAAAGAGGCAAAGAAAAACGAAGGAAACAAAAAAATATGAAGCAGTCAAGCGACTAAGAAAAAGGAAAAAATTCACTCATGAATCTGAATCAATGCACAAAATTCCAACAACAACAACAACAAGAAGGGGGGAAAAATATAAGGCACACACACACACACAGACACACATATGAGTGTGTGGTACAAACAAAAAAAAAAGCAAGCTCAGATTCAGAACGTGGCCAGAAAGGTTCTGCTCTGACCTTCCCCCTACCCGTGTATATGTGTGTGTATCTGCATCTTTTTGCTTTCGTTTTAGAAAACTCGAACTCGCGCGACATTCACAAAAAGAAACTGCAACAAAGCAAGGACGAATTTTTTGGCAGTTTTTATCGAGCAACTCAGCACTCAGCCCAAGCCAAAGCCGACTCCATCAGCCATATGCCACATATATAAATATATATCTACCGGTGTATATATATATATTTGTATCTGTGAGTACGTGTTACTGCAGTTTTGTTGGTCTGAGTCTGCCCGGCATTTGCATGAGTCTGTTCTGTTCTATTTTGTCCAGATCTACCCTACCCGGCCTGGGCCCGGTCTGGCCCAGTCTGGCCTGGTCTGGTTTGGTCTGGTCTGGTCTGGTTTGGTTTGGTTTGGTCTCGGTTGTGAGTAACTCGGGCTTTTGGTTGTGCATCGCTGGCTTTTGGCTTTTGTTTTCGACACTGGAGTTTTTTTCCTCCAACTCTGTCCTGTCCTGGCCTGGCCCTGTTGTGTTTTTAAAAAAAAGAAAATGCTTCCTTTTGGCTTGGCGCCTTTTTGGCTACCGTTTTGTGTCTGCTGCCAGTGCGATGGCAAGTCTCATCTTTTTCCTCTTATTTCTTTCGCTCTGCCCCACACAAAACAATCAACAAACACTTCTTTTTCCACATTCTTTCTATATCATTTTTTTTTATTCTGTGGGTTTTCAGTGGACACACACACGCACACCCACCAAAGAGACGAGGATTTTGGTTGAAGCACCCACTGGTTGCTGCAAAATTTGTATGAATTTTTTTGTTTTTTTTTTTTTGGCGGCATTTTCTTGTTCATTTTGTTTGAGGTTGTTTTCCTAACCAAAAACGTATGCAATGAAGAAGAAATCAACAAACAATTTTGCTTCTTTTTGAGCTGCAAATAAAACAGAAGAAACTTCTGACCCAATTCGGTGGACCGAACATTTTGTCAAGGACCTCTTGTCTCTTGTCTCTTTCAACCAAAATATTTCAACACTTTTTTTGTTTGTTATTTTTTTTTTTAGAAAATCTGTCTATGAGAATTTACTTGGTGTTTTTTGGGTTGTCTTTTTATTTGGAATACTTTTTTATGGTGTAAAAATTAATTTCCTTTGATTGATGTAGGAAATCTGTATAGGATAATGATTCAAAAAAGAATGTCTTCATTTGGAGTAAGCTCAGAATGTCAAATAGAATATTCAAATATTTAACAATTAAATAGGATCTTTCAAGTTCCTCGAACAGAGAAGTGTACAAAGGTCACTGGATTTGTAAAGTGTATGCAAGCATTCAGAATTGTTTATATCTTTATATATCTATCTGTATCTGTCTATATCTATTTGCATCTATCTGAATCAATCTATCGTTATATATCCATATCTATCTGCATCTATCGCTATCCCTCTACCTGTAGATACAGGTACATCTATATACATATACTTACTTATTTACACGTTTTACACGTTTCGAGTCGAATTAATGATCTGTCTTGCGACTAAGATCAACGCTGGAATAATTAATAAAACTAAACGCAACGAATACGTTTCAAGTCTTTATTTGTTGAAGGCCAACTTAAGACTGACTGTACAGAGTTTACTTAGTTTCTAAGCGGGCGCAAGAAATGCATTTAGTCAGCATTTAGTGCTCACAAAGCTTATTGGATTATTGTATAACAGTTTTGCGCGCTCTTCGTATTTCGATCTATTCACATGTTTTGCCTATGCAAGCTTATTTGTATGGTCTGGGGGTCTGTTGATGTGAGCATAATATGTGAAGCATAATATGCTACTATATATCCATATCTATCATATCTATCTGTATCTATCTATATCCATCTACATCTACCTGTACCTTATAATATCTATCCATATATATCTATATCTGGCTAAATCTATCTTTATCTTTCTATGCCTATCTCTATCTATCTATATCCATTTATATATATTTATCTGCATCCACCTATAGCTATCTGCATCTATCTATATCCGTCTATATTTACCTGTATCTTTTTGTATCCATCTATGTATATCCATTTCTATCTATACCTATCTGCTTCCATCTATATCCATCCATATCTACCTATACCTATATGCATCTATCTATATATATCCATATCAACCTATATGTGTTTGCATCTATCTATATCCATCCATATCTACCTATACCTATATGCATCTATCTATACCTATCTGCATCTAGCTATATCCATCCATATCAACCTATATGTATTTGCATCTATCTATATCTATCATATCTATCTATATCTATATATATTTATCTATATCTATCTATCTATACCTAACTGCATCTAACTATATCCAACCATACCTAACTTTATCTATATGCATCTTTCTATATATATCCATATCTATATGTATCTATATCTTTCTGCACCTATCTAGATCTTTATAATATTTTCCTTATCTAAAGTTTCAAGTCTTTCTTCCACTTCCTTCTTTTAATCCACTTTTTCCTCTTCAGCTTAGAACCTTAAGAATCCTCTTCCAACGACCTCTGTTAGAGGATACTAGAAACCTTTTAGATTCCAGCCCAAGGCCTTTCAGTTGACACTATTTGGGTTCCTCCTGAGCACATCGGTGACTCACGAGTGTTCCAGAACATTCCATTAGCCCAGAATATTTTGCATATGATTCTAAGGCCTTTATGGCTCAATTTTATTCAGTATGAAAGTATTGACTCTACGCAAGCATTGTGTGTCCGGCTTATGCAGTCATTTATCCATATCCGGAATGGTCTTCGAAATGTTGATCCTTTATGTGCTCTAATCTAGTGAATGACTCGTTAACCATTCATGGTTTAATTAAGATAAGAATAGAGAGACTGAGGCCAAAGTGGCTGGGCCATTTTCGTAAATGACCAACTGGACTGGCCAATTAGACTGCTGACTTGGCAAGAAAAAGACGGACTGAGAAAAAACAATCACAGATTTATTTTATTTCTTTTTAGACTCATGTACTTTCGATCTACTCATGAGGCTAAGCTGATTTGATAGTAAGTATCTTGTAAATGTTTTCTTTTCTGTTTACTGTTTTATGTTTATTGTTTCTCTTACTCCGCTCTCCATCCAACTCTCACACTAGCTTTCTGTGCACGTGTATGTGTGTGTGTGTGTGTGTGTGTGTTTTGTAGTGTCTTAAAATGTGCTAAAAAGCAATGCCTCCTATCCATCTAAAGTTGAGCTCATTGTTGCCGCCCTCATATGAGCCAGAATCCCAAAGATTTTCCTCCATCTTCTTTTGCCCTTCTTCTGCCCTTCTTCCTTCTGCCCTTCTCAGCCATTTGCACTTTCTCTCTTTTTGCCTTTCACTCTGCTAATGTTCAACAGTTGTTGCTGTTGTGGTCGTTGTTATTTGATGTGTTCTTGTTGCTTCTTCGCACACCCCCACCCCCTCCTCTTCCCCCCTTTCCTCATCCATTCTATTCGTGTTCTTTTTGCTGTTGTTGTTGTTGTTATTGCCATGGCTGCTTGCTTATTTAAGCCGGCGACGCGTAGATTACATCAAAGTTGAAATAATGTCGCCTCAACATTTCAGGATTTTTGTTGGGATTTTTTGTCCTACTTGGCTCATCGAATAGCTTAGCCTTTGCCAAACAACAAGCCCAAAAAAAAAGGCAACACCAAATAAAAATAAAATCCACCAGACACTTCAATACACACTCTAGGTTAGCTGACTATGTTCACTTGGTTATCCCAAATTTCAAAGAGAAAAGTCATTCAGACTTTTTTCTAACTTTGCAAATATTTTGAAAATTAATTTATTTTTTGTAGAGGAAAAATTTGTAACAAAAAATATAGACTTACCCTGCACCGAATTTATCTGAAATTAAAATAAAATAATCATTTAAGATCGGCTGAAAAATTCTTATTATTTTTTTTTATTTATATTTAAATTTAAAAAAAATAAATAATAATAATAATAATTATTAAATAGGAAATATTCCATACTTAAAACCAAAAATAATTAAAATATTTTGGTCATCAAAACTAATTGATTTTTATATGAATATTACATTATAAAATAAGTAATGTGGCTTAAAGAATGAAAGTAAAAATGTTAAAAATTAAAAAAAAAATGAAAATTATAAAAAAAAAAAATTAATAAAATAGTTTTAAAAATTATAATAACTAAAAATAAAACTCATAAAAAAAAAAACAAATCAATGATAAAAAAAAAATTAACGAAATATAAATGCAAAAAAAAAAGATATATTAAAATAAATCAAGTAAATAAAAAAAAGAAGAAAATAAAAGTTTACTAAAATGAAAATCTTTTAAATATTACAACACAAATTTTATAGAAAGTAAAAAAAACTTCATTTAAATTATTTAAATTATTAATTATTGAAAAATATAATAATAATATAAGTCAAGTAAATTTTAAAATAAGAAGAAAATGGGGGTATTAAATAAATAATAGTCAAAAAAAAAACAAAAAAAAAAAATAAAAAAATTAAATGTAATGAAATAAATCAAATAAAGAACATAAAAAAATAACTAAAATTTCAATGAAAAATATAACAAATTAAATGGAATTAAATAAATCATATAAAGAACAAAAAAAATACTAAATAAACATTCAATATAATAAAATTAAAAATAAAAAAATTAAAAAAATTTGTTTTTTTTTTTTGAAAAAAAAAAAATTCAATTCGTAAAATTAATAAAAAAAAGGACAAATCAAATTAAATTAAAAGGACGACAAAAGTTAAAAAAATATAAAAATAATAAAAATTATAGCAGAAAATAAAAGCTCAATAAATAAAAAAAAAAGAATAAAAATAATAATAAAAAATAAAATAAAAATAAAATCAAAATATTTCGATAGTAAAAAGCCTCATGGAAGTCCTTGTCTATTTTAAATCAAGGCAAATGTGTGTTTGTAAAATTGCCCTCTGCTGTTTATACACTCAAACACACTCACACCCACCCACACTCATGTGCATAAATAAACAGACACATGCCAAATTGCGAATGTGATAACCCAGCGAAAGCGACATGCAAAAGAGATGCCAGCCTAAAAAAAAAAAAAAAAAATAGTAGGCAAAGCAGTGAAAAGAAAATGCAAAAAAAAAAAGAAAAAAAATGTAAACGACCAGAACAAAAGGCGCCACAAGAAGAAAAAAAAATGTAGTAGAAGAAGAAGAAGAAGAAGAGGAGGAGGAGGAGGAGAAGGCAAGAAAGAAAAAATCGAGCATACAAATCCCGGTTTGTAAGCCAATTTGCACTTAGGCTTATCTAATGTCATATCATTTGTATAATGTTGTGTTGGCCTGATACTTGATGCCTACTGCTGTCGATATATATTCCCCACACACACACACACGCACACGCACGAGCCACCCACACACGCATGGCCATACTTTTGAACTATGCATGAGAAGTGAGCGAATCATGGGAGAGGTGATGGGGGGGGGGGGGGGGATGTGCATGTGTGAGTGTGAGTGTGCCTTATCCTGCGGGGTTCATTTCTAAGCTCATTTATGTTTATCACAAATGCGTGCCAAAGTGTGTCGTTATTCTTCTTCTTCTTCTCATTTTGCTGAAGCTTCATCTTCTTCTCAAGCCGAAAAAAAATAAAATAAATAAATAAGAAGAAGAAGAAAAAAAAATGTAAAAGTTTTTGCGCGGCGCGAACAAAAACATTTCAAATATTCAAAAAAGGCAACACACACACGCACACATACGCCCAAGCAATAACACCAAAGCACTTGCCTGATTCCTGGCAGGGGTCTAACACTCACACACACACACATAAATGCGTGGGTTGTACTCAACTAGTCGAAGCATGTCCTGGCCATAGAAATTCATCTAACGGCTGTAACAGGTAATTGAACTTGGTTATATGGCGCATGGAACTGCAAATGGAAATGGAATTGAATGAGCTCATGTGCCCCAAATGCGCGCCTCCACATAAATGTGTGCATGTGTGCGTGGCTATGGCGAGGCCAGACCAGACCAAGCCAGGAAGATAGCAAATGTGTGCGAACTATATAATGCGGGCATAAAAAGGATTCGCCCAAAAGGCAATATCAGACAGCACAGCGCAAAAATATTTAGAAAGTGAAAGCCAAGGAGAAAGAGAGTGAGAGTTGGGTTGGGGTGGGATGGGGGGCAGGCATGATGCCTGCACACATTGAATGTAGTCAATTTCAAATAACATGAAGCTTTTGTATATGAAAATTGCAAATTGTATGCCATAGTTTCCACCACACACGCACTCTTCAGATACTTCTGACGACGACAACGACGACTCAACAGCATCAACATATTCTGATTATATGTAAGAGTGTGTGTGTGTGTGTATGTGTGTGTGTGTGTGTTGGCATTGTAGTAATGCCAACTGTTGAACTGTTGAATAATTCATGGCCAACTGGAGATTTGTGCTGAAATAAGGCATTGCCATTTGCCTGGTCGGTTTGATCCTGGCCTGGCTTAGTCGATTGGATTGTTAGATTTTTTCGCATAAAAAAAAAATACAACGAGTCTATGGCAGCTGTCAAGTACGCTGGATTTGTAAGCTTTCTCTCAAACACAACAGAAAAAAAATAAATTTATTTTTGGCAAATTATTTGGTGAGAAGTTAAAGCCTTTTTCTTTTCCTACCAAAAAATTAATTAGATTTTTAAGAAATTTTAAAAAGAAAACAAAAAAAGTTAAATTAAAATCATTATAATTTCTCCTTCGAATCGTGGACTCTGTACTCTCTTAAGGAACTCGATCAGAACCTGGGAATTCCTTGACTTGGTTTTTAGGTTTCCAAAATAAATTCAAAAATTTTCGGCATAATTCTGAGTTGAGTTGAGTCACTTTGAATTTATCTAGAATCTTGTGGATTACCTCGCATAAGTTCTTAAGTCAGTTCCTTGTATTATTCTGCCTATAAAGCAAAATAGTCCGAATTTTTTTTTTATTTTCAGAATTTTCTTCAAAAGAAAAAAATAGTCCGAAATTTTTTCCAATTTTTTTTATTTTCAGAATTTTCCTCAAAAGAAAAGAATAGTCAAAAATTTTTTTTTCAGAATTTTCTTGATAAGAAAAGAATAGTCCGAAATTTTTTCTAATTTTTTTTCAGAATTTTCCTCAATAAAAAATTTCCTTTTATTTTATTTTCAGAATATTCCTCAAAAGAAAAGAATAGTCCGAAATCTTTTCTGTAATTTCTTTTATTTTCAGAATATTCCTCAAAAGGAAAGAATAGTCCAATTTTTTTTTATTCTTTTCAGAATTTTCCTCAAAAGAAAAGAATAGTCCAAAATCTTTTCTATTTTTTTATATTATTTTCAGAATTTTCTTCAAAGGAAAAGAATAGTCGGAAATCTTTTCTGTAATTTCTTTTATTTTCAGAATATTCCTCAAAAGAAAAGAATAGTCCAAAATCTTTTTATTTTTTTTTTTTTAGAATTTTCCTCAAAAGAAAAGAATAGTCCGAAATCTTTTCTAATTTTTTTCCGAATTCTCCTCAAAAGAAAAGAATAGTCCAAAATATTTTCTAAAATTTCATTTATTTTCAGAATTTTCTTCAAAAGAACCAAAGAGTCAGCTTTGAATATATTTTTACTTTTCCCTTTTCTTTAGATAGTTTTGGGTAAAATTTGCCTTGATTCCTTTTTCGGTTATATAAGAAAAAGCCCACAGCTCTTTCATTTATTCCCTTTTTGATCTTCTTTTCTTTAGCTCCTTTTTTTTTGGATTTTGAAAAATGCTTAAAAAAAATTAATCATGGCTTTTCTCAGATTCAAATTAATCTCAAGGTATTTCGATGAAATTTTGTCTTTAAAAATTTACCAGATTATTTATGTTTCATATAAAACCATTAAGCCCTTTAATCTGCCAGTCTCATTAGCTATAAAGCACAAATCTGCCGGAGTTAGTATAAACAAGTCCTTGATAATGATAATTTTATATTTCATTTTACTCCCAAGGTTAAATTAATATAAAACTGAAAATCTCAAAAACCTTAAAAGCCAAAATCTTCAATTAAAAACCAATAATATGTTTAAGGAACTCTCAGACTTAATATATATTTAGCTCAGCTCTGCACTACTTTTTCTTGCTCTGATAATTTCAGAGTCCTTGAATTCAGAGGCTAACAAGTTCTTTCGATCTTGGCATCCGCATTACTTAAATCCTCACCCCTCCTCAAGACAGTGGGAAGCTAGCAAATAGGTCTTTGAATAGCCCGCTAGATGGCGCACTTTTTTTTACCGGATATGACCAAAGTGGATTGTTTTTGGTAATCAGAATAAAAGTATCGAAACCTATTAGAATCTCTAAAAAGGCAGTGCCAAGGCAAAACGGTTCCTCTGAATACTTGACTCTAGCATCAGGGCTCAGGTTATCTCAGGTAGAGCTTTTAGTAAGTTCCTAATTATATCTCTTTCCCAACAAATAGACCTCATAAGTTCTCTAGAATTCAAGTACTCATGAATATTTCAAGACCCTCATAAATATTTAAAGATATTCTCCCAGAATTTTGAGAGCCTTGAAAAAGACTCAACTTAGATCAAAATAATCTTTAAACTTTTAATTCCATATAAATATCAAAATATAATTCCAATACAAAATATATCGAGGAAACCAATTGAGGCTGATTAATTTTGGGTCCCTGGAAATTTGCCCTCAAGAATTTCCTCTTCAATTTTAATTTTTTTTTTTATTCTCATTTTGAATAAAAAATATATTTGATTATTTTGTTTTTTTCAAAAATCCGCTTTGATTGGTTTATTTTATTTTATTTTTATGTGGGAATAATTTTTCTTCTTATTTTTTTTCAGCCCTCGCTTTTCCGTGTTGTTGTTGTTGTTGTGGCATGGAAAATTCTGTTTTTCTCTTGTTGATTTTGTTGTGAAAAAAATATTTACTTATTCATTTCCTTTTCTGCATATTTTTTCCTCCCCCCCCCCCCTCTGCATTTCTCTATCGCCTTCTTTTTCCTCCATTTTTCAGCTCAACTCGAACTTGCTCTGTTTTTTTGTTTTTGGTTTTCCCGTTGACTCGTTTATTTGATGCATTTTCTTTTCACACAGAGAGAGGGGGGTCCTTTTTTCACATGCCTGGCCAAGCATTTTCTGGGTGGTTTGCTGTGCTTTGCTGTGCGCCTGTTGTCGTCGGTCCCAAACGGGAAACAGGTGAAAATTTTCGAGAATTCCGAGGGGCGTCTGTGTGGGCCATCTTCTTGGGCAGGTCTTGGTTTTTTTTTTTTTTTTTTTTTTTTTTGGCCATGCCTTTGCCTGTTTTCTTTACTTTCTTTTGTCAACCTTTTTCTCCCAAGCTCACACGGCTCGCTCTGTGTGTTTGTGTGTGAGAGGGGGAGAACGGGGGGGGGGGGTGGGGGTGGAGGCATCAAGCAGGAGACTCAACAGGTGGCGCCTGCTGGACTTGGCAAGCGGCACGCGCCACGCGCCACTTGACACCTCCCCAGCCAGGGCCGGCATTGCCACCACCCCCCCTCCCCTCCACCCGCCAACAGCACCCCGAAAATGCTGAAGGCCATTCAATTTTCTTTCCTTTTGCGGTAGAAATGTTCTCTCCTTCTCATTGTGGTCGTGTGAGTGTGCAGCACTTTTGACTGCTTCTTTTTGGTGGCACCCGAGCGACACCGACACTGGCACCAACGACACCCTTCACCCACTCCTCCCACCCTCCCAATGACTCTGCCGTGTTTCTCCTTTTTTGGCTGCAACGCTAGCTGGTCTGCTCTCTCCCCTCCCCCCTGAGTCCTTCGTTTTTTACTGTTTGCAATTTTTTGTTTGTTTTTCTTTTTTTCTTTTTTTTTGGTTGTTTTCCTTTTGAATCTGCCATGTGAGTTTCGAAAATTCCGGCTTGCAGCTGGCGGAGCCGACATAGATGAATCAATGATTGGTTAAATGAATAGAAAACTGCCGTTGAGTGGAGGTCGGATCGGGGTGTGGAGAGATGTGGGCTTGGCAAGTGTCTAAAATTGACCAGAAGAGCAGCCGAATCATTTAAAGCTTGGCAAATCACTTTTGTCTCTATTTTTTTTTTGTTTTTTTTTTTTTTTGTTTCGGCTTTCATTGACATTGAATCGTTGCTTTTGATTTTTAAACATTTCGCTTTGTGCGGCTTTTAGGGTTTCATGTTTTTTTCATTTTGTTTCAGACACTTCATATTCTTTTTTTTACTTCACTAAACTACTTCAATTTAAGTTTGGTATTCATTGCGGCTGTCCTAGGGTTTTTTGTTTCATATACAAATTAAACTCTTTCAGGATTGATTGTTTTGATGGATAATCAAATCTCAAGGGTCTTAGAGTTTCACAAGGATATCCTATGGCTATATAAGTGATATGTCATAGGGATTCTTAGGGGTCTCTCAAGAGGTTTGTAGAAGAATCGGAATAACTTTCCAGGACAAAATCAAAGCTTTTTCTTGGGTATCTCAGACATGTCCATAATCTCCTCGAAACCCCTAAAGTTTCCTATATTCTTTGGCTATATCATAGCACAAGTCAAGAGATTTCACTGGTAGTTCCCTATTCGAGGTGCTCAGAGGTAAACCAAGACTACCCTAAAGGTTTTCTAAGCTTTTCTAAAGTTCAAAGAGATTCGCCAGGATTTTCCGAGAGTACCTTGAAGATATATCAACAGTCTCCTGCATGATTTATTTGCCTTTCAAGTAAGGCAAGAATTTGATTGTACGAGAATATGAGCCTTAGATTTCCAAGATATCTGATATTTACAATGTCTTTAAGGGGAGGGCATGCCCAGGATATATCAAAGAAATGAAAAGCCCTAAGGCTTAGGTTTTTTATTGTGGATTTTGAAGGCCTTTTTGAAAGGGTTCTGAAGAGTCCGAAGAGAATCTTAAGCCTATTCAAGGGTTAGCTAAAGAAATCTTTAGCTTCTTATTAGGAGAGTATCTTGAGGATATATATAGCATATTCCAAAGAAATCTCAAGGTAAAAACTATTCGAATGTTTAGCTTCTTATAGGGAGAGTATCTATTCAGGATATTCCAAAGACCTCTCAAGGTAAAAACTATTCAAATGTGTAGGTTCTTATTGGGAGAGTATCTTGAGGATATATACAGGATATTCCAAAGACATCTCAAGGTAAAGACTTCACAGTTTCCCCAGTCTTTCTTAAGGATATCATGAATAATTTTAAGAGAGTTGGGTTATCTTAATCCAGTTGATATTCCAGTTATTATTCAACGATATCCCAGGCCTTATAGGAAAATCAATTTGGGTCTCTAGGTTATTTTTTAAGTACCTCAGGAATATGGTATAAATTTCATTTCAGTTTCATTTATATTTCTATTGCATTCCTCTTGGAATTTCCAAAGATTTTCAAATATCATAAAATGAAATATGAATTTCACTCAATTCCGTGTTGAATGAAAAAGTGTCAAAAATAATCAAGGTAAAAAATAATTCAATAATAAAAAGTGATAAGTATAGTTCTAAATTCATTATAGCTCTCATTATTTCAAACTAAAAGGGAAAAATTCAAAAGAAAAATAAAATAAATAATGGTGAAACGGATTAAATCGGTCTCAATTAAATTAAAAAATAGAATATTGAAAAAAATATTTTACATGTTGCTGTCAAATTTAATTTTAAGCCATTTTAGTCTACGTATGTTTTTTTTCTCTCTCTTTAGATAATCTGAAAAAAAAAAAATGTTATAAAAATGGCCAGAAATTGTCTGGACCCGGTCTGGCCTACCTGTGATGTGGCCGCAGTAAAGCGTAACCAAAACAGTTTAGATTAAACATTTCTCTTCTTTTTGTCAAGTCAGAATTGAAAGCGTTCCCTTTAGCAGAGAATCTCCCCCCGCCTCTCCCCCCTCAACCCATGGTTGTCATAGATATATTGAAATGTTGGCTCATTTAATGCTAAAAAAAAAGTCAAGTAAAAACAAGACAAAAGGGTTTCGGCATTGACTGCAGCAAATGAAGTAAAAGGAACTCGGCCTGGCGTTGGGCAAAACAAATTTATTTGAGGTTATGTGTAGAGGTGAGGCAGACCCGTGCTGGTCACAAAATTTTTTGGACCAGACTGTACCCACACGAAGGTACTTTTATTGGATTTATATCAAGCATTTTTTTTTATTTTTCATTCAACTTTTTGTTGTCTTTTAATTGTGATGTTTTTTTATTTTTATTATTTTTGGGCTTGGTATGTGGTGTAAAAATGCTGACAACGAACTCGGAATTACCAATAGAAATAATAAAAATGAAATTTTCTGCCCAAAAAATTGTTGTTACTGCAACTCTCTGTGTGTGTGTGTGAAAGGAGAGTCTGTAGCTGGAATAACAAACAATCGACATGGTCGCAAATTAATGAATTTATTGGATTTAAGCTTGGCTGGCTACCATTGATGCGGATACCAAAAAAAAAAAAAAACTTGAAAATATAAAATAAAATTAAGAGAATTTTTTTTTTTTTTTTTTGAAATAAATTCTGAAATAAAGTTGACATGAAAGTTTGAGTTATTTGATGTGTTTTTATTTTATTAAATTTAATTAAATTTTGGTTGGTATGAAAAAAAAATTGCCTACTTTTCGGCGCCGTCAGAAAGTGCTCATGGCCCGGCTGGGTTTGTGTCTAGGCTAAGCTTTCCACTGATCTTGACTAATTAAAAGCTCAACTTGAACAAGAAATTGAGTGAATGTCTGTTTGAGTGGAAAAAAAATAGAAAAAAATTCTGTATTTCTTTTTTGGTTTCGTGGTAAAAATGAAACTTATAAATCAACTAGCCGGGCCAAATCCACTCCAACCCAAAAGACACCCACACAAAACTGCTGCTTCTTTTGTCCGCGAAAAGAAACAAGTAAAAAAAAAAACGGGCAAAGAAAAACGAAACTCTCAGAAAAGTGGGTGGCTGGCCACCCCCCATCCCCCACTCCCCTCCCCCATCTGGCATTTTCTCTTATTTTTTGGGGGGTTGCTCTTAAAAGCATCTTGGCCCTTTTTTTAAGAGCAACAAAAAGCAAAATGAAGAGAGTGAAAATTGCTAGCCAAAAGAAAAAAAGGAAAACCCGAGGCAAAAGAAAAAAGGACCGAGAGAAGAAAAAAAAGAGAGAGAGCGAGAGCAAAAAAAAATTAACCAAAGCAAAAATAACAATAAGAAGAAAATAAAAGAAGAAGAAGAAAAAGAAGCTGAGGCAGAAAAATCGAAAAGGAAAATACACGACAACAACAACAACAAAAGGAAAGAAAATTGTATTTTTTTTACCAACTAAGAAAACGAAGCGCCAAGCAAAAGAAAGAAAACTCTGCACATGTGTTGGTGACAGCGCTGCCTCTGCCAGCGTAGAAGCCAGCGTAGAAGGTTCTGTAAGTGTGTGTTGGTGTGTGTGTGTTGGTGTGTGTGTGTCTCATATGGACCAAGAGAACTTTCACTTTTTCTTGGCAGCGCCGTCAGCTTCAGCCTGACTGCGGCCCTCGACATTTTTCCTGCCACACAAAAAGAGCGAGAGAGAAAATCCTGGTAACAAATAAATTTCCTAGCCAAAAAAAATGAAAGCATAAGAAAAAGATGAATACTTGTTTTTCTTTCCTCCCCCACTATCTTCTTCTTCTTCTTCTTGAAGGAAAGGTGAAAAAATAAAATTTAGGTAAAAGACAAAAGTAAGACCAAGTCGACCTTGGGTCGAGGCGGCCAACCAGGCCAAAACCAAAGCTACCCTCCTCTTGCCCGCCCCCTTCTCCTACCACCCTCGGGCAGTAAGAAATTATCGAGAGCACCAACCAAGTCAACCACCTGTAAGCCAAGTTGACACTGACCGGCGGCACACACACACACACACACACATGACACTCTTCCTCTCTCTCTCTTTTCTATTGAGTCTTGAAAGTTTCCCTCAACAGGTTGGCAGAGCCCCGTAAGTCCCCAAAGGCCCACACACACACACACACACACTGAGGGCAGACATATGCCGGCTTTAAGGTAACTTTAAGTCTGACTAGGCTCAGGTTAGATTTTCTCCCCTTTCCAAGAACAACAAGAAAAAAAAAGGAAACTGTAAGCAAAAAAAAGAAAAGAAACAAAGAATAAAAAAAAAAAATAAATAAAGACATGTTGCCAAGACTTTTCTTTCTTTTTCTCTCCCTCTCCCTCCGTCTCTCTCTCTCTCTTTATTTTCGACCTTGAGCTTTTCTGGCTGAGCTGAGCTGCGCTGGCAGTCATGACAGCAGCCAGCGATTCTAGGAGCCCAGCCAGCCCAACCACTGGCCCTAGACCATTGTTAGGCGAGGACAGGCCAAAAGTGTAGCGAGGGAGGTAAACGGAGGGGGGCCGGAGGGGGTGGTGGTGGTAAATTGAGAAGGCTTTGGCCTTTGAGCAGCCATCAGACTTGCTCAGCCTGTTGCATATATGCCAAAAAAAAAAAGAAATAGTAATCCTGCCAGCCCAGACACAGCCAGCTGGATGTATATCTGTATATGTGTGTGTGTGTGTGTGTGTGTGTGTGTGTGTGTGTGTGTGTGTGTTATGGCTGTCAAGGCGACCCACATTTCGTGTCAAACATGCTCCTTGCCGGCTGACTGCCTCGCCAGACGGCCAAAACCTGGGCCGGGCCCAGCCTGGGCAGGCCAACAGCCTCACACACACGCACATACACACACACACTCTCACACAGAAAGCCAAGAAAGGAGAGTTATTGAAGTTCGAGTGTGACAGGAGCTACTTGACCTACCTCCAGACAAATTCGATTTGGTTTATCTCAAGAATATCCTGGCTCGACTTTTTTCTGCTCAAAAAAAAAAAAAAACAAACAAAACAGAAAAAGTATTTTCGTCGTCAACGCCCTCACTTTTGGTCTTCTGCTTTGCCCATCCACCCTTCTGTTTTGATACTCTTTTTGACAAAAGGTCAAATCATTTTGGCTTGGACAAAAACAATGAAGATTTCGAGCATTTCTTGATTATTCTCAAAACGATTTCAACCAGGTCGGAAACCATTGCAATTTCAATCAAAGCCTTAACAATTTCGGAGCCATTTGAATTTGTCACCAGGTAATTTTTAAAAATTGGTTTGGAAAGTTTTATATATACTTTTAAAATATTAAGAAAAAAATTCCTAAATAAAAAAGCTTCCAAAAATTAATCCTTAAAATTTTCAGAAATGGTTCTTTAAAATTCTTTATTAATATATAATATTTTTAATGAAAATGGAAAACTGTTTCAGAATTGCTTTCGGAAAATTTATTTTAAGCTTTTTAAGAATTCGTTCAAAAATATTTAATCCTTATCAGTTAGTTTCTTTTTCTAAGTCAATAAGAACAATTTTTACAAAATATGAAAAAATTCAAAAATACAAAAAAAAAAAATAAAAATAAAAATAAAAAAATAATCTTTCAGGAATTTAAAAAAAAAGCCCAAGAATTTTCTAAAAAAAAAAGTTATGAATTAAATTATAAATATTATTCATTCAGGAATTAAAAAAAAAATTTAATTACTCTTTCAGGAATTAAAAAAAAAACCTTAAAAATACTTTCAAAAAATTCTTGGAAAGTTTTAGTATTTCTAAAAAAAATTTAATTAAAAAAAAAATAATTGTCAATAAAAACAAAATCAAAAATATATAAAAAAAATTACTCTTTCAGGAATTAAAAAAAATTATAAAAATGGTTAAAGAATTTTTAGAAAATTCATTTCAAGCGCCCTAAGAATTTCTAATATATTAAATTAAAAAAAAAGAAAAAAATACTTTTTCAAAAATTAAAAAAAAAAAATTCTTAAAAACGCTTTAATAATTCTTGAAAATTCATTATAAAAATCCTAAGAATTTCTAAAAAATTCAATTTAAAAAAAATTAAGAAAACAGAATACCCTTTTAAAAATTTAAAAAAAATCCTTAAAGCTTTCTTGGAAATTCTAAGAATTTCTAAAAAAAGAAACTATTGCTCAGATGAATTAAAATGGAAATTAAAAAAAAATCAAATCATCGAAAAACTCTTTAAAATTTTTTTTAAGAAATAAAACAAATTCTTTAAAAATTCTCAAAAAAACTAATCTTTAAAAATTTCTGAAAAAATCTTATAAAAATTCCTTAAATATTCTCAAGAAATAATCTCATTTTCCCCCTCAAAAAAGGGTATTCAGTTTTCGTTGGTTTCAAGCCTGCCTTGGCCAGGGCTTTCTTTAATTCATGTTTCTCTTTTTGTTTTATGTTGTTGTCTTATTTTTCCCCACCCCCTGGTCAGTTTTTTGTCTCAAAGATTTCTTCTTCTCCCTATATTTTTTTCCTAGGATTTGTTTTCTGTCTCCGAAGCAAAAGCTAGTTTGCCACATATTGTCCATATTGAGAGATAATGTCACGCCTTTAGTTATTGATTAAATGGCCTGGACAGGCCAATTCGGTATCTATTTGTGTGTGTGTGTGAGTGTGTGTGAGTGTGATTGTGGTCTAAATGTCATTTACATTTGATGGGTTAATCATACCAAGCCTAAGGCACTGGAGGACTAAAGGAGTGAGGGGCTGAGGGGCTGAGGGATATAGGCAACTACTTCTGGAATTTCTCTGAATAATTTTCCCTAATTTTTTTGAATAGATTTAATTGGTTCTTAGTTAGATTTGAGGTTCTTTGGAAGACTTACTTTTCAAATCATTTTTTCCTCCTTTACAAATCCTGAGAAATACTAAGAAAATTACCAGATTTTCTCTTGCAAATATTTTCAAGACTTAACCCGATTCAATATATAACAAAATTTATATAAGAAATTGAAATATATAAAAAAAAAATAAAAAAAATTGAAGACAAAATGCAGTCGACTGAGTCGGGCAAAGGTGCATCAATGTGGCAGGGAATCGGTCTGTATTAAGTTGCAGCGACCTACATAAGGCCCAAATGATCATCAGAAAGGGCTGAGGTGAGGGGCGAGGGGCTAGGTGGGATGGGTGCGGCAAAGTCGGATAGAAAGGCACCAGCGCGATTCGAGCAGTTTTACAATCAATTTGTGACTTCTTCTTCTTTTTTTTTGGGTTGAAACAAACTTGTATATTTTTTTTTTTATGTGAAACGAAACGAATCGAAACGCAAGACAAAAAAAAAAGTGCAACAAAGATTAAAGTAGAAAAGGGAAGAGCAAAAAAAAAAACCTTAAAAAATTGGCAAAAACAAAAATAACAAAAACAACCGAAAACTGAAACTTTTGCTGCCGTTTTTGTTGCGTCTTCTTTGGTTTCTTCTACCAATTTTGTTGCCTGTTGCTCGTCAGCCTGCAACGCGGTCAACTAAAATCTCCTTCTTCTTCTTCTTTTTTATGTCTTTTTTTTTTTGGCAAGATCAAATGCAGCTTGAAATATACGCCAACCTTCCTCCTGGCCCCGCACACCCTGACAAGCTAACTCGAAACTTGTTTCCTTTTTTTTCTACCGAAAAAAAAAAACACAAAAGATCTGAGCAACTTGTTCGATTCCCCAATTCCTTGATTGCTCAAACTGTTTCCGAACAGGTTTCACAGCCAATCTCTTCACTTTGTGTCTGTCTGTGTGTGTGTGTGTGTGTGTTTGCGATTTCAAAACTTTTTGCTGCACAATTTTGCTAGTTTTTTTTTCGAACAAGAAAAAAAAAATATGGATGGAAGCCTTGGAAAAAAATTGCCAAAAGCTTTTAACATTTCCAAAAATTTATTTGACTAATTAAAAAATTTAAGAAACATAAAAAAAAAATTATTTTGTCCTTGATTGATTTAATTAAAAATTATTAAGCTTAAAATAATTGCAAAAGGTTAAAAAAAAATCAAATCAAAATCAGAAAATTGATGAAAAATTGTGCTCACGGAAATTATGAAAAAAAATTGATATAAAAATAAATCAAATTTTTAAAACAAATTTTTTAATTAAAAATCGGTAAGATCTTAAATATTATTTAATTTCGATATTTGAGAATTTCATTTAGGTTAAGGAAATAAGGACCTGACACTGGTCTATTTGGACTCCACTGCCACTGCCTCAGCCGGTAGAAACTTAATCCCAAAAAAAAATATATATATCTGAACACTAGAATCCTTTAATTAATTAATTCTTTTTTTTAATTAATATTAAATGTCTATTTATTAGTTAGATATATATTTTTTTAATTAATTTATTTATTTTTATTTATTTTATTAATTTAGTTGCTTCAACCTTTTTTTTGATGGAAATGATTCAGATTTGAATTTTATTCAATTCAAATTAAATTTAATAAATTATATTTAATTATTGTAATTTTATCAATTTTTTTATATTTTCCCATGTTTTCGTTTTACACGAATAAAATAAAATTTAGATTTTTAATGTTATAAATTTTTAAAGTTTTGGTCTAGGCTCAAATCCTTCCAGAGAGTCGAATAATTATTTAATTATTTATTATTTAATTTATTAATTTTTTTTTCTTGAAAAGAAAAAAAGTAATTGTTTAAATTTTTAAAAATTAATTTGAAAGTTTTTGAAATGGATTTTAAATTTCGATTTTCCCAATATTTCCAAGGCAAATCTGAAGACCAGTTCAGACTTTAACAATTTTTCTAAAAATGCCTGAAAATATGACAAAAGAAGTTGGAAACATTTTTTCTTCGATTCTTCAATTTTTAATTAATTCAAAAAAATTTCAAAAAATAATTTTAAGAATTCATAAAAATATGACAAAAGAAGTTGGAAAAATAATATCTTAAATTTTTCAATTTTTAATTATTCCAAAAATTCAAAAAACAAAAGAAGTTGGAGACATTTTTTCTTCGATTCTTCAATTTTTAATAAATTAAAAACAATTTTCAAAATTTATTCCGAAAATTCATAAAAATATGACCAAAGAAGTTGTGGACATATTTCCTTCGATTCTTCAGTTTTTAATTCAAAATAATTTTGAATATTATAAAAAAAAAATATCGATAATTATCAAGTCCAAAGGGACACCTAATAGATACTTCCAACTTCACTTCTACCACTTTCGACTTATCCAAAAATATCATAATATACTCAAATCAATTTGAAGTGTTTGCCCCCCCCCCCCCCCCCCCCCTCTTGTCCACACATGCTCAAATAAAGTTATCAAATGTTTTTCCTGTTGTTGTTGTTTTGGGACAAGACAAAACGTCAAAGTTTTGACACTAGAAAATGAAATTAAATGGATGGCTAGGCACAAAATAAAATAACCTAGAAATAACAACAACAACAACCAAAGGAAGAAGAAGAAGAGGAATAATAACAAAGACAAATCGGTTTGGCCTGAAAGGGGGGAGTTGCTCAAAGTTTAAGTGGAATTGATCCTTCTCACTGTCTCTCTGTCTGTCTGTGCGTGTCCATATGAATGCGTGTATGTGTGTGTGTTTGTGTGTGTGTGCTTGTTGTTTTTTCGCACCCTTAAGTGTTTATCATGTAAAACACCAAGAAAACATGTCAAACATGCCAAATATGCATGACCCACAAATTATGCCAAACTCACACACACAAACACACAAACACACACACACATATACATTGTAAGCTGCAGTCCTTTACTGTGGGCATTCTTCACCACTTGAACCAAAATCTGGGATTACACCACACACACACCCACTCACACACACATTCACATATGGAATGATGGACCCAAAGACACTGCTGGCTCACCCCTCGGCATGTCCTTGGCTTCTTGTCCTTTGCCCTTGTGTAATTTCCTCAAGTCAAATTCTCCAACTCCACCCCACATCCACAGAGAAATTCAGAGTCAAAAGTTTTGGCACACCCACACAGACACATATGAAAACCTTAAATGCCTTGACCAAAACAAAAAAGCTCAGGCGTGTGAAATACTTTTGTGGTCACATTAGTCTACGCCTCTTTGACTCTCCCTCTTTCTGTGTGTGTGTGTGTTTTATCCTTGGGCATATGCTGAGCATTCAAATTAAGAAATGACCAGAATCGAGGCGAGTCGAGTTGAGGCGAGTCGAGTCGATTTGAGTTTATTAAATAAGTCAAAGTCGGTCAGTGGTTATTTTGGGCCACCCCCAGGACTGCGACCAGGACTCTAGGACTGGCTTCCGGTTTGGTCTTCCTACGTGTGTCTGTGTGTGTGTGCGGAAGTCATAATTGGAAATTACACACATAATCATCAAAAGGGCTGTGCTGGGCTCGGCTGGGCTTGGGGCTGGTGTGTCTGTGTGTGTTGGCCAGACTTGAAATCTTTTTTGGCTGCTATGAATTTATTAGAAATTCAAAAGTGAATTTCTCTGATTTCTCCCACAAAAGCCAAACTGACCCACAAATGATTTCGTCTGATTTTTTTTCGATATTTTTTTTTTTTGGGGTCCGAAGAAGTCTTCTTGGTTGTGTCGCCTTTGGCTTTTTATTTTTGTTGTTGTTGTTGTTTTACGTCTTTCCTCTGTGACCGACTTGAGGGTTAAAAAAAAAAAAAAAAAAAAAAAGGAACTGGCATGCCGTCCCATGCCAAAACCCAAACTGCTGCGTGCTGGCCCAGCCTGGCCTGGCCCAGCCTGACCCAGCCCCTGGCTGGATTGTTGGCTCTGCCGGGCTCTCCTGTGCGTGTTGCGTCAAGCAATTTCACTCTTGGGTAAGCTTCTAAACGTAGCGCATGATGTGGCTTTTAAATAGCAGTCAGGTTGTTTGTTGTCTTACTCCAGATGCTCAATGCTGGTTCCTCAATCCTCAACTCAATGCTGATGGTTATTTCAATGCGCGAAATGGGATAGGAAATGTCTCGCAGGTATTAAGTGAATTAATTAGCAAAAAAACAGAGTAAAGCCATTCTGATGCTTCTGCTTCTTCTTCTTCTTGCTACCCACACACACATACACACACATAGATTCATCTATGTATAGACTAGAAATCCTTTGGCGTGGCTTTGCATTCTAATTGAGAAAAGTTTTGAAACTATTTTTAGATTGCTTGATGAGTTTCTGCCAGGAGTCTTGGGGCTGGCTTGGTCTATCAAGGTGACTGTGAAAATTCTTTTGCTGAAATTTGTCATGTAACCAATTTTACAAAAATCCAAAATAAATTAAGACACCTCTGACAGGCGACAAAAAAGAAATGAGACAAGCAGCTCATAGGAAACAATTTGGGAAGTAAAAATTAAAAAAAAAATTAAGCCGAATGTTAAACTCGAACGCGGCCGAGTTGGGGATACCCTGTAATTAGTAGACGGAATTAAAAAAGAAAAGGTGGCAACCCTAGTCGGGTGGCAACCCTAGTCGGGTGCCAACCCTAGTCGGATGGCAACCCTGGTTGTCTACATTCACATAAACATACTCTGGTCTTAATATTCCTTTGAATCCAACAACACATTGTTCACCTTAAGGCAAGCACGCCATCTAGCGGACTGTTCATTCAACCGTTTGCCAGTTGGGCAAGGCGAAGACAAATCTCGACTCTGAAAATTTGTTTTTTGTATAACTCAGGTAAATATGGTCCGATTTTAGTCATGTTTGGTATCAAACGAAAGCTTTTTGGATTTTTAACAACTTTTTGGAAGCAACTTAGACCGAAATTTTCAAGCTGTAGAAATTAAAAGGTTGTGAAAAAGTGAGGGGGTGGAAGAGTGGGCGGGGGGAGAAAAAAAACCTGATCAGCGTACACATATAAGGAGTCCGAATCCCAAGTTAAAAAAAAAAACTAAATAAATAAAATTAGTTAAATAAAAAAAAATAATAAAAGAAAACGGAAAACTATCCCAAAATAAAATGAATCAAATCGTTTCCTTGACTTTTGTCTGGTGTACAAAGAAGAGGAAAATATACACTTGTGTAATCCTAAGGACGATTGCCTCTACTTTATATTGTTGTTGTTCCTGTTGTTGTTGTTGTAGTGTTTGTGTCTAGGCAGGTTTTTGGTGTGCTTGTGCGTGTCTCAAGAAAACGGAAATCAACCCTAAAATGATTTTAACACTTTTATGTTACTTTTGTGGCCGTTTGTCGTTTCCTTATGGGCGTCATGCCACACACACATGGACACACACACACACACACTCCCTTGTCGAGCACATTTATTGATATGGGCGTGCTTCATCCTGCCAGCCCAGCCAACCCTGCCAACCCAGCCCAGCTGGTTAGCACACATCCCCCTAACCCTTGACCCTTGTCCTGCCCTGTCCTGTCCTGTCCTGTCCTGTCCTGTCGTGTGCTGCTTTGTGTTGAGCTCAGTTTAGTTTTATGGGGTGTCCGGTTGCTATAACATTAATAAAAATAGGAAGAAGAAGAAGAAGAAAGAGAAGAAGGAAGAAAACCGGAAGCCAAGTCATACAAAGAAGTCGGCGGTTGTCCACAAATTAGCATGATATGAGCCAGTGTCCTTGAGCCACTACGTATGTGTGTGTGTGTGTGTGTGTGTCGTCATAACGATTAGGCCCATCAAAGGATTTAAGAGGCAATGAGACCGGCCAAAGGGACAAAAGGGTTCGCCCGTCCAGTCAGCGGATTGGATGGGCTTTTGGGGTGCGGGCCAAAGAGGTCAAAGGTTCAAAACTTTTGACACGCAATTACTTATAAGGCACACTCACACTCTCACACACTCTCTCACACACACATGGTTACATATGGGACATGGTCTAGGCTGGGATAGAGTCGAAAGGGTAAAAGGGTTGTTAATATCGTTTTAAGTGATTTTATGATGAATTTGTGCCCTAAAATTTTAGCTCATTTGCACGCACTCACACACTCTTACACACACACACACACACATATATGTGTGTGGAAAAGGGCAACCACTTTTGTGGGTTTGGGTTATTTTGGGTGGGTAAATAAAAGTTTCGTTTTTAGTGTGAAAATTTCACAGCAAATTTTATAGGCTCATTTAAGTGGTTTTGCCTCTTGGCAGCACTTCTAAGCCGACTGTCATGGGTTGCTCTATTAACTTCGAGTCATACATGTATGTGTGTGTGTGTGTGTGTGTGTGTGTGTGTGTGCGTGTTGATTTTGTGGCATTTAAGCCTTTTTGAACTTTGAACTTTTTCGGTAGTTTTGGAAATTGTTTTTGTGGTTGTTATCGCCTTTCCCGGGACAATGGGGGAGGGGAGGGGGGTGTGGCAAGGAAATGTTTAGGTAATTTCTAAGCTTATATGTGTGTATGTGTGTGTGTGTGACGAATCATTTAATGCCTTAATCATGTGTTTGTAAATGTTCCCTTTCGGGGCCCGATGACTTGTTAACTTTTTGGTTCAACTCTCTTTTTATTCATAATTGATGGTCTGTTTTGTTGTAATTGTTGTTGTTGTTGTTTTGTTTTCTCAAATTAATTATGAAATTAGTTGTAATTACCACAAAGTAATTAGGGCTGTGTGTCTGTGTGTTTGTCTTGGCAGTAATTGAAATATTCAAATAATTCGAAAGAAGCTATTCAAAAAGGGTTGAGTTTTTTTTGGGAGGGGGGGGGGTAGGAGGGAGTGGGCTGAAGTCGAAGTGATTTAATTAATTTGATCTATTTAATTTATTTCAATTTATTTTAATTAATTTATTTTTTTTTAATTTATTTGAATTTATTTAATTTATTTAATTTATTTTAATTTATTTTATTTATTTTATTTATTTTATTTATTTTATTTATTTTATTTATTTTATTTATTTTATTTATTTTATTTATTTTATTTATTTTATTTATTTTATTTATTTTATTTATTTTATTTATTTTATTTATTTTATTTATTTTATTTATTTTATTTATTTTATTTATTTTATTTATTTCATTTATTTTATTTATTTTATTTATTTTATTTATTTTATTTATTTTATTTATTTTATTTATTTTATTTATTTTATTTATTTTATTTATTTTATTTATTTTATTTATTTTATTTATTTTATTTATTTTATTTTTTATTTTATTTTATTTTATTTTATTTTATTTTATTTTATTTATTTTATTTATTTTAATTATTTTATTTATTTTATTTATTTAATTTATTTTATTTTATTTAATTTATTTCAATTTATTTAACTTATTTGATTTTTTAAATTTATTTTATTTATTTTATTTATTTTATTTATTTTATTTATTTTATTTATTTTATTTATTTTATTTATTTTATTTATTTTATTTATTTTATTTATTTTATTTATTTTATTTATTTTATTTATTTTATTTATTTTATTTATTTTATTTATTTTATTTATTTTATTTATTTTATTTTATTTTATTTTATTTTATTTTATTTTATTTTATTTTATTTTATTTTATTTTATTTTATTTTATTTTATTTTTATTTGCCAACTAATTAAATTTCAGCTAAATTCGGACTCGGTGTTTGTTTAAACTGAAACTGCCCTCAGCTTGATTCGGTTTAGCCAAAATGCGAAGGCCGTTAATTTTTACAACCGCCTCGGCTTGTTGCCTTTGCCTTGAACACAAACTCAAATAATCCAGACCGGAGAGGCTGAGGAGCTAGAAAATAAGAGGATCACCTTGAGCGTTTCGTTTAGGTTTTTGGGGGCATGCAAAACTGGACAAGACTCACGACAGCGGTCATTGAAAAGTCACTTTGGCAAATTTTTGGTTTTTAACTAAATTGTAAACCTTAATTAAAAAAAAAAAATAAAATAAGAAGATGATCAATAAGAAGAAGAAGAAGAAAAAACTGGAAGTCCTTAGCTTTTGAGGTCATTGAAATTACCCAAAAAATTAAGAAAAAAAGAAGGCAGATCGTTCCAATGTTTAAACGAAAACTTACTCATAGAATCGAATTGTATATTCTCCAGAGCCGACAGAGACAGCTAGAGCAATGAAAGAGAGGCAAACAACAGACAAAATAAACGAGTGCATTGATCCCAAAAAACACACACACACACACACACACACTTCTCTCTTTTTTCTACGCCAAATACAAAAAATTTTTGTGTACACAAAAACAAATTTTTTGTTCTTCTTTTTTTTTGTGCGAAAATAAAGCGAAATACACGAAGAATACAAAAGCGGAGGCAAAAAAAAAGTTTCGAAAACAAAACAAAGCTGTGCAAATCTAAAGAAAGCCGCCCCGCCCCCCATCCCCTTGCGCCTTCACCAAAGCCAAGCCATAGCTGTCTCTCTCTCTCTTTCACTCTTTCGTGGGCATAAACTAAGCTCTAAAGAGAAAGAAGAAGAAGAAGACGAAGAAGAAGAAGAAAATTGAATGCATTTGAGAAACACATGGAAGAAATCTCAAAACACTTTTGGCCTTTTCTGCCTTCCCCCATTATGCCAGTTGGGTCTTTCTTTCTTCTTCTTCTTCTTCTTCTTCTTCTTCCTCTTCTACTTTGTGTGTGTGTGTGTGTTTTTTTTTTTTTTTTTGCCCCTATCCTTATGTACAGTCCGGCCCAAGCGGGCCAGTCGGCGCTGCCCGAAAAAAAAATCCAAGGGGCGCAGACGCAACTGCACTTTGACAGAAGCCAAACAAGAACCACAACAACAACAACAACAAAAACAAGAAAAAGAAGAAGAGCATTTGAGAAAGCTGGCATAAATTGAGAAATTCTTCGGCCAACAAAAGATCGTATATAAAAATAACAGAAATCAACCAGGAAGTCATTAGAAGACTTCAATAAGATTTATGGTGACTTTTTTTTCCCCCCCGCCCCGAAATTCTTGGGAATCTAAAAAAGGAATTCTTTTGTAAGTTTTTCACTTGGTTCTGTTAATAATTATTTTTAGCTTGGGGGTTATTTTTTATTATAAGAATTTTTGAATGACCAAAAGAAAAAACTAGTTGAAAAATATGGAAAAAAATATTTATGAATTTTCAAATATTAAATTTTCTTGGTTAAAAAATTGAAAGAAAATAAAATGAAAATTTTAAGAGTTCCAATTTAAATTTATTTTTGCATTTTTCATTGTTTGAGAACTAATTCCAAGGTCTTCAAACCTTTCGAAAGGGATCCGAATTTTTGATAACTTTTGATCTTTTTTTTAATAAAAAAATTTCTGGAAAATTAAAAAATTATTAGAAATTATAATAAAATAAAAAATATTTAGAAATTAAAAAAATAATAAAGAAAATATTTCTGTAAATTTAAAAATAATATTAAGAATATTTCTGGAAACTCAAATAAAAAATAACAAATCTAAAAAATAATAATAAAAATATTTCTGGAAATTTTAATTATAAAAAAAATATAATAATAAAAAAAAATTTTTGGAAATTTATAAAATAATAAGAAACTTAAAAAAAAACCAATGAAAATATTTCTGGAAATTTAAAAAATAATATTAAAACTAAATATTAAAAATATTTCTGAAAATTTAAAAAATATTGAAAAATTTGAAAAATAATATTAAAAATATTTCTGGAAATTTAAAAAATAAAAAGAAACTTGAAAAACCAATAAAAATATTTTTGGAAATTTAAAATATATTAAGAAATTTAAAAAATAATAAGAAATCTAAAAAAAATAATAAAAAATTATTTCTGAAAATTTAAAAAATATTAAAAAATTTAAAAAAAATTATTAAAAGTTTTCTAGAAATTTAAAAAATATTAAGAAATTTTTTTCTTCAATTGAAAAATTTCCTAAAATTTCTTAATTTGGCCGAATCAGAAATTCTGTTCAAACAAAAGCAGAAAAATGCAGTTCAGAGAAGCCAAATGAATTTTTTTGGGAATGAAAAAAAAATTAAAATAAAATAGACTTGAGGCAAATTTCCAGTCAAAAGCTAAAAAAGGCAGCAAAAGTCGGGGCGACTTAGGGCTGCTTGCAGACCGTAGAACAAGTCCAAAATGTGTGATAGAGGGGTGGAGGTGTGGGGGTGGGGTAGGGGGAGGGTTATAGCTAGGTAGCCAGAGACTGGAAGGGTGGTTAGCCAAAGGGGAGGCAGCGGTCTTTGAACTAAAACAAAGAGCAGGTAATTTGCAACAATTTCAAGTGTGTGTCTGAGTGTGCATCTGTGTGTGTGTGTGTGTGTGTGTGTGTGTGTGTGTGTGTGTGTGCGAAGAAGGAAGAAGCAGAGAGAGAGAGACCCGAAAAAGTTCCAAAATTAAAACAAAACACCAAACTCAACAAAAAGA
This sequence comes from Scaptodrosophila latifasciaeformis, assembly GCA_037075145.1. Taxonomy (NCBI): domain Eukaryota; kingdom Metazoa; phylum Arthropoda; class Insecta; order Diptera; family Drosophilidae; genus Scaptodrosophila; species Scaptodrosophila latifasciaeformis. The sequence continues at coordinate 4,824,731 of JBAMCM010000073.1, forward strand.
GAACAAGAGTGTGAGAGAGACAGAGAGAGAGGGAGAGTGTATGCGTGAGAGAGAGAGAAAGCAACAGTGTGAGAGAACAGTGAAGCCAAGAGAATGAACGTGATCATGATCTTCACTCTGTAATTGTGCTGCCCTTGCCTTTGTATGTGTGTGTGTATTTTTTTTTTTTTGGCAATTTTTCTCATGCAATTTTTTGGAATACAAAGTTTACATTTTTATATACACAAATGCCAGTGCGTCTGTGCATGTGACTGTGTGTGTGTGTGTGTGTGACTCTGATCATTTTTATATACGCTTGGCCCAGGCCAAAGCGAGAGAGAGCGAACGAAGGAGAGAGAGAGAGAGAGCAAGTCACACAGCAACTTCCTAAATTTTGTTATGCCAAAAAAAAGGGGAATTGTATTAATGTGCCTGTGTGTGTGTGTGTGTGCGTGTGTGTGTGTGTTGGTGTGTGTCGAGAAACCCCAAAAAAGTTGCATTGAAGCCGTTAACCTCGCTTGGCGCGTTCGTCGCCCGAGTTTGTTTTATTTTTCTGTTTTCTGAGTTTTTTTTTTTTTTTTTTTTTTTGGAAATTATCAACGCTTTTTTTTATTTTTATATTGTGTAAGGCAGATTGATGTGGTTATTGTTGTTGTTGTTGTTGCTGTCAGGGCCAAGGCAGGCAGAGGGAAGCAGCTCGTCTTGGTTAGTTGCTCAGCCCAAAAAGTAAATAAGTGAAGTCATTTGCTAAAATCCCTCGGCAAGTTTCTGTTTTTTTTTTTTTTAGACACACTCTGTATGTGTGTGAGTGTGTGTGTGAGTGTGTGTGTGTGTGTGGCTTTTGCCAAAAATGTGAAACAAGAAAATAAATTGTTCGGGCTTCGATCTTTTCGAAGAAGAAAAAAAAAGGCGAAGATTTTTGCAAGTTGTTGCAGTTTTTTGCTATAGAAACAAGTTACACCCCCCACACCCCTCTCGTATATGCCGCCCTGGTGGCGTTGCTGTGGCCCTGAACAAAAGCTTTCTATGGTCTTTTGGGTTAAACCATGAAATCAGAGACGAGATGCTTCGCCTCTCTCTCTCTGTCTCGCTTCCAGGGGAGGATTTTTTGATCATTACAACAAAGCACGAACCCAGCAGCTCCAAGCCAAGATCGATGGCTAACCTACGCACACACACACACACACACACACATACATGGGCATGCTTTGGGTGCCAATGTAGAAAGTTTTGTGTTGCATCTTTTCTTCTTCTTCTTTTTTTTTTTTTTTTGGTGTAAATTTTGTGCATTTGTTTCTTTGCTTATTTTTTTTGTCTCTTCTTCTTCTTTTTTGATTTCATATAAAAATTGTTTTTTTTTACACTTTACAAGTTATTTGTGTAACGATTTCTCTTTTGACTTATATAAAAAAAAAATCAATTGCATTTTGCTTTTACTCAAATTGAAAGTTGGCTAATCAAATTTTTTTTTTTATTTATACAATTTTTTTTTTTTTTGAGAGAGAAAAAATTGAAGGCCATTAATAATGTGGTGTTTAATTATTTAATTTATTTTAACTTGTTGAATTTTTTTAATAAGGGCAAACATATAATAAAATAAAAAATAAATATTTTTTTTTATTTTATCTTGGAAATCTTTGGATTTCGCAGTTCCCTAGAGAAGATCCTGAAGAGAGGGGGTTATGCTAGAGATCGAAAGGGTCTTAAGTATACCCAAGGTTGTCTTTGTTATAAGGACATAAGTAGCTAGACTTAGGCTCCAGCCAGGTGGCCCATGCCCATCCAAGGGAAGACAGACTGATTGGCTGGATCTTTCCATAATATTTATAGGGCCTTTCTTATTTATTTTTAAAGGAAATGGTATATATATATAAATATGTATATGTCAGCCATCTGTGATTTATTTTGTTAAGCCTTTGACTAAGATCTAACTTAATCAAGCTGTCACTTGGGTTATAAAATAATAAAATTAATAAATTCCTGAATAATAATAAAAAAAATAAATAAATAATAATATATATATTTATATAAAATAAATATATATAGAAATTATTGTCATTATTTCAAATAGAAATACTCTGAACAAATTATAAGAATATTGTGACAAAATTTATTCAATTGTTTAATCTTGTAAAAAATTAAAAAAAAATCAATATTAAACAATGCAGTTAATAATAATCTAAATGTAGAAAATAAATAATAAAAAAAATACTAAATATTTAAATAAATAATTAATAAACTAAAATGAGGGAAAACATTTCAACAAAAATTTGGTAGACTAAAAACTATTTCAATCAATAAATTGATAAAAAAAAATAAAAAAAAACTGCGGCTTAAAAAATTATAGGCCGTATTGGTAGGCAGCAAAAAAAAATATATAAAGAAATTTTATTTCAGAAAAAAAAACTTTATAATTGGGAGAAAAATGAGAGAAAAAATAGAATTGTTAATTTAAAAAAAAAAAAAATAAAAAAGAAAAAGAATCTGACTATAAAATCTATCATTTTTTTGAGAAATAAATTTGAGGCAGCAAATTAAAAATATATAAAAATTAAAATAAATCTTTGATTAACTAAAAAAAAAAAAATAAATGACAAAAAAATCTGACACCGACTACGCTGTATATATATTTTTTTCAAATAAATTTTAGACAGCAAACTAAAAATATATAAAAATGAAAATAAATCTTTGATAAAAAAAAAATAAAAAAAACGATGCTAAAATCTATCATTTTTTTTTTTTTTTTTGAGAAATAAAATTGAACCAGCAAATTAAAAAAATAACAAATTACAAAAATAAATCTTTGATAAAAAAAAATAAATAACAATAAAATCTATATATATGTATATAATCTCCGCCAATTATTTTTTAAGAAATAAATTTCAGCCAGCAAATTAAAAATATATAAAAATTAATAACATAAAAAAATCTATCATTTTTTTTTTTTTTAGAAATAAATTTGAGCCAGCAAATTAAAAATATAAAAAAATTAAAATAAATGTTCGATAAAAAAAATACCAAAAAAATCTGACACCGACTACGCTGTATATATATTTGTTTTAAAATAAATTTTAGACAGCAAATTAAAAATACATAAAAATTAAAAAAAAATCTGATAAAAAAATAAATAAATAAATAAATAAAAAAACGAATCGGACTATGCTAAAATCTATCATTTTTTTTTAGAAATAAATTTGAGCCAGCAAATTAAAAATATATAAAAATTAAAATAAATGTTCGATAAAAAAAATAACGAATCGGACTATGCTAAAATTTATATAATTTTTTTATGAAATAAATTTCAGCCGGCAAATTAAAAATATAAAAAAATTCAAAAATAAATCAAAAAAATCTGACACCGACTATGCTATAGTTTTTTTTAAATAAATTTGAGATAGCAAATTAAAAAATGTAAAAATTTAATTTTAAGTGAATTTTTAATTGAAAATTTAAATACTCTTTTTTTTTAATAAAATTTAAAGACAAGTTAAAAGGCATTCAGAGCCTCCACCCTCGCCAAGGCTTATTAAGTTTTTCCCTCTTCTTTTTTTTTTTGGTTTAATTGTTCTGCTGGTCTAGGCGAATGAAGATGAATGATTTTCTCATTTGATTGCCCGCCTGGTGAGGCAGTGGAATGTTTGTTCAGTCGCAATATGAAAATGTTAATGCAACGTGAACGGAAAATGCAGGCGATTCAAAGGCGTGGCCGGTAGGCGGTAGCCGGCCGGCTGCCTGCCGAGTCAAACTGTCATCAAAAAAAAAAAAAAAAAAAAAAAAAACAAAATATATTAAATAAAACGCACAAAGAGAAGAAGCAGAAGAAGAAGAAGGAGAAGGCCTTTGAAGGCAGCGTTAACCACATAAAAGCAATAAAAGCGATGACAACTACACGGGAGCTCCCAGTCAAATAGCCGAAACCATCCAGCCCACACCCGAACCACCCAAGCCACCCGGGGTGCATTATAAAAATCGGCTCTCTTTATTGTTTTTATTTTTTTTAAATGGCCGCTGTCATTTTTCATTGCCTGAATTGTGCATAAAAATTACACAAAAATAAATAATCGCAAAAAATTAACAAAAGACAAAAAAAAAAAAAAATTATTATTAAAAAAAAAAATGCGCTTCCTTTCCTAAAAAAAAATTATTTAATAAATGAGTGAAAGAAAGGGAAGGGGGGCCCGGCCAGGATAGTCTCTTTCTATCTCTCGCTATGCAATAGTCTCTCTCTCTCTCACTCACACGCACACACGCTCGCTGCATCTCTGTCAGTGCATTTAATATAAACCCAAAAAGTGCAGTTACTGCCGCAGCAACAGCCAAATAGATAGGCAAGTCCCAGCCAGCCTGCCAGAGCAAAAGAGAAAGCCAAAAAAAATGCCTCAACCACCCAGTCCCCTCCCAACCCCACCCTTCCTATATACACACAAAATTAAACAACATATATGAAAAAAAAAGAAAAAAAATTGGAAAAAATTCTGGACCCGCATGGAGGTCCTTTTTGGACGCCGCAGCAGCCTCATTGCCGCAGATGCCCAAAAGCCTGGACTCTGGCACGCACTTTCGGCCCACACACACAAACACACACATTCACATAGCCGAGTGGGCCATTCCACCTGCTGCAGCTCATCATATGTACAACAGTGCGTATGTGTAATTTGCCAGCCACCAAAACAAAAAAAACAAAAAAACAAGGATCAACAAAAAATGAAAACGAAGGAAAAAAAAATCATGTCAGCGGTGCACGAAAAAAAAAACTGAACCAAATAAAATAAACACACGCTGTGAGAGTATGTGTGTGTGTGATTAACAAAAAAATGCAATGGCCGTTCGGTGGGCCGGACAGAAACCCCCTCGGGCCCCACTCGGCTGACCTCTTTCCTGTTCGCCTCCTCGGCATTTGCATTTTATTTTCGTGCGTGCAATGCGATTGGACCGTATTGGGGGGTGATGCCCCCCTCCCCCTCTCCACCACTCCAACCCGCCAGTGCATCTGTGTTTGTGTGTGTGTGTGTGTTGTGGCTCATGTACAAAACTTTTGGACATGGTTTTTTTGTTTTTTTGTAATTTTTTTTTTGTCAATTTTTTTTTCTTTTTTTTTTAGGCAGTCTTTTTATTTATATACACACACACACACACACACACACGCACACTGTCAATGATGTTAATGTGATATATATTTTTTTTTTTTTTGGCTGGGAAATTTTCTATATAAACTTTTATGTATAGAAAAAAAAAAAAATATAATAAAAATAAAAATAAATTGTTTATATATTTCGTGTATATAAATAAAATTCTCTTTTGCATATTTTTCACGCAGTTTGACTGTCATTGCGATTTTTGTTGCAGACAATTTGGTGCACCCCGCCAAAAGCACACTCACACACACACACACACACCAAAAACAACAAATAAAGCCACAACAATAAGAACAATTCAGATAGATGAATTGATTGGGCACAGCGCCTGGCAATGGGGAAGTCATTCATTTTGCTTTGTGCTTTGATGGAAATTTGCCGAGGAGGCCGATTGGAACGGCGGCAGCAGCAGCAGAAGAAGAAGACAATGCTTTGATCAGAAAATAATAAGCTAGCAGGGGGGATAGAATATAAAGAATTATCTAATTTTTTGGAGCCCTCCGAATTTTTAAGATTCTCTGAATTCTCTGTGGTGATTTTTATTGACTAACTCAGAAATCGGAGAGTATTTTTTGAATTAAAAAAAAAAGATTAAAAAAAAACTGATTTATTTCTTTGACTGACTCCGAAATCGAAGAGTATTTTTAAGATTAAAAAAAAAAAAAAAAAAAAAAAAAAAAAACAATTAAAAAAAAAGAGATTTATTAAAGACAAAAAATTTTGTGATTTCTCCGACTGATTCAGAAATGGGAAAGTATTTTTAGAATTAAAAAAAAAAAAATAAATAAAGCAATTAGATTAAAAAGAAAAAATAGATTAATTAAAAAAAAATGAGTGATTTCTCTGACTAACTCTGAAATGGGAGAGTATTTTTTAGATTCAAATAAAAAAATGAGATTTATTCAAAATAAAAAAAAAAATTATGATTTCTCTGACTGACTCAGAAATGGGAGAGAATTTTTGGAATTAAAATAAAGAATAAAATAAAAAATATTAGATAAAAAAATTAGTGATATTTTTATTTAAATAAAATAATTATTTTATTTTATTTTTGGTTTTTTTTTTTTAAGTAATTATTTTATTTTTACTTAATGCCAGACTATTTCCTGGGACGTTTCCTTTTTTTTTGTGTTTTGTTTACTATGAATTTATGATTTAAGTTTTTACTATATTTATTTTATATATAATAATATTTATTTTTTTTATATAAGTTATAAAATTACATTTAAGATTATTTATTTTATTGTTTTATTCGACGATTTATTTTATTAGTTTTTCATTTACAGTTTGCTTTTCAGTCTTTACTCATTTTTGTTTTACCAAGTTTTTTGTATTTTCATTTTAATATTTTTTTTTATTTGTTTTATTAAATACTAATTTTTAAATTTTTTTTCTTTTCAAAGCATATATTTTTTTTAATTATTTCATTACTTTTTTAAATTAATTAATTTATTTAATATATATATATTGTAGATAATATGTTATTCTTTCTTTTTTTAGGGCCTTCTATTGTTAATATTTTATTTTTTTATTAACATTTTATTAATTTGCAACTATTATGTGAAATATTAAAAAATATATATTATTATTTTTAATTAAGTATTATTATTATTTAATTATTGTTATTTTTTATTTTATCTATGCATTTAATTATTATTATTATATTTCTTTTTTAAGTCAAATATTATTCATATTTTACCTTTAATAAATTTTTTCCATTAATACATTAGTACAAATTAAATAAATATTGATTTAATTAAACAATTTTTGTTTATTTATTTTTTTTATAGAAACTACATATATTTTAGTTTGAATTATTAAAACAATATAGAATATAAATAAAATGTTTGAAATAAAAAAATTTTATTTTAGAAGAGAAAAAAATCCCATTTATTTAATTATTTACTTTTATTATACATATTTACACTGCTTTATTTTTTTTTTAACTATATTAAAATTAATTAAATTCTTTTTTATTTCTTTATTTTTTTATTTATTTTGAAACAGTCGAAAAGCCAAAAGAACTTACTCCTTTCGACTGACTTGAAAGCCGTGGAAAATAAATAGTTATTTCATTAAGACTTAAAGGTGATGGGGCGTGGGGCGTGGGGAGTAGAGGGGGGGAGTCTATGGTTACGCCTCCTTCCCTTATGAATCGGAGCTCAAACTCCACTCGAAATTAATTTAAAAATGTCAAAGAATTTTTTGAACCCTTTTGGAGAGTGTCTACCGCTTCTGTCTGGACGTGGGCGTGGACGTGGGCGTTGTGTTTGCTCAATTCCGCTGACAAAGATCCAACACGACTATATGGCGATATTAAAAATAATAAAAAACAACAACAACAACAACATGATCAACAACTTTGAGGACAACAAAATTGCCATTAAGTGTTAAAATGCATTTCGGCTGGCTCACTTGGTCTCTCTGTGTATGTGTGTGAGTATGTGTGTGTATGTTTTTATATTTTTTTTTAAATATATCTACCCATATGAATATATATGTATATATATATATATATATAGGCATATCCAACAAAAACCACAACAAAAACAAAGAGACTGAGAGACAGGGAGAAGGTGAGACTGTGAGACGGAGAGAAGTGCTAACAAACATCGATGGATTTTATATAGCAAACAGAGAACTCAATTCTCGAATCTCGCTTCTCGATTCGACCCCCTCGCCCCCCAACCGATTGAAAGTTCAAAAAAAAAACAAGGAAAATCAACGCATTTTTCCACTCATTTCGTTTTTATCACATTCTCCGTTGTTTGTTCCACCGCTTTTAATTTTGCCAGAACCTCCCCCTCCCCCCTACTGTCTGTTAATAAAAAAAAAATCCTTCTTTTTTTTAGGCTCAACTTCATCGACCAACCCACCTTAATTTTTAGCTAAAGCCAACCCCGTTCCCAGCCCCCAACGGGGCCCCAATCACTTCTATGCGTCTGCTTGATAAATGGCCACAAATTGTTGGCCAAAAAAATAATAATAAAAATAAATGAAAATAAAAAGGAAAAGGAATTAAAATGCAGCCATGAAATTTGCATATTTCTTTATTTATTTATTTATTTTTTTTAAATAAAATATTTATTTTTTTTTTTAATGCAACATTTTCATTAAACTTATTATGGACAAAATTATTATCATCAATTAAAATGATGAGTGGAAATTTTATCAAAGGAAGCAAACGGATTTAAGGGCTACCGATTTTTCAGTTTAATTCATAAAGACTTACGTGATAATGTGAGAACTCTTCTTGGCTGGCTGAAAAATACAAATTGGAAATAAATACAGAGTTGCATTTTATATGAGAAAAAAAATTTTTTTTTTCAAAAAAAAAATCTTTTAAAAAAGTTTCACTATTTAATCAAAATAAATTAATAATCAAACTTTCATAATAAAATAGAAAAATCAAAATTTCATAAAATGAGAACAAAAATTTATTTAGTCAAATTTAGATAAAAGAAAACCTGCAAGACAAGCTTCCTTTTGAGCCCCAAACCGATTCTAGTTAAGTCAAAACAAATTTGTGATATTTTTTTCTTCTTCTTTATTTATTTCTTAAATATTTTCATAATTTTATAAATCATAATTTTTATTATTTATTTTTTATATTAAGATTAGAGTTAAAGTTTCTTTAAAGAAAAGTTCGAACTTTTTTGTTCATTCCAATAAATCAAGGCAATTTTTTTTCTTTTTTCTATCAGATTCGTCCGGGTACATGAGCTTATTTCAAAAATTATAATTTGTCTACTTCTCATTCAAAAATTATGGGGAAAGTTAAAGACAAATAATTTTTAAGAATTCCTGCTTAAAAAAAGGCCCTCTGTTTTGGTCAATCTCAATATTGGCTTTTTGTATTTTAGCTTTGAAAAAATTATTATTAAATTGAATTAATTATATATATTTTTTATTTAATAATTAATAGTTTATAGCTAAAGCAGTATCTGGTTATTTTAATGGTTGATGAGTACATATTGTTTTTTTTTTTTTTTTAATTTTGTTAGCCTATTTTTAGCCAGGTCTTCAGAGTCCTTTGACTAGTTTTTAAATAAAAATTATATTATCTCAAATTATAATTTACATTTAAACTGTCACAGATGAATTAATTTTTTAATAATTTTTAGTAATTATTTGATTTTTGAATAAATATTTGTTTATTATTCTAAAAAATGTTCTATTAACCATTTAAGTTCTTAGAATTTTTTTTATTATGTTTAAAAGATGTGACAGCTTTCTCTTAAACATAATTAAAAATATAGTTTTCAGCTTGATTAAAAATAAAATAAATATTAGCTTATCGATAAGAAAATATATAGATCTGCTGTTCTTATTTTGATCCTTAAGATTTGAGACTTATTCATTATTAGCATTTTTCTAATTTATTTAGCAAAATTTGAATTCTCTTTGAAATCTGTTTAAGTTTTGAATAGATCTTTTTTAATTATTATTATTATTATTATTATTATTATTATTATTATTATTATTATTATTATTATTATTATTATTATTATTATTATTATTATTATTATTATTATTATTATTATTATTATTTTTTTTTTTTTTTTTTTTATAATTTAATATTTGCATTCATCGTTTTTCCATAAAAATTTTACCTAAATTTTTTATTTTTTTATTTATTCTTTTTTTTGGAAAACTTAGAATTTTTTTTTTTTCATAAAATTTTTTTAATTTTTCTAAAGCCAATTAAAATTCTAATTCTTTTTCTATATTTTTCATATTCATTTAATTTTTTTTTTTCTTAATTTTTCTATTTTTATTTTATTTTCTTTTTTTTATAAATTTGAAATAGGCATCGAGTTTCATAATTTCGACTCGCTTTAGCTCTTTTTGATTATACACATTTTCTATTAAAAATGTATTAATTTATTATTGGTAAATGCAGAAAGAGAAGGCAATATCGAGAAAATGTCCAACCAAAAAAAAAAAAATAATAACAATAATAATAAAAAAAATATATACATATCAACTTTCCAGAAGAGTCAAAGCAAGCCAGGAAATCGGTAGTGGATCGGTGTGGCTGCTCTAGGCCTATTAAACAAACACATTACCACACACTCACACACACACACGCAGACACGCTCGGCTCACACCCAAAAACAATAAAAAAAAAGGAAAACAGAAAAAAAAAAATCTCAAAAAAAAAAAGGATTTCAAATTGCAAACGCCCAAAAAGCAGGCAACACATAAAAATATATAACAAATGCGCCTAAATGCATATAAGTGTGTGTCCGTGTGTGTGTGTACGAGTGTGTGTGTGACAAAGAACTGGGTGGTGCGCTGAGAGTTGGGGAGGGGATGGATCTGCCTGTGCGTATGAACAATTTTAGCGCATTTTTATATAATTTCCACTTTGTTGCCAGTCCAGTCGAACCTCTCTCTCTCACTCTCTCTGGGCTAGCACATACTCCCTCTCTCTCTCTCTCTCACACTCCAGCCAGAGTTCTTTTACGCCTCTCTCGGCCTGTCACTCGCCCGCCCCCCTTGGCCACTGTTTATTTACATATTTTGGTTGTTTTGCCCTCTTTTTTTTCGGTGTGTGTGTGTTTTTTTTTTTTTCTTCTTCTTTTTTTTGCCACACGACACACCGCGACCTTGCCGCACCACACTTGCCAGCCCGGCCGATATTAACTGCCGTTGCAGTCAGATTGCAACAAATGCAGCTGCAGCTGCCACAGCAGCGCTGCCGTTGCATTTTCATATCAATTGGTTTCGCCTTTTTTTTTTTGTTCCTTTTCCATTTTTCTTTTTTTTTTTTCTTTCATTTTTTTTTTTCGTAGGCGTCACAGAAAAAAACGCCCATAACTGCCCCAACCAGAGGCAGCAGCAGCATCAGCATCAGCATCCGCATCAGGCCTTGCCACATCGGCTCTTCGGCAAGCAACTCGGCTGGGCTTTGGTCAGGGGCGGCAAATTGCGTATGTGGATGCGTTTGGGCCTTCTCTTTTTTTTTTGTTTTTCTTCCTATTCTTTTTTGGGGTTGTTTTGCGCGCTCGCACACACACACACACACGCACTTGGGAAAAGTGCAATAAAAATGCAGTTTTATTTTTTTCATTTTTTTTTTTTTTTTTAGGGGAATGCAAAATTTTGCTGACTGCCTTCTTTTTCAATTTTTGTTGACTTATTTTTTTTTTTTTTTTGTTGAAAATTTTTGTTGCCATTCATCGATGGCTGGCAGCGCTGTCGACGTCAGCGTTGACGTTGGCAGAATTGTGGGGGGGGGGGCCGCCCACATGCGTATCCTGCATTCAATGTCATTGCAATGCCGCCCCTCCATCGCCCCACCCCTCCGCCGCCCCTCCGTGCCCCAGCCGAGCCGGTCCATTGCCGGCCGGCCTTTCGGCGCCTGATGCCTTTACACTTGCCATTTTTTTTTTTTACCCCACTTTTTTTTTACCATATTTTTTTTATTTTTTTTATTATTTTGATTTGTAGACAATTTTTTTTTTCGGCCTGGCCTGGCCGGCAATTGCGTGAAAGTGCGTACAGGGCAGAGTGAATATTTTCTGCTCTCTTTTTTCTGATTATATTTTTTTTGTTTTTTTTTTAAGCTGTTTGGTTTTTGGTTTCTCTGCTGCTTCTGTTGCAGTTGCTGCCTCAACTTCGGTGGCTATTTGCCTGCCCTCGTCTGCTTCACTTGTTTTGTTTTACATTTTTAGTTTTGTAATTTTCCTTTTTTTTTTTTTTTTTTTTTTTTTTTTTTTTTTTGGCGCTGTTTTATGTGCGTCGTTTTTCCGCGCAACTTTTTGATAGGCCTATGCACTCACACACACACACAGCCACACTCACACAGATTCACTGGCCTAGCCTTACGCACATATGTGCGCCTATTGTGGAGGGATTTGAATGCTTTGCCTGCGTATACGTAATTTTTTTTTTTCTTTATATTTTATATTTTTTGGTAGATATAAAAATTTTTTTTTTTTGTATTTTTTTAGAGCTGTGCTCTTTTATTTTTGGCTATGTTTAATGCACAGTGGTATAAATTATGGTGAAAAAGAATTTTTTTTATTAAGATTTGCAACAATTATTATTGTTGGCATTAAATTATTTTTAATTGTCTTATCCAATTTCGTGAATGTATACATATATTTATATACAGATTTTTATTCTTTTTTTTATAAAAATAAATTTTTCTTTTTCTTAAATTTATATTTAATATTTACAAGATTTTGTTAAAAAGAAATTTTTTTTTATTAGATAATTTTATTTATTTTGGATCATTCATTTATTTATTCTAATTATTATTTTAATTATTAATTTCAAATGAAATACAATTTTTATATTTATTAATTTTTTTTTGTAATTAACATTTATTTTATATTTGATTTCAATAATTTATTTATTTAATTCAGTTTCTTCTTCTTTTTTTATATTTTTCCTTTCATTAATTTTTTAATAAATTATTTCTATTTCAATAAACATATTTTTGCCTCATTTTATTTTTTTAATATTTAAGATTTTTAGCTTAAAATTTTTTAAATAATTTTATATAGAATTTCGCTTAATTTTATTTGGCTTAATTGAGAAAAAAATGCTTAACATGTTTTTTACATTTTATTATTAAATATTAATTGATTAATTATTAATTTTACTATAGGATGGCTTAATTTTTTTTACTTTTTACTTTGTAACTTTTTGTTTTTATTTTTTTGTATTATTCAATATTTATTCAAAAAGTTATTTTATTATTATTTTTTTTTTTTTGCTTACTTTTTAATTTTTAGGTTTTTATTATTTTTATTTTTTTTCCAAATTTAATTATTCAGTTTAATTATTAATTAATTTATTAATATTTCTATATTTTTTTCTTATTATTTGTATTATATTAATTTTGTCTTGGCTTATTGGAATTTATTTTATTATTATATTATTTAATTTATAATTTCTTTTAATATTTCATCAATTAGTATAAATTTATTTTTTCATTTAATATTTTTTATATTATTTTTATTTTTATTTTATTTCTTTTAGTTTCATTTAACTTTTTTAAATATATTTTTTTTCTTTGACAATTTTTTTTTTATTATATTTTGTATATTAATTATCGAAATTATTTGTTGAATATTTAAATTTAATAAATATTTATAATTATCTATAATTAAATCCACTTACACATTTTTGGCTATTTATAATTAATTAATTTTTTTTTTATTACAAAATATATATATATATATTTTTTTTTATTATTTATTATTAAATATACTTATTTATAATTTATATGAAATTAATTTTATTTTTATTTATCACAAAATATATATTATTATTTTTTTAATATATTTTTATATATTTTATAATTTTTTCGGATTGCCAAAAATTGTTATACCAAAAAAAAAAAAAATTGTATATAGATTTAAATAGGAATATGCCGAATATTTTTTTCTTGTTATGTACAAAAATGGAGCCCAGTATATGAATTTTTATTTGGATCCTTTTTTTTTTGTTTTTTTTTTTTTTGGAATCGTTTTGCTGCTCGGCCTATTGCAATTTGGCTAGACCCACGACTACGCATGTGGCAGCACGCACACTCTCACACTGGGCAGCGGGCACGCACACATAGGCCTATGCATTTTGTGTCGAGTGTGTCGGTGTATGGGTGAGCTGGCGCTGGAGCTGGCGTTGGATGTGGCAGCGGAGCTGGCAACTGGTGTTTGTGCATTTTTTGTATATATTTTATATTGGCAATCGAATAAAATAAAAAATAAAATCAAATAAAAATCCACGGCTTCGGGTTGGATTTTTTTTTTTTTTTGTTTTGTTTTGTTTTGGTTTTGTTGATTTTTTTTTAATGTTTTCTTTTTTTTTCGTATGTATTTAATTTGTTGCTGTTGTTGTTGTTGTTGTTGTTATATTTTGTTGCACATTTTGGTTGTAGTGGTCAAGCGAGCGGCATTTGTTGACGTGGGCAGAGCTGCTGGCGTTGTCGGCGTGCTCCGAAAAAGGACGAGTTGACGAGGACGATAGCGAATCGCTCATTTGTGTAATGCGAACGTGTCTCTGTGTGTGTGTGTGAGTGTGTGTGTGAAGGGTTGATAGAAGGCCAATGCATTGCAGCTTGGCTGAGAGGGGACTGAGAGGGGGTGAAGCTGCTTAAAAGCGTAGGCCTTTTTCGAGAGGATTGCCCCTTATTTTTTTCGTTTTTTTTTTTTTTTTTTTTTTTTTTGCAGGTAAAAAAGCCCACACATTTTTATAGAGTTTCGATTACAGGCGAACTTTTTTTTTTTTTTGTTGCATTTTTTTTTTCTTCTTTGACCGGCCAAACATTTGGTTTACGCTTTCGTTTCGTGTCGTTCGTTTCGTTGCATTTTTTGCTCATCTTCTTCCTCCTCTTCGTTTTATATTTTTATTCTTTGTGTTTTTTGTCATATGTGTGTGTGTGTGTGTGTGTGTGTTTTGGCAGATTTTTATTTTTCGGCGGCCTGCTGCGGAGGGGCAAACGTCCGTGACGCTGTCGACGCTTTTGGACTTTGCGGTTGTTGGCCACGGCCAAAGCCATTTCCATCAGAGCAAGCGAGACAGACTGATCTGTCCGTGTGTGTGTGTGTGAAGCAGAGTTTGGGTAACTTTAAGTAGGGGTAGTCAAAAGTTGCACACACACACAGACAAACACAGACGAACGCATATGCAACTCTGAGGAGAAATGCTCAAAAAATATTTGCGTGTTTTTTTTTTTTTTGTGTTCTTTTTTTTGGCATAGGGATCGGCCATCGGGGCGGTACAAATGGACAGAGTGTAGGCAGAGAGCTGACTTTGCTGCCGCTGCCCCTGATGACGCACATCATTATGAAGTCGTCGCCGCTTGCCGCTTGCATATTATGTGCAATCCTCGGCTCAGAACCAAGTTTGCCGTTGAAGCATTGACAACTGCAAGCCAAAATCTACACACACAATAATACACACACACGCACACACTCACACCAGCATACGCACATAGCTACTCAAATACTCCCCAACAATTGGAGATTTCCTACAAAACCGAGCAACCTCAACTGGAGTCGCGCCTCTGCCAACGTCAACCTCTGCCCAGCTCAGCTCAGCTCTGCCCAGCTCAGCTCTGCCCAGCTCAGCTCTGCTCTGCTCGGCTCGGCTACGTTCTGTTCTGATCCCGGCAAAAAAGTTTTCTGGCCAACATTATTTCCAAATAGTTCAGATCCATTTAGATGAACATCAGTTAGCTATCGGATTGGACGTGCGGCTACCCAAGACCAGGCTCTATTTCCTTTTGCTCAGACAAATACAAAAAAAAAAATACAAAAAAATCCTAACTAATAAACAGAAAAATATTTCAAATTCCAAAATAGAACAAAATCGAAAAATCCAAAAAAAAATAAATAAATAATTTGAATTATTTTGGTGAAAAGAGAATTTTTTTTTTATTGTTTTCAAAAAAAAAAGTGCAAGAATTAAAAATTATGCCCAAAAACCGTCAATAAAATAAAAATCTCAAGATATAATTTTTTTTTTTGTTCAAGTGAACAGTGCTTTTTTTTCTAATAAAAACAAAAATAAACGAAGAATAAAAAAAAAAAAAAACAAAAATCATGTGCAAAAACTCAACAAAAACAAACTAAACTATTTTTTTTCGTGCCCAAAGAAAAAACAGTTAGAAAAGTGAACCAATCCGACCCATTGATTTTCCATGGACTATCCACCAGAATCTCTATAAACTTGGACTAAAATATTCAAAAAAAAAAAAAAACAAAAATAATAAAAAAAAGTGAAGGCGACTTCAAGCTGATTTTTGAAAGGTAAGTCAAAAAGTTCTTGAGAATTCTAGAAAGTCCCAGAAAATATTCTTTCAATCTAATCAAAGTCTTAACATAGGGGGAACTTGGGATATCTCAAATTTCCAAGGCTAAATTAAATCGGAGAACTCAGAAAATAATCCTAGAGATCTCTTTTTATCAAGGAGCCCCTTAAAAATCTAATACACCTTGGAAAGTTGGGCCTACTTATTTTTCTTAGGAGTTCCGAGGGATTCCAGTAACTCAGGGGAGAATTCTTGAGTCTTTCAATTACCATAATAATCAATTTATTTTGGTATATTTATGCTTTCTCGAGGTTTGATTTTTCTCTTAAGCTGAAGGATATTTTTAAAGAATAAATAATCCACTACCTATAAGCATCTTATAGCTTTCGGAAGTTTTCAGATACATACTTCTTCTTTTATTAATTTTTTTTTTTTGGAAAAAAAAATCTGAAAATTTCAGAAAGTCCAAAAAAATCTCTGGAAGAAATACCAACAAATTGATCAACTAATCTCAAGAAAATATTCCTCTTTTCTTAGTGATTCTAGCTATTCTCATTCAAGAATCTGAGAATTCCTCGGGACTCGGATATAAGTGATATCAATGCAAGTCCCTTGACTATCCAAATTACTAGTTTTATCTTCCGAAAATTTTGGAAATCTTTCTCTTTTCTTAGGGTTTACTCTTCTTTTTATAAAAATCAGAGCTTCGTTCTTGAAATCTCAGGAAATTTGTTAGCTGAAATATATATAAAATTAATCCATGAATTTTTCTTATCTTCCGAAAATGTTAGTCTTTTTTCTTTGTTCTCTAAAAAATACCCAAAACTTTTTAAAGAGAATAAAAATGTAGAGTTCATGGAGTCCCTGAAAATATATTATCTACCGGAAATGTTAGGAGAGAGATCGTCTTCTCTCTCTCTCTCTCTATCTCTTTGAGGATACCCAAGGAGCACTCCGAGAAAATTAGTTTGTTCTAAGAAGTTCTTAAGATTCTCGAAAATAAATCTTTTTTTTTTAGAAGAAGACAAAGACTTTTTTTAGTTTATAAATATTTAAGACCAGAACTGTTAGATTCTTTATAAAAAATATTTCGATTATTCCTGGAAAATCTACTTCTCTGTTTTTTTTCTAAAAATTCAGAGTAAAATTGATAATCTGTCGATAGGGTGAAAATACAAAGGGAAAACCACAAAATCATTTTTAAATCTGCCACAATGCATTTGCGGTATTCTCTAAACTAAAAAGAAAAAAACACACACACACACACGGAAAACAGTTTAAAATTTCCCCAGGCTTCTGGCCATTTTCCACTGCATAAGCGTCAAAATGTACAAAGTTATCATAACAATAACAATGAGGCTGCAGCCGACGCAAAGAAAACATTTACTTTAGAATTTTTAACACTTGCGGGGCAACAACAACAACAACAACAGCAAAAAATGCCTCCAGGCGATGGAAACTGTCGGAGTGGAGGATAAATAGGGAATGCCCCTAAGCTCTGCGAGCCTGGCTTTTTGCTCCCCCTCTTTTTTTTTGTTGCACGCGAATGCAGCCCAAAGAGAGCAAAACAAAGGAAAAAGCAAAAAGCAAAAAGCCAAGTGAATGAAAAGCTTATGGAGTTGGCTTTTCCAAAGAGGAAAAGCCACTTGCCCAGACCGGCAGAAAAAAATCAAAGAGAACAAGCCGAAAGTGAAGTGAAAAATGAATAGAAAAAAATATATATGAAAAAGTCGGTGGAAATGTTAGGAATGAGACAATTCTAGGAAGAAGTGGAAAAGGAAGAGTTAAAAATTGTAAAATAAAATAATAATCGAGAGGATAGTTCCGGCTGATATTATATTCTAGGTTAATAGGAGATAAAATAAAAATAAAAAATTTTGGATATATCTGAAAAAAAAATATATATAAAAAAGTTAAAATAAAAATAAATTCTCAAAATTAAGTTGAAAAAAAATTATAAAAACTAATAATAAAAAAAAAATAATAATATTTAAATAAATAAAAATAAATACTCAAAAATAGGTTCATAAAAAAATATATAAAAATAATAATAAAAATTAAAAATAAAAAACAAATAAATAAAATAAATCGACTAAATTAGAAACACGATGAATGAGATGATTAGAAAACTATTTTTAATAAAATAAGAATTAATTAAAATATATTAAAAAATAATATAAAGAAATAAATAATAAAAATTAGATTAGTTAAAATAAAATAAAATTAATAAATAATTAAAAAAAAATAATAATAATAGAAAAAGATAGGTTCATAAATTCATGAATAAATTACATAAGTCTAGTAAAAGATAAAAATAAAAAATTCAAATTAATTTAATTGAAATTAAAAAAATAAAAATATTTAGAACAAACAAAAACAATCATAAAAGGAAATCCAGAAAATATATGAATAAATATAATATTAAAATTAATAAAATAATATCAACAATAAATAATAAAAACAAATAGATCTGAAAACTTATGGGAAAATTAAAAGGTAAAAAGAAATCTAAGGGAAAAAATTGGAAAACTGATAAAAACCCCTCAAAAAATTTAAGAAAAAAAATATATAAAATGAAAATATTCATATTCTATATAGAAAGAAATCGGAATAGATAATCTATATTTATTATAAAAATATATATATAAATATATGAGGAAATTAAAAGTTAAGAAGAAATCTTAAAGAAAAGGTCAGGAAATAAATTTTAGAGTAAAGAAAAAAATTAAAGGAAGACGAAGAAAAAAACCCAAAAATTAAAAAAATAGTAATAAATAAATATATAAAAAAGTAAATATTTTTTTTCCTATATAGAAAGAAATCGGAATAGATAAGGAATATTTAAAATGAAAAATAATCAACTTAATTCTAAATAAATCTAGAAAACCCAGCAAAGCATAAAGTCGAGAAAAAAATTATTTAAAATAAAGTAGGAGAAAAACTAAAAAAAAAATAAATAAATATATAAAAAAAAATATATTTTTTTTCTATATAGAAAGAAATCGGAATAGATAATTCCAAATAAATCTAGAAAACCCAGCAATGGATAAAGTCAAGGAAAAAAATTATTTTAAATAAAATAGGAGAAAAAAAATGGTAGGAAGACGAAGAAAAAACTCCAAAAAGTAAAAAAAATATATTTTTTTTTTTCTATATAGAAAGAAATCGGAATAGATAATCTGTGTTTAAAATAAAAATATTTCAAAATAAAAATTATTAAATTACATTCTAAATAAATCCAGAAAGCCAATCAAAGGATAATGTCAAGGAAAAAATTAATTCAAATAAAATAGGAGAAAAAACGGGAAAATTATTTGAAAATAAATAACAAAGCCAATAAAAATCATTTGGTTAAATCAAGTCAACACATTTAATAAAAATAAAATTTTAGACTTTTTAATTTTATAAGCAAAAATCTAAAGCATAAAAAAAAACAAAAGGAGAAAAAAGAAAGCTAAAAAAAAATATGCAAAGTTGCCAAGAGAAGGAAACCAAAGTGCTTGGCTTCGCCTAACAATGTAAGGAAGTCATTTGGCTGGAAATCACCTGCAACTACAACAACAACAACAACAGCAAAGTGAATTAAATAAGAAAAAAAAAGGTGAAGAGTGAGAGAGAGAGGAAAAGGAAACAAAGTTAGGAAGGATGGGGAAATGGTGCTGACAGCACCTGCTGACAGGTGTCCTTTCAATTTATTTGCTTCGACTGCACTTCACTTTTGCTCCGGCTCGACTCGACTGGACTCGGCTCTGGCTTCTTGGTGCCTTCAATTTGTTGTTGTTGTTGTGTGAATGCAACATAACGGTTAATATGATTGCCGTAATTGTGGTTGTTGCAACTTTAGTCGCCCCCCTCTCTCTCTCTCTCTCTCTTTTCCTGTGTGCATTTTTCTTCTTCTTCTTTTTCTATCTCAGTGAGTGCGTATGTTTGTGTGTGTTAGTGTGTGTGTGTGTGCGTTGGGGGCAACCGCTAATGCAACTGCTATTTAATATCAATTTGCATTTGCCAGTAAATCGCTGCTTATTAATTAATTTGCCGCAGCAAAGAACAAAAACAAAAACAATAAAAACAACAAATTTTAATAAAATGTACGCTGTCGTTGTTGTTGTTTCAGGTAAGGCGGACTTCATTTGCAACTCCCTTCCAACTCTCTTTCACTCCGTGTGTGTATATGTGTGTGTGTGTTTAGTCTTGAAAAAAAAAAAAACTGTGCGTAGCGAAAATAAAATTAAAAAAAATAAAAACAAGAAAAAAACAAAATAATAAAAAATTAAAGCTTTTCATTTAATTAGGCTGCCTTTGTGAGCGTAATTGGCAGCAATCTAATTTAATGAGTCGTACGACTCCCTCCCTCCACTCACCCCCCTCTCCTCCCCCGGAACTGTACTCGTGACTCTGCCTAGCTTCCGATTTGTCTCCTCTCCCCGATTCGGGGCTGACTCCTTTTGCTGACTGACCCAAACCCAACTCGACTTGGGATCGATTCTTTCACTCATTTTTATAATTGAAACTATTTTTTTTTTTCTTTTTTAATTTATAAAAAATATTTTTTTATTTATTTCGTTTGAATTAGTCAAAAATTTTTATAACTGAAACTATTTTTTATTTTCTATTTTAATTTATAAAAAATATTTTTTTATTTATTTCGTTTGAATTAGTCAATATTTTTATATCTGAAACTATTTTTTTTTTTCTTTTTTAATTTATAAAAATTTTTTATATTTATTTATTTTTTTTAATTTTTTTTATTTGAAATCTCCTTTTTATTACATTTTGGAATAATATTTTTATTTTAATTTTTTTTTAAATTTTTTCTTTATTTACTTTTAAAAATATTTTATGTCCTTTATTTTGTTATAAATTTTGTAAGAATTTCTTTTATTGATTTATATATTTTTTTATTTTTTGTAATTTTTTATTATTTTTTATATATATCTTTTGTGTATTTATATTAATTAATTTTATTAAAAATATTTATATTATTTTATTTTTTTTTTTTATTAACTTTATAACTTTTTTTCTGTTATATCTTTTTTAGTTATTTTTTTTTTTTTTATCGGATTATTTTAACAACAAAATTTATCAAGACATATTTTTTTAGTAATTTAAAATATTTTTTCTCAGCCATTTTTTTTAAATTATTTTTTTTTTTCGAATTAAAATAGCAACTTTTTTGATTAAGAAATATTTTTTCAGTTTAGTTTAGGTTTTCTTATTTTTTTTTCAATTATTTAAAATATTGATCAGAACTAAATTTTTTTTTTTGTATTAAATTTTTTTCACTTATTTTCCTGATTAGATTTAATTATTTTTTTATTTTATATAAAAACCATATAAATCGGGTTATCATTCCCCTTCAAAATAATTTTGTTTATTCCTTGAATTTATTTAAATTATTTTCCTTGTTAATTATAACTTTATAAGTTCCTTCCAAGAATTCCATATTTCCATTGAACTCTTTCTCGAGAAAAAAAGAAGAATCTTTGAGTTTATTGAAACAAAATTCAATGTTCGAATTTTGCCTCCTCTTCTTCTTTTATTTATCACCTCAAGAATTATGTAATCGGTCGGTTTTATCTGACCAGAGCCCAAACTGCCTGAAGGCTCAGCTAACTCACCGCAATTTTATTGACCACAAATCAACGAGTCATCAACTGGTCAGAACTGACATGGCTAAAGCCAAACTGGAAGGCTTCAATGGAAAAATTAAAGTTCCAAGGAATTTCAAAAAAATAGTTTAAACAAAAAAAAAAAAAATGGAGTCAGCCTGGACAAGTCAGCAAGTCTTATTTATTTTGTCTTTGAGACGATTATCAAAATAACTTAATAAAATTTATGGCCACCACTCTGGGGCATTGCTCATCTTCCTTTGACAAAAGAAGAAGAAGAAAAAAAAAATTGAAAACCTCAAAAAAAAAGGGCGAATAAAAATAACACGCAATCTATTTGATTGAGTTGACTTACGAAGTCGACTGCTTAATTATACTCCAAGTGTGCGTGTGTGTGTGTGTGTAAAATGCATTTTGGTGATAAATGGCAACACACACATACACACACACACACACATAAGCACACCCAGTGAGAGATCATTTCAAGATCGTTGAGCCAAATTCACTTCCTACTTTTATTTTGTTCTGAATTTGCCCCCGGCCAGCCAACTGCGCAAAATATACTGATCCCGCCCCCACCCCCTCCCCCTCCCCACTCTCCGCAAGCCACAATCGCTTCGACCAAAATCAACAAATTTCAACGAAAATTTCACGCAGTCAATTTTGAATGCAATTTTTTGTTTTTAGGCAAAAGAAAAAAACAAAATATTTGTTCTCTTCTCAATTTGGCTCCGCTCTGGTCTGCTTGGTTCAATGACCCACAAAACACAACAAATACACACACACACACATACACACCGAAACACTAAAACATCAACAATGAAAGCAAACAAAAGCATTGAGAAGGCAGAGCAAAGGCATCGGGTATAACTTCTTATATACCCAGATTCTTTATAGTTAGAAAGAAGAGCAAGCCAGAGCATAAACAGAAGAGCCAGAGCGAGAGAGAGAGAGAGAGAGGGAGAGAGTGAGAGCGCGAGGCTGGGGATCTTGAAATTTTTGAAACGGGGCCCTGCGCCCGCTCCAGCGCGCTGATTGCAGTTTCTGCCCAAACGCAGCGAACTGAGGCACACACACACACACACTCACACACACACACGCACACACAAAAAAATATCAAATAGCAAATTACTCATGCGACGTTGCCAACGAAAGACAAAGCGAAAGCAAAACTTGTAAAATGCCAGAAGATTCGAACAGAGCAGCTCAGCGCTTTCGACTAGAGGCAAAAACCAAAGAAGAAGAAGAAGAAGAGGAAGAGTGTCTTGCAAAATGGCTGCCAAGAAGTGCAAGGATCGCCGGCACACACACACACACACACACACAGGCTTGCATCAAAGACCCCAAAAATCATTGCAAAAATTTCAACTAAAATTTTTTCGTTGAAAAAAAAAAACACACACAAAAAAAAAAAAAAAAAGGAAAAAGAAGAGAAAAATGCAAGCGCTGCGAACATATGGCGAAACAAATACACAGACTAGTTTCCTCCAAACTGGGGCTGCCATTAAAGTAATTACTTAACCCCTCAGCCCCCCACTCCTCTGCCTCACCGACCTACCCGATCTTCCCCCTTGGCGAGAGAAACCAAATGGGCATACCAAAAATCCCAAAGAACCATGACAGACCGTGATTAAGTCAACTTAAACTGCAGTATTTTTTTTTTTTTTTTTTTGTTCTTTCGATTCTGTCAGATCCAATAGAAATATAATCCCGGTCAGCAAGGCAGCTGCTTATTTCGAGAAAACCAAAAAAAAAAAAAAGAAATCATCTAAGTGAGCTTTCGAGTCAATTTAAAAAGAAAAATTCCTTATTCTGAAAGATCAATTATTGCAATTGATATGCGCCTTATAGACAGGTTTTTTGGAATGAACCCCAGTCTGAATCTTTTGGAACTTGGTATGCTGGCTTATCGCCCAATAATTTGTCCTAACCCTAAAGCCAATGTGATACGATATGCTATATAGATCTGATCCAGGTGAAACTTGGTATGCTTGTTCGTCTCTATATAAACAGTCTAAATAACTTGTTTTAAAAAGTTAGATCAACAAATACAGAAATTACTCTTAAAAATAATTTGATTAGGTCTTGGTAAAACTAGCTTTTCTATTGCTTAGATTTCATAGAGCTCGCTAGATAAATATCAAGGATATTCCTATGATATATTTGGGTTCTTCTGTCAGGTATATGTGAGCCTGATTAGGTCAGCCTCAATGCTTTCTATGAGGGACGAGCTTACAAAGAAACAGACCGAGTCTGGGATATGGTTCCACAGGTTTGTCGAGACCAATTTGGAGATGACTTTAAGGGATCTATTATATTTTAGAGACTCTTAAAAGTCATCTCTGAGACCCTTGAAGTTCAACTCCAATTTGATCCATTTGATCCATTCAAATTGAATTGAGATTAAGAGTCTATGTAAGTCCTAGCATTTCAGGGGGACGGACGTTCGGATCAACATAAAAAAACAAACTTGCCCCTTCCTATATCCTAAAGATTCTATATACTAAATTTCATAGCTCTAACTTGTATGGTTTCTGAGATTCTCGGACGGACAGAAGGACATGGCCAGATCAATTTCTTTAGTCAGCCTGATCATATTTTAGATAACTTTTGGGGGGCGATCTCCGACGTCATCTGCCAGTCCCAAAAAAATTTTAATTAAAATACGAAGAAGAAGAAGAAGAAGAGATCAGCAAAAACAAAATTTTCAACTAAATAAAGAACTGCGCAATAAACTTAAATAGACTATAGCTTAATTTATTTTGTTTATTTTTATATTTTATTTTACTCAAGACAAGTGAGAATAAAATTAAAATATGCAAAAAAAAAAACACGGAGAGAAAGAAAGAAAGAAATTTATACCAAATAAAATACCAGGAAAAACAAAGACCAAACAATGCAAAATAATGCACTGAACCTTGAATCCGGTTAGACTAGAATTTCGGGTATTAAATGACAGCGAGAGAGAAGTTTTGCACATTTTTTTTTTTATTTGGAACAACAAATTTGTGTGTTTTTTTAGTGAAAAAGAAACGACGAAAAAAATGCATAGGCAAAGTTGAAGGAGAAGAGATCAAAACCAGAACGACAATACTTTTTTACGCCTGCAAGCATGTGCGTGTATGTGTGTGTGACTATTTGAGCAGCCAAGCCAAAAAATGCGAGTATAAAAATTATTGTTGTTGTTATTATTTTTTGGCAGTCCATTGACCCGCCGCTCTGGCAAAGGCAGCAATGCCACTCAGAATGGTCAAGGCAAAGCGAACCACGCCGCCGCCAGGCGGCAGGCAGTCACTTAGTCAGTCACTCCAACCAATACAAGACAGAAAGAGATGGGGCGAGAGAGAGAGAGAGAGAGAGTGACTTGAATATTTTTGTAGAAAGATAGCAAGTCTAAATGAGAGAGAGGAACCAATACACTCACACAGACACGCTCCGCTGCTGATCTCACTAAAGGCAACCGCGCCGTGCTCTGCCTGCATTTCTCATTCGCAATTTTTTTGGAGAATTTTGTTTGATATATTTTTTTTTTTATTTTTGTCTTATTTATTATTATTTTTTTATGTATTTTTTTTTTTTTTTTTTTGTATGCGTGTTTAGACACGCAGGCATTTTGCCCTCAGCTTAACGTCCGTTGACATTTGCTGTAACCATTTTATTTTTGGCCGTGTTGTTGTTGTTGTTGTTATTTGTTTCTGTTTTAATTTTTTTGTTGTTAATGATTCATTCAAGATCAAAATTGTTTTGCTTCTTCTTCTACTTTTTGCTTTGCTTATAATTTTGTGATCTTTTATTGAATGTGAAAAAGACAGAAACATCAAGAAAAAAATAAATAAATCAAATAATAATTCTATCAAGAATTTCAATCAATTAAATAACTAAAAATAAAATTCTTCTAATTAAAAAAGTTGTCTAACTGAAATTTGTGAAATATATTTCATTTAAAATTTTTGGTTCTTTCGAAAAAAAAAGTGTTCCGAAATTGACCCCGACGTGATTTGAACACGCAACCTTCTGATCTGGAGTCAGACGCGCTACCGTTGCGCCACGGAGTCTACGTAAATCCTAGCATTTAATTTCATATTTGAAATCAAATTTTCTTTATCAATTTGACAGAAAACTCTGAAAAGACTATCAAAAAAATCTAATAAAAAATATAACAAGAAATTTGGTGGAATAGAAAAATAAGAAAAAGAAAAAAATTATTAAATCAAATTAAAAAAAAATAAATTATATAGAATAAAAACTATTGAAAAAATAATAAAAAAAATATATACAAAAATATAACAAATAAAATAAAATTATAATAAAAAAAAAATAATATACAAAAATATAACAAAAAGAAAAAAAAATTATAAGAAAAAATAATTTATTCAAGTTAAAAAAAAAAACATCGAAAATTCATAAAAAATTCTTGGAATTTATTTAATTATTTTTAAAGAAAATTTGGATAAATTAGAGATTCCCATATATACAATTAAATATTCGCATGAAAAAAATTTTTAAACATTTCCAATTAAGTAAAAAGAAAAATATATTCCCAAGTTTAAATTTTTCTTCTACTTAAAATTTTATTGCTTTTTAATTTTCAGTTAATTTTTTTTTTTTTTGTTTTTTGATAAAAAATGCTTAAAACATATTATTACTTAATTTATATTTAAAATGCCTGACACGATTACCGCTTTTGTTTCAATTTGCTTTCACTTTTTTTTTCTTGTTTTTTTTTTTTTTTTATTTGATAAGAAGTCAGTTCAGCGCTCTTTACGCTAAAAATTGACAGAGTAAAAATGATTTGAGCAAAGAAAAAAAAAAAATAATAATAACAATATCGTATTTATTTTTTGTGAAATATATGTATGTATATATGGGCATGCATCATGCAGCAAGTACAGTAGGGTCCTTGATTTTTATTGGGTCATGAGAAGTGTTCACTGCCTAATCGATTGATAAATCAATCCCGCCAGCCCCAGACAGACGGGAGCTTTCTAACAAATCGCTCCGAATGGCCTTGAGTTCAATAAGAAGAAGAAGAAGGAGAAGAAGAAGCAGAGGAATTAATAACTTAGATAAGATTTCTTATCAATGAGCACACCTACTTTTTTGAGGTCGCTGGCTGCCTTGTTCCCCGACTTATTCATAATTCCCAAGAAGCAAGGCAAAAAAAGTGCTTTGCACGATAAGTAAGAAAATAAAAGTATATTTTTTGTATGTTATCACATGAAGTGTTAGTCAGATTGAGCAACAGACTTGTTGGTACCAAGATAGAATTGCAAATACTTAACAAGATAAGGTACGCGCTATAAATACACTTTAATTTTTTTTTTTTTTTTATTTAACAGAAATAGAAAATTTCAAATATTTTATTAAAAAAAAATTAATAAAAAAAATTAATTTTTATTAAATTTTACCAAGGTATAATTTGTTTGTCTTATTTTTCGAAATAATTTTTTGGGTACATTTTTTTTATTTTAAGAAATTCTAAAAAAATTTATGAATTATGAATTATAAAAAAATAAATATTTTTCAATTTTCATTGTTATTTTTTTACTTAGAAATTTCTGAGAATATTTAAAATTTATTAAAAAAAAAATTGATTTTGTAGAAATTATCTCAATTCTCAAATTAAATTTTTTTCCAAAGTAATATTTTTTTTTTTTAATTAAATTGGAAATTTTTTCCTTAAAAATTTTTTATTTCATTATTTCTTTTTTTATTAGAAATTTTCTCAATTCTCAGATTAAAATTTTTTATTTCTACTTTAATTTTTTTTATTTTTATTTATTTTATATTTTATTTTTATTTATTCATAAACATATGTTCTTATTTAATTTTTGATTTTTTTCAGAGGAAATAAATTCTTATTTTTTTTATGTCGTAGGAATTTTCTCAATTCTCAGGTTAAAATTTTTTTTCTACTTTAATTTTTTTATTAATATTTAATTTATATTTATTCATGAACATATTTTCTATATTTATTATAATATAATTTTAATTATTGTAATTTTTTTTTTTTTATGTCTCAATTCTCAGATTAAATAATTTTGTTCCACAATAATTAAATGTTTTTTTCCTTTGATTTTTTTTTTTTTATATATTTATATTTTTTTTATGAACATATTTTCTGTCTTTAATTGTCGTTCAAAAATTTTGATTTTACCAATGATCCAACTAATTACGATACACTTTATTACTCAGACTTTCCAGAGAACAAATTTTATGAAAATTTAAAAAAATCGAATCCAAATTAAATTTGTTTAATTTTTTCTTAATTTTTGTTAATTTGCATTTTTACATTTACTTGAGAAATTTAAATTTTTGCTTGAGTAAATTGAAAGCCCTGAAATTTATTTCGGTCTGGCTAAGCAGATGGGTGTGTTTTGGTGTATGTGTGTGTGTGTGTATGTGTGAATTCATCTGCAGCTTTGAAAAGTTATCAATCATGTTGTTGACTCACACACACACACACACACGTATATACATGTTTTGGTGGCACTGTCAAATGACTAAGAAAAAATTTTAATGAAAAGCTTTATGCATCCGCCCTCATCATCTGGAAAAGACTCCTTTGAATTCTCATTTCTTCCATGTATATATATTTTTTTCTTTTTCTTTTTTGAGATGAGAACAAAATCCAAACAATATTAAAAAGTGAACTAGAAGTTATTGCAAAGCCACCGAGACGACGACGACGACGTCGACGACGAAAGGCAAAACAAGCGACTCTTTTCTTTTTTCTAAATGGTTGAGCTGGGTGTGGGCGGCGGGGTGGGGGTGTGGGTAAATAAGTCTCAGTTGTAGAATTTTGCTTAAAAATATTTCAACTACACACACACACACACACAGACAGTGAGAGAGAGAGAGAGAGAGAGAGAGAGGGCTGAGGCGAGGAGCACACATGACATTCTTATTTGGGTAAATCTATTCATCATTTTGCTTTGCCAACAATGTTGTTGCCTCCACGTTTTTGGTTAACCAAAAAAAAGAAGAAGAGAACGAAACACACGAAATAAGAAAATTTTCATCTAAAAAAGAAATCTGAAAACTGCTTACAAAGATTTCAGCTACATCGGCAAAGAAGTCTGCTATTTTTTCTTCAAAAAAAAAAAAAAAAAAAAATAGAATATACACAAGTGAGAAAGAGACAGAGAGAGTGAGAGAGAGAGTAAGGATGGGTTGGAGGGGGTGGCAAGAAAAAAAATATTAATCCTTAGCTTAAACATTTGCCAACGTTGAAATCGACAGCACACAACACACACACACACACACACACACACACACACACACACACACACACACACACACACACACACACACACGCACGCACACACACACTAGCACACATTATACCAAATTATATATAGAATAAGAGAGAAGGGAGTGAGGAAGGGGGACTGGTAGGTAATGTAGAAAAAGGTGGGCCAAAATGTCTTAGGAGTTTTAATGGGAGTTTTTCTACTAAAATTTCAAAGGCATACTTTTTCGGTAGTTCCAGGGGAGGGGCGAGAGGCACTGACAGCCCTGAGAAAAACTATTCTCAAGACGGATCCAAGTTCCAAAGGAGTCACTGACAGAGGTGTAAAGCTGTTCAGGTCTAATTTGATTTCTTTCCAATTTCATTAAAAAAATATAATTAAATTTTCTTGATTCTCATTTAACCGGGATAATCCCAGATATCAGATAATCTTAAGTTACAAATTCTTGAGTTAAAAAGTTATGCTTCGAATTTTGGAGTATCTAAAGGGAAACAACTATTTTCATAAACTTGAGATAGTTAAAAGTTTTAGACCTTTTCAGAAACTCCAGTACTTATTCCTTCAAGATTATTTTAAAGCAGGATTCGGAAAATCTTTAGGTTCTTGATAAATGCTTAACACTCCAAAGTTTGTCAGATAAAAGACTGCTTCCAGGTCTTGAGGGATTAGAGGGTCTTCAGTCCTGTTCCTTGAGGTTAACAGAAACACTAAAAGTTTCCAAAATTTTCAAAAATATATTTTGGGAATTTTAAGCTCAAAGCTTAAGTTGTTTTCTCTAGAAATTTATAGAGTTTTATTTAAGAGGGAAATTTCAGAAAGTCTTAAGACTCTTTTAGGAAATTCAAGCAACCTATAAGAGCTTTTTGACTGAGCCCTGAAATCTTATAGATTTTGAATGGTTTTTGGAATAAGAGAAAAACAGACATCCAAGTTTTTTTATGGCATGAAAACATCCTTGATAGGTTCTTATCTGATCCCTGAAAACTTGTAGAATTGGAATAGCTTATGAAAAGCTTATTGGATGGCGAGAATCAGAGATCCAACGTTCCTTTAGAGAATAGAAAAATCCATGAAAGGGGTAACTATCTGAGCTCTGAAATTTATAGATTTTAAATAGGTTTTTGAGAGACCCAGACAACCAAGTTTTTTATGGAATAAAACATACTTGATAGGTTATTATCTGATCCCTAGAATCTTATTGATTTTGAATAGCTTTTGAATAGCTTTTTGGACGGAGAGATCCAACGTTCCTGTAAAAAATAGAAACATCCCTGAGGGGTAATTATCGGAGCTCTGAAACCTTATAGATTTTAAATATATTTTTGAAATAAGAGAGACACAGGGTTTCAAGTTTTTTTTATCGAATGAAAACATTCTTGAGAGGTTATTATCTGATTCGTAGAATCTTATTGATTTTGAATATCATATGAATAAATTATTGGAAAGAAGGATCCACAGATCCAACGTTCCTTTAGAAAATAGAAACATCCTTGGAGAGTAATTATCTGAGCTCTGAAACCTTATAGATTTTGATTAGTCTTTGGAAATAGGAGAGACCCAGAGTTCCTTAAGACATTATCTATTTTAGAGGCTCTTGTCGATTATGTTTCAAGAAAACAAAACTATCTTGAATCTATTTAAAGTTTCCATTTTAAAATTCATTTTTGAGCGGTTTGTTATATAAACTTTCAGACATTGCTCTCCGGAGATCTCAAAGTTTTCTAATCTTTTTTTTTCACCACCAAAAAAATAAAAATAAAGAAAAATTCTTTATATTCGGTGGCACATTGATTATTATTTACCACCCACTTGAGAATCGATTCCCATACCAAAATCTATCTGAACGGTCTGAGGAAAAGGGCCCGGCTCTACTGTTTTCTCGTGATTTAATGGCAGCGACGGCAAATGAAAAATGCGCACAGTTTGCAAATATTCTACGAAAGAAAGAGATACATTTTAATAGAAACACACACACACATATACAAGAATAAGGAAAGTCCTCCCCAGCCCTTCCAATACGAATCTTTTCTTCTTCTTCTTCTTAAACTACAGAATATGTTGAGACTATTTTTCTTTTGCTTCTTTTTTTTTTGGGTTGCCTTGGATGTAAGTGTAAAGCTGTGCTTCTAATCCAAAAGGAAAGACGGGGGGGAAAAATGATACACCTCCCCCCACCCCTCCCCCTTTCCCCAGGCCCTTGAAACGAACTGGGTTCGACTGTACTTACTTTTGGCTTCGTATCGCTTTTATTCAAATTCATAATCGCAAAATTTTTATATTCTACTTATGCTGAAAAGACGCGCGTGTGTTGCTGTATATGTATATATGTGTGTGTGTGTGTGTGTGTGTGTGTGTGACTACTAGTGTTTGAAAGCTTTTGTGTGGCGCCTACAAAGCCTACCCGAGCGGGCGTTTTGTGCCACCGAAAAAAAAAAGAAAAACTTCCTCTAGACTGACAGTTTTGCTGTACAAACCAGCCAGCAGCCTTCCCCCACCTCCCCATCTATCTAACCCCAGCCAGCCCACCCACACACACACACACACAAAAGCCCCCCCCCAAACACTGAAACCCTCGAATTCAGTCATCGTCGTAATCGGAAACTTTCCTCTTTCTTTACATTTTTCATCTTTTTTTTCATTCCTTGTGCTACTGGAGAGGGTTGGGGGGGAGAGAGAAAAAAAAGAACGAAATGAATGAATAATAAAAGCGAAGCACTCGATGGCGTAGAATTTGAATAGAAGCTTAGTTTTTCGCTTATACAACAAAAACTTTCTTTTTTTTTTCTTTTTTTTTTGATTTCGGGGTTGTTTCCAATTTTTTTCTACTTTGCGCGCGACTTTCGTCGACAACAACAACAACAACAACAAAAACAACTACGGCAGCGGCAACGGCAGCATCCAAGAAAGCCAAGGCAGCAGGGCAGGCTAAGAGGACGAAGACGAAGAAGAAGAAGAAGAAGAGGAAAAAGACGAAGACGACGGTCTTGGTTTTTCTATGTGTATAATTTTTTTTTCGAGGGGGAGGGGGGGCAAGCGGGTCTCTCCGAAAAAAAGGACAAGTAAAGCGTTTTGTAAAAGGGAAATGCACACACACACACACACACACACACACATACCGCCTGCTGCCCCCCCCCCTCTCCCCCCTTCAAATCCTTGGGTTGAAGCCGAAGCAAAACTGAAAAGTTTATAATTACTTATTTTTTGATGAATTGGGTAAATATTAAAAAAAAAAAAAATAAGAAGAAGAAGAAGAAGAAGAGCAGAGAAAAGGCAAAACGGAGGGGGGGGGGGGGTGTAACCATTTTGGTTGAGAAAAAAAAAAAAAAAAAGTTTAGTCAAGAAGTGAAGAAAAAGGTATACGAGTGCGCTTAAAAAGAAATTCTACTACATTAAAAATTATCGATCGATTTTGCTTTTCTGTTTTTTTTTTTATTTTTATTTTTATTTCTGCTGAGGCTGCTCTTGTTTTGTTGTTGTTGTTGTTGTTATTGGTAGTATGAAAATTATAAGCAAAAGCAAAGCAGTCTTAAATCTCTTTTACCCACTTCCCACAAGCCAGCAAACCGAACCCCTTACCACCACCTTACCCCTGCTGGCACCCGCCACCGCCACTGCCACCGTCGCTGCCGCAGTCCATCAATTCACGACCCTCTTATGAAATTCGGCACGTCGTTAGGCAAGCCAGGAAAGAGCGCGTCTAGTTTCTTACTTACTTTTTTTTTTTTTTTGGCTTTCTTCTTTTTTTTTTGGTTCGCTTTTATTATGTTTTGTGTTAGTGTTCCTTGTGCGTTTACTTTATGCAGATTAAGGGTTGTAAAAAATAAAAATAAAAAAAAAAAAAACACAAAATTTTTTATATGTATATACAAATTTTTCCGACGAGGAAATGAAAATGAAAATAACATAAAAATAGAAAACTCGAGAGGATTTGAAAGTTATCAAAAAGATATTCTCTCCCACCAAACTAGAAAATAGAAGAAGAAGAAGAAGAGTATGGGGAAAGCTAATCAGGCTTATTGAGCCTTTCACTTTGTCTCTGCTGGATTTGCTCAATTTGTGAGACTAAACTAAAATTAATTTCTTTTTTTTGGAACTAAAATATAAAAAAATATAGGAAAAGCTTAGAATACATTTTGGTAACTAATCATCTTTGGTTTATCAATTTGGCCTATTTAATTTCATATTTAAATTATTTCTTTCAACTTATCAAAAATTGTTTAACCTCATCAAAAATATTTAATGAGATTGGGCAAAACCTAACAAAGATAAACCGAACACAGATACAAAGCTATATGTCAAAATGTTTATATAATTTTGTTATAAATAAAATTTGACTAAAATAGGTCAAGAAATGTCGGAGATATTTCAGAGTCCTGAGAACAACTGAGATCTATATGAAAATCAAATGTTATAGCAGACCAAACCAAGTGAAACTTGGTACATTTATTTGACCCTTGATAAGTAATTCATCTATTCAAAAGAAATAAAATTAGTCCATAAATGTCAAAGATATGGCAAGAACTAATTTTGAGTTCTTTGGTAATATATAATATAGTGATTCGATCTTTAAGAAATTTAGAAGACCTTTTTGTCTCTCAATAAATATTACACATTTCAAATTTGATTTGGATGGGTTGAGGAATTTAAAAAATATTCTCAAAAGGAATTTCTAAGAGCCATGAAAGTGGGTAGGCTAGTCATATGCTATCTTAGACCAATTGAACTCGGTACTCATCTACTCACTACCATTTTAATATGACAAATATAAATTGTAATTAAGGTGAGTCAATATATTTCGGAGTTAATCCTGGGTTCCATTTGGTTAAATCTATGATAAGTCAGTCAGTAGATCAGATCTGATCCGATCATATCTATCAGATCCGGCTATATATATCTGATTTCTTTGACTTGATTATAGAGAAAAGAAAATAATACCCTTTTTTTCATTTAAATGTAAAATGCATCATCAATTTATTCCACCAAATTCAAAAAAATAAATAAAAATTAAACGCCTCTTTCACCTCTTCCATTCAATTTAAATGATTTGTGTGATTAATTTATTAAAGAAAATATAATTGAATTGTGGTGGATTTTTGCTAAGTCCCAAGGAAGTCGGAGACCAACCGAAAAGACCAATTTGAACAGACTGCGACATCCTTTTTAATTTTAATTGCATTGGCAAAGACCAAAGCAGCCTTTCAAATATTCCCATTGATCAAATTAAAAATCTCTAAGAAAATAAAAAAATAAAAAAATATTAATAATAATAATGTAATAACTACGCCCACTCGACGCCGCCCGTTAAGGAAATTGTCTATATGAATTATATTAAAAATTTTGCACCAACTCAAAAGGGAAGACATTTTATTTTGCCTGACTTTGGCTGGATTTATTTTTATTTGTTCGGTTTCACCTCGAAGCTAACTTTTATTTATCTGTATTTACCCCTTTCTTCTTCTTCTTCTTCTTGTTTCACTCTGAATATCCGGACTAGGCTAGCTTATCAGAGAGCCACGTCATGGCCAAGTGCAATCAGGGCGAGTAATAATTTCATTCAGCTAGTTGAGACGAGTCGAGATTATTCACAGTTCAAATAAAAAAATCTTAGGGGAAAAAATT
The DNA here is from genome assembly GCA_037075145.1 of Scaptodrosophila latifasciaeformis. NCBI lineage: Eukaryota > Metazoa > Arthropoda > Insecta > Diptera > Drosophilidae > Scaptodrosophila > Scaptodrosophila latifasciaeformis. The sequence continues at coordinate 4,859,097 of JBAMCM010000073.1, forward strand.
TAATTTATTTTATTTTGATTTTATTTATTTTATTTATTTTATTTATTTTATTTATTTTATTTATTTTATTTATTTTATTTATTTTATTTATTTTATTTATTTTATTTATTTTATTTATTTATTTTGATTTATTTTATTTATTTTATTTATTTTGATTTATTTTATTTATTTTATTTATTTTATTTATTTTATTTATTTTATTTATTTTATTTATTTTATTCATTTTATTCATTTTATTTATTTTAATTTATTTTATTTATTTTATTCATTTTATTCATTTTATTTATTTTAATTTATTTTATTTATTTACCCCATTTTTTCTGGCTCCTTTCAAAGTCAGCTAATAATCTGAAAACTTAAAAATCCCCCAAGAAAAACTAGTGGAAAATATCTTATTCAATTTGATTCATTTTCATCTCCATTGAAACAAAGTTGGCTGATTTATTTTTAGTGGCCCTTTGGCGGACGACTCGGCAGACTCTTAAATGCTTAGTGGCCGGCATAGTCGCTTATTCATTTATTATTATTATTATTATTTTTATTATTTTACTACTTGAAGCGGCAAGTTGAACTAAATCTACAATCCCAATGGTCGTCGCCAAACAAAACAAAGAGATGAGAAGAGGAAGAGGAAGAAGAAGAGAAGGCAAGGGGGAGCACATCAAACGAACGCCTCTCGAGTGCGTCATTCATCCTTGACTATGACGATGAGGAAAATGACGAGAAAAACTTTTTCCTTTTCCCCCTCAAAAAAAAAAAAAATATATATACGAAAGATTTTGGCATTGAATCATTCAAGCCAGAAACCAACTAACTTGCTGCATTGCCACCCAAACCCAAGCACATTTTCTCTCTCATTCACACACACACGCACATTTTCTTAGTGCCAGAAAATCTGCGGAATTTATAAAATTTTCATAGTTACAACTTTCTTTATGTTTCGCCCTAGACACCCAGGCTGAAGCTGAGGCTGAGGCAGCCCGGGCAGGCAGTCGGGTGGGGGGAGGGAAAAAAAGGGACCCAAGCAGCCGTTAACTTAATGTTCTATGTATACCCAAGTCAGCCCCGCACCCGTAGCCCCCCCTTCGGCTGATGCCTTTTGAGCATCTTACCAATTCATTGCTTCTATTTTTGCAGTTTAGTTTCAAATATATTTTCACCTCACCTCGCCCCGCCACGCAGCACCCAAAACCAACACCCACACAAGTATCCGATTTTTTAGATACTCCCCCCCCCCCCCCTGCTACTACTCTTCTTTTTTTTTTAATACATAAGACTTTGCCATGATTATTATTATTTTTTATTTTTTACTCACTTTTTTTTTAAGCGGCTGTTAGAAAGAGATAGCAAGAGCCAAGCCAGTGTTCTCATTACGCGGCAAAAAAAAAAGAAGCTGAAGAAATTTCAAACCTCCTTTGTGAGGGGGCGAGAGGGAAGGAAAAAAGTCTTAGTTATTTGGTGGCAACCCTATAAAATGAAAGAAGAAGACGAAGCAAAAAAAAAAAGTACCCAAAAAACTGAACAAAAACAAAAAAAAAACAAAAAAAGAAACTGAAAAAACCTAACCAACCCAACAAAAATCTACACCCGCCGACTTAGTCAACCAACCACTTTCCCCCCCGCCAACCCCCCCACCAGCTCCCAAAAGCTATGCCGGCTGATGTCTCGGTCTTTTGGTAAACAGAAGGAAACTTTTCCGTTGCTCTAACAGTTTTTCTCCTACGCCTCTTTCACCCTCACACAGAGAAGGGGGCGAGTGGGCAAAGGGGGGCGAGCGCCGTCCTGACAAAGAGGTGGCAGATGAAACTGTTTATGTGCGTTCGGCGGGGTAGGAGCTTTTGGGTTTTTGCCATTCCCCCCGAAAGAAATCTACTCGCCGGCGAGAAATGTTAAAAAATATTTTTATAGCTACGCGAAAAACGTTAGAATAGTGTTTGCGCTCAGCTGTGCCACTTCAGCCGATTTCTTTATATATATATAAAATTTTATATATATATATATAAGGAGAGACTCTGTGTGTTTGTGTGTGTGTGTGCGTAAGCAAATGGAGCGTCGTTGTTGAACGAAGCAAAGAAGAAGAAAAAAAAGAAAAACTTCAACATCTTTGCAGACTCTGTTGCTGTTCTCTCTCTCTCTCTCTCTCTCACTCTTTCTCTCTCACTCTCTTTTTCTACTTTATTTCATCTACTTGTTGTTGTTGTTGTTGTTAGTCAAATGGGGTGTTGATTGAACGGTTGGTTGCCCTACAGCCCTACAAGCCAGCCATTTCTTTTTTTTTTTTATTTTTCAGTTTTTTTTTTTCAGTATTTTTTTTTTTGTCTTGCTCGAATCTTATGTCTTTTTATTCTTATTCTTTATTTATTTTTATGCTTGTTGTTGTTGTTTTTTTCTTCATGGTTATATTTTCTTTTGCCTTGTTTAGACAAAATTTTACAACAACAACAAAGAAAGCAAAGCAAGCAAAGGAAAAAAAAATGACAGCAGCTACCCAAAAAAAAAAAAAAAAAGAGTAACTGTTTTTGTATTTAGGTGAAGGCGGTGCGGAGGGGTGGGAAAGGGGGGGCGGGTAAGCAGAAAAAAAATATTACTCCAACGGATGACTGAGATGGGTGGGGGGAGGAGGGGTAAGGTTCTGTTGGTGCTGCCTCAACTACTTGGGCCTTGACTGGTTTGCCTTTCCTTCTTTACTTTCTTTACATTTTATCCCCCCGCCCCCATCGCCCCGTCCTAGTAGACCCCAATGGAGCATCAGTGGTGCCCGGGCATCTTCGGTGTTTTCTGTCTTTGCATTAAATAAATTGTAATACAAAGTTTCGCTGAATTATTATGTATTCAAATCGATATCAAGCTGAGTTATGTGAAGCTCACTTCGGCATTTTCCGTCTTCGTTTTGATTTTCTTGCTTTTGTTGTTGCTGTTGTTGTTGTTGTTATTATTTCACTAGAGTGTAGTTAGATTTCTTTTCTTCTTCTTCTTCTTCTTTTTCTACTTGGGCATCTCTTCGTCGTTTTTATTTCTTATTTTTTTTTTTTTTTTTGTATATTTCTTAGGAGTAACTGAAAAATTTTTGTTGCTGTTGTGGTTTGGGGTACAGTTGCGCACAGATTCTTTATTATAATTTTCTTCATTTTGTTCAGCTTTTTCTTATTTAAACTTTGCAATGAAAATAGTTGGAATTTCACAGAACAGCAAAATGTTCAAAATCAATAAAATATTTTCTAACCAAATTAAAAGTCAATTGACACACATGAAAATAATAAAAAAAAAAAATACCGTAAAATCTGCTTTTTTAAATAAATTTCAATATTTTTATTCCACCATTTGGGGGCAGGGGAAGGTGGGGCCCCAGTGTCATCTTGGGACTTGCAAACTAAACAAATTTTCTTTTATTTTTTGGGGAGGTAATAAAATTTCATAAATTGCATTTTTAATAAATTGCCAAGCCAACGGCGCGCAACCAAAAAAAAAACACTCACACACACACACACACAATTCATATTGTTTCTGCCAAAAAATCTGTTAAGGGACTTGCTAACCAAATAGCCGGAGCTAACTCCCCTTGGTTGGCTCTTTAAACAGAGAATAGCCTATTCATTTGATAATAAATAAAAGAAGTAAACAAATGAAAGTAGACATTCGGTTAGATTGGTTGGCAAAATTGCCTAAAATTCATGACCCGCCGACTAAAATGATACCAAAACTAAACTAACAGACCCACAAAAAGCCCGACCACATCATCCATGTAGATTAAAAAAAATCATATATATATCTATATATATATATATTTGTATATATAAAGAGCCAACTAAATGCGACTAATAAAAAATAATAAATACATAAATTACAAAACTGTACAAAAATTCAGAAAAAATGAAGCCAACCCAAACCAAGTCAAGCCGGGCCCAGCTCAGGCCCAGCCCAGGCCAGGCCAGCCCAGGCCAGGTCAGGCATATAAAAAATAAACCAGCCAGAGAAGAAACGAAGAAAAAAAAAGGAATTACAATTTTATAAAAAAATATAACACACACACTCACACACACACACACACAGAAACAATAAAACAAAAATAAAAATAAAGAAAAGTTCAAATTATAGTTGGCTTACAAACAGGACTACCCTACCCACCCCCCCCCCCTCTCGCTGATTTGGGTAAAAAAAAAAAAATGCCCTCATCTAAAAGCTAAACGTTTTTGGCTGCACTGCGGCAACATGGCCCACGTTACGTATACGTTATATTTTGTTTGCCATTTTCTCTTCGCTTTGGCTCTTTGTTTTTCTTTATTTTTTTTTGGAACGTTTTCATGCTTGGAAATTTATGCCCCCTGTTCTACAATTGTTGCAGCCATTTACTATTTTTCTCACACGCCATGAGTGTGCTGAAATTGAAGAAAATACTCTACTTTTGTTTGCTTTGACCAGGTGAATGTTTTGGCAATTTGCTATCTTTGATAGAATTCCACCTGGGTTAGAGCATCTGAAAGTCTATGTGATTCGTTTTGCTTGATTTTATTTAGTTTTATCAAAGTTAGAAAAAACTCTGCCAGCCTCCATGCAGTTGACTGACCAAGGAAATTGAAAGACCGCATATGCATAAAGTAGCAAATAAATTGAAAATAAGACGAAAAAAAAAATATTATTATTATTCATTTAACCTGATCAGCTTTTTAACTCTATTTTTATATACACTTTTTAAGACATCTTTTTTTTTGAGATAATTAAAATAATTATTTATTCTTTTTATTTCAGCTAAGAAAGAATTCTTGTTAAGCTCAGAAAGGTAAGTGAAAATATTTAAAGAACTTTTGAAAAAAAATTATAAAATTTTAATGGAAAATTCAATGCAGAATAAAACTGATGAGTCCTTGAAAGAAATTGAACTATTCATATTTCTATATGATTTTTGGGATCTTAATAAATTTGTTCTCAATTTGGGACAAGTTGTTTTTGTTAATTGAAAAAATCTCAAAGGTTTTTTGTGGACTAACTGGAGATTTTCTTTAGAGATTTTTGATAGAGATTTTTGATAGAGATTTTTGATAAAGATTTTCTTTAGAGATTTTTTCGAGAATTATCAGATTTATGGTGAGTATTTTTTAAAACAGATTCTTGAAGAGATTTTCAGAAATATTCCCTAAAGACATCAGCTGAAAGAATTGTTGGAAAACATATTTTCGTTAGCCTCTCTTCAGACATTTTTGTAAAAGAGATTCGGGGACATTTTAAAAACCAAGCTGGAAAAATAGATTCGACCCAGTTCTTGGTAGGAGCTATATAAGCCCTTTGTGGAGGCATCGGCTTAACAGATGCCTGGATATAATTTTTTCTAAAAATAAAGAGACTCTTATAGATATTTCTGAAGACATTATTTGAGGAGATTTCTCGGACAGACTTTTTAAGACAGTCCATAGAAGGATATTCGAAAACATGGATTGATTTTCTGTGATATTGAAAGTATTTCTGGACCTTTTTTATGGAGACATTTATTTTTGAGACTTATTTCATTAAAATTTTTTAGATATTTTTCTAGAAATATTTGGGAACTTTTCAAGAGTTTTTTGTATAATTTTTCTTTAAGTGTGAGGGGATTTCTCGAACGGGAAGAGACGAGGACCTGGATCGATTTTCTGTGATAATAAAAGAATTTCTTGACTCAATTGCTGGACCCATTTATTTCTCTACGGAAGTATGTCTCTAGACCATTTTCTGATATTCTTTTCGGGTATATTTCTGTAGACTTTCTATGAATATTATTTTTCTGAAATCAATTGTAGAAATAAGCTAAATAAATTGGCTAATTTTTAAAGAATAATTTCTTAGATGATTGTTAATTTTTTAAGACTTTTTTTTCAAATTTGTTTGATATTTTTTGCTAGAAATAATTTTGAAATTTTCAAGATTTTTTTTGTATAATTTTTCTATAAATTTGAAGAGATTTCTCTGACGGGAAGAGACGGGTGGATTTTCTTATATTTTAAAAGTATTTCTTGACCCTTTTCATGGAGACATTTATTTGCCTTCGGAAGCATAACTCGAGGTCAATTCTTCAAATTCTTTTTGGGTATATTTTTGGAGGCTTTGTATGGATATTATTTTGCTGAAACCAATTATAGAGTTAAGATATAAAAATTTAGTTATTTTTGAAAAAAATTTCATAGATAATTCCTTCTATTTTTGTTAAGACTTTTTGAGCTTTTTTTAAAATTTTTTTTTATATTTTTCTAAGAATATTTTTGAACTCTTAAAGAAATTTTTGTATAATTTTTCTTTGAAATTTTCCAAGAGTTTTTTTGAAGAATTTTTAATCCTAAAAATGTTGAACCTGAGTAAGATGAAGGTGAAGAGATTATGCTCTCAAAAAGAGCATAAAAGTTGCACTTCACTTGCATTGGTTCTCGAATCTAGGCAAATGTTTGAATTTTATTTTTTTTTTCTCGGCTTGCCCAAATTTAACGCCCCTTTTTTATCCACCAGTTTTGTTTGATTTGTCTTTGTTGTTGTTGTTGTTGTTGTTGTTGTTGTTGTTTATGCTTTAGCGTAGAAATTACTAATGTATATATTATTTTTTTATTCCACCGGCTTACACGGTCCTAAGAGCCCCAGGGAATTGGAAAGGGGGAGGAGCATTTTGCTAGTGAGAAAAGCAAGTAGAATATGAAGAAGAAGAAGCGTTGGACAGGCCCCGTTGGCAACATTTTAAATATAATTATAATATAATTTTTGTATGTGCCAGCAAAGTTTTCCATATATTTTCTTTTTCTTCTTTATTATTTTTATTATTATTATTTTTTTTTTTTTAATTTATTTGGTTTTTGGGGCTTAATTTTTTTTTTTTTTTTTTTTTTGCATTGTTGCCATCTTTCAGCCAAGCACACACACACACACACAGACACACATGTGTGTGTGTGTGTTTTTTTATTTGTTAGCGTAGATGGAAGGATTTGGTAAGTTGGCATTGCATTCATTGTTAATGCAATTTCACGTTTGGCCACCCCCACCCCCACCCCCCTCTCATACAGAAGGCCAGGCCAACAACTTTGGGGGTATTAAAATAATTATACATGATTTTTTTTTCATTTTTTTTATTTGACTGGTTGTGTGCGCTTCCATTAAAAAGTGTTTTGCTTTTTTTTTTTATTACTTTTCTAGATAATCTAGCTCTTTTTTTTTTTTGTTTTGAACTTGTAATTTTTTTGTGGTAAAAAATTTACATTTTTATATTATCATGATTATTATTATTTTTTTGTGGAGAATTTTTCCTTAAATAATTTTTTTTTCTTTTTTTTTGAAATAGTTTTGAGCTTATGAATTTTTAGTTGAATTCATGGATTATTCAAAAAAGCCGGATTAATCGAGAAGCTTATTTCTAACCAGTCGAGAGATATAGATATATCTATATATATATTTCAAGTTCCTTTTCTTTCTTCTATTTGCCCAACTTGTCAGCTTTCTGGCCTTGTTCATATTTACTAAGTTCTACAAAATAATAATAATAATAATCATAGTCAGGTGGTCTGGCCACGCCCATCATCTACTTTATTCTCTTACTCAAGAGGCAATTGGGGGGGGAGGGGGTGCAAATATTTTTTATTGCATTTTCATGTTTCGTTTTGAAACTTTTTCAATAAAAAATCAAATATCACAAGCTAATAATATGAATCCATCGTATATACAATATTTATTTATTTATTTTTGTTTTTTTTTTTTTTTTTATTCTATTTGATTGTTTTTAACCCACCCCTCTACCCCCCTGACCCCCCTTCCCCCTCATGTATATATGTGAGTGCTTTCAATATGCCCGCCATTGAGTTCGTAATGATTATTGACAATGATTACAAAACAATCGCCAGTAAATAGGAAAAAAAAATATATAAAGAACCAGCCAAACAAAATGTAATGAATAAAAATTTTATAAAAAAAAAATACAAATAAATAAAACAAAGAAAGAATGAGAGAGAAAAAAAATAGATTATATAAAAAGAATGGCATATTTTTTGTTTTTTTTTTTTTTTTTTTTGTTAATTTATTTTCATTTTTATAGACTTCTCAGTTCGGCTGAACAATTCGAGGCGTTTTCATTTATTCATGAACAAATCAAAGCAAGAATCGATTTTGAAATATTTTATGAAATTCTCAAGGAATTTAGTGGATCTCCATCCAACTAATCGGGGAAATAACTATCCATTTCCCTTTGAAATAAAAGGGGGACTTTTTTATGGTTAATTTAAAGTTAGATCGGATGGAACTTTTCCTGGATATATAAATTATCGATAAAATATATTAATCGATAACTTAGTAAATCGCCAACTAACTAGGGAAATATCTATCGAATTTCTTTGGTATAAAGAAAGACTATTTTATGGATATTTAAGATTAGATCGGATGGAACTTTTCTTTTGATATCTAAATTATCGATAAAATATATCAATCAATAGCTTAGCGAATCTAACCAACTGGGGGAATATCTATCGATTTTCCTTTGAGATAAGAGGGGGACTTTTTTTTATGGATATTTAAAGATAGATCGGACTTAATATACCTATAGATCGATTCCGATATATATCGATAAAAATATATCGAATTGCAGAATTCTTTAGAAATATTTTATTTATTTTATTAAAAACCAAAGGGTATCTTAATCGATAGCTAGGAAAGTTTAAAAAGAACCCTAGTGACTTCATTAGTCCTTAAATCATGATCGATAGATGACAATGGATTCAATATAGAACTCAATAAATTCGATAGATTTCCAAGCAATTTGAGAAAATTGTTAAATGAATTTATCGTTTATCGATTAATACCAATCATTCAATTAAAGTTAAACCAAGTAGTTCCCAGAAATAAGAGCAGAAATCTTCCAAATAAAAAGCTTTGAAGTTCAAGAAGTTGTCTAAGGTTATCGATAACAGAGAATCCATTAAGCCTTTCAAATATGTATGAAAGGAATAAATATAGCAAAACATTAATCGATTTATCGATAAAAGTAGGATTGATATATCCTTCAAATTGAGAAGTCTGATAAATCGACCTGGTTCAAGAGAAAAGCTCCTTAGAAGACCAAAGTCAACTTTCTGCATTTTTTCTGCCACAGAGTCAAGTTTCAGCTCTCACTTCGAGGCGGTGGCGGTGGCGGCTTGTCTTCATTTGTTTTGGACTTCCTCTGACAGGTCAAAATCAGAGCGACTGCCTGGGACACTTTACTTCCGGTCCTGGCTGGCCCGGCTACCCCCACTCTCTCTCTCTCTCTCTCTGTCTCCCTCTCTCCCACCCAACACTTTTGTCTGTTCTTCTTTCAATTGTCTTTGACTCAACAGGCGTTTGTTTGGCTGGCTTGACCTTGCCAAAAAGAAGAAGAGCAAGAACAAAGATGTCCTTTGGCTCTCCCCCAGCCAAACTGAGCAGACGATTTTGTATGTGTTTGTGTGCTGATAATCCGCATAAAATTACAAGTAAAATGCAGACGTCTGACACCCCACACAACTCACACTCCAAATCACCCCTCCACCCCCTCCACCGTGAAGACTCACACGCGACAAGCCAACACGACCAAGAAGAAGAAGAAGAAGAAAAAGAAGGACAAGAAGAAGAAGAAAAAAAAGCAACACACGAAAGGAAAAAAAAACACACGCCAAAAATAAGTAAGGCCAAGGTCGTCTACTCATCCACACCCACACCCACACACACACACACACCCACATGCCAATTGGCCAAGCCAAAGTGAAGTTGTTTGGCGGCGTGTGCCTCCCCTCCACACACTCTCCCCTCCTCCACCCCACAACGACACAACTCAACCAGCCAAACAAACGTCCTGCGCTGAGCTTCACCATATGTGGAAATATATATATATATGTGTCTCTCTGTCTCTGTGTGTGTGTCAACCAGTCAGGCAGCATATGCGACGTCCTCTTTAACGGTCTCTTTTCTTCACATATGTATGCGTGTGTGTGTGTGTGTGTGTGCATTTTCCTTTTTTTTCTGTATTCTTAAGTTTTTATGGCTTGCTGACTACTACTTCCGGCTTTTTGGCAAGGCAATGAATACATTAACACACACACACACGCACAGACAGAGAGACACACAGAGAGAGAAGTAGTCCTTCCCTTTAACAAAATTTTCTTATTGCCCACAATGTGTGCGCTCGTGTCCTTGACGTCCGGCATTAAATATATAAACAGAGTCAACTGGCCCGCCTCATACACACCCACACACACACACACACACTCACACAGACAGACAGACAGATAGATAGACAGGCAGAGACGGACTAGAAGACTAGAAGGTCCTTTCCTTATTGTTGCGCCTTGGGGTATGCAACAAGTTGTAAGCCAGCCACTCAACCCACACACACACACACACACATATAGAGTCAAATCAACAAATTATCACACACACACACACACATGAAGACTCGAACAGTTGGTCTATCGTTCAGTGGTCTCGGCCTTTTTCTATTCTCCGTCTTGGCCCTTTTGTGTGTTTGCTTAGTTGTCTAGTTGAGCTTCGATAATATGGAAATTTTCAAAACAAGGGGAAGCCTTATCCATATAACAAATGATTACGTATCTCCTCGGATTATGTGTGTGTGTGTGTGTGTGTGTGTGTTTGACGATTCCAATAAAATGTTCTATTACTTTGATTTCTTTGTAATTTCGAGGGAAAAAGTTGACTAAAAATATGAATTTTCATTTATCTGAAATAATTTCTCGCAGATTCTCGAAATAGGCAAAAAAAATATATTTTTTCTCTGGAAATTAAAGCAATTGAAAATAACAATCTTTTGTCATTTTCCACTGAAGATAAATTCGATGAGTTCTTGGAAAAATCCAAACAGTTTTTCTTTTTGAAAAAAAATTTTGTTCTTTTATTTCCAAAAAAAAAAAAAAAAAATGCTTGAATAAATTAATAAAAATTTAAAAATATTCACCAGATAATCCTCTATAAAGCAGTCTGAAATTTAAGAGATTTTTCAAATTATTCAGGGATTCCTCAAAAATGAATAGAAAAAAAAAGTTTGAATTTTCTAAGGAAATCTAAAATATCGGAAAAAAAATTAATAGAAAATATTAAAATAAATTAAATTTTCTTACGAAAATAAAAATATTTTAAAAAAATTAGCTCATTGCTTGAAAAATGTGGAAAAATATGAAAAAAAAAAACATTATCAAATAAAAAATATTTCCTTCAAAGTCAGGGAATCAAGTAAGATTAATTAGCAATTTTTTGAGAGTCAACAAAAAAAATGTCCTCCAAATTTTCAGAGTCAGAAAACTTGGGAATCGAAAAAAAAAATTAAACTATAATCAAGTTTTGTATATCTTTTTTATAGATATAAATATATTGATTTTTGGCAAGACAAATTAAATAAAACGTTTTCAAAATTATAAAAAAAAACAAATTAAAATAATTAAGTAATAAATTACATTAATTATAAAAAATAATAAAAAATATCCCAAGTTACAAGAAAAAAAAAATTACGAAAAAGATTTTTCTTTTTTTAGTCATTAATTTTATTGAAGTAAAAAAAATATATATTTAATAATAAATTAATTCAAAGTCACAAAAATAAAAAATAACATATTAAAAAAAAAATAAAAAAAAAAACAGAAAAAGTAAAAAAAAAATATATTAAAAAATGAATGAAATTGTATTAAATTAATTAAAAGCACCAGCTATCTACGATTAAAAAAAAATAATAAAAAATATAACAAATATTCAATTAAATTAATTGTTTTTTTTTTTTTTGAAAAATTAAAAAAAATAAATATTATTTTTTCAAAATATTTTTTCTACATTTTAATTTCGATATTTAAGTTAATTAAAAAATCAAAGTTAATTTATTTTGAAAATTTCTTAAAATTTCTCTCTTCATTTTCCTGTCCCGCTGGAACAGTGTAAATCAAAATTGTTCAGACTGGTATTCGCATATGTCACACACACACACACACTAGCACACATACACACGCAGAGACAAAGTGTGTCGAATGTGTGAGCTTTATCACGCACCCTTGACCTTTTCATTGTTACTGTTGTTGTTGTTGTTGTTGCCTTCTACACCCTTGCCAAATGGCGGGCTATCCGAAAAAGGGACACCAAAGTTAGACACAGACAGAGAAAGCCAGAAAGGACACCCAACCAACCAGCCAGCCAACCAGCCAGACAGTCAGTCGGACAGGCGGGCGGGCAGACCAACCAGTCAGACTGTAAGACTCATGAGCGCTATCACTTACTTATGTCATGTTGAACGGGATTTTCTTTTTTTTTTTTGTTGGTTGGAAGGGAAGGGTTGCAATTTTAGGGCTTTTCCTTTTTTATTTGTGGTGGTGCTAAAGGGGTTGGGGAGGGGGGAAAGAGATCGAGCTGTTTTGACTGACTGGTCCGGGCTGGCCGGGCGTCCGGTTTCTATATTGTCTTGTGCGTGTGTGTGTGTGTGTGTGTGTTTGTCGGTGTCAGTGTCTGGGCCGTGTCTCGTTAAGTGTTTTGGCAAAGATTTACCACATGTGAGTTTGCTATGCCGAGGCCAAAAAGGGGTAAGCCGGTGGGTTATTTACACGCCTCACCGACTGACTGAATGACCCGTTTGGCAGAGGACGAGGGCGAAAAGGGTCAGAGTTGGGCCAACTAGTTTTTGGTGGATTGGTTCATTTGCATTTGTCAGCAATGGGATATATTTTAATCGACACAGACACAGACACACGCAGAGAGACAAGGTCACATATGGTTGAAGGGGTCAAGCAGTGTCAACCCCTTCTTCTAGGCTTGACTGGTCCTATCTTCAGATAATGTGCTATAAAATGCCGTTTATTTTGTCGCATTTGAAGCGCTCACTTTTGGGACAAAAAAAAAAAAAAAACAAAGTTGGTAACCCTCTTGATTTTATCTAACGGGGTTGGGGGGTGTTAACAGGTCGTCCTGAGGTCTGATTTTGTGTTTTGATTTTTGGCCTTTGGTATGTCGAGTGCTCATGTGTGTGTGTGTGTGTATTTAGTCTCTGATTTCAGGGTTCAAATTGAGATGACCTTTTGCGGTGCTTTCACTCTCATTTTTAGCGCTTAACCCCTCCCTCCTTCTTCCGCTCTTCCTTTAACCCCTTCATTTTTTTTTTTGGCCGACTTAATCAAGTCAAACCGTTCAATTTACTGGCTTACATTTCAGATTAGAAATGCCAAATGAAAATTGTATTTAAATCAGTTTTTTTTTTTATAAAAAAAAATCATAAGTGTGTCTTTGCCTAGGCATGTGTGTGCGTGTGTGTGTGTTTGATAAGGCTTATAAGGATGTGGTTAAGGGTTGAGCAGCCAATGGGGGTTAATTAATTACTGCCTGAACTTTTGAACCCATTTGAGTAGGTGATTTTTTTTGTATTATTATTCTCATTTCCAAGAACTTCCAAGTCGAACGAAACAATTACTCAAAATAAAAAGGGGTGTGTGTGTGTGTGTGTGTGTTCTTTCTGATATGTGAAAGAGTTGGAAGGTGGCTGGGTGGTTCGTGGTTTGGTGGATTGGTTAACCCAACAAAATGGCGTTGGCCCAAACTGGAATTTCTTGGGCTTGGGAAGGAGTGCGAAAATCATTGTGACAAGATTTTTTAAAAGGTTTTGAAAAATTCTCAATCAAATAAAGAAAGCATTAAGAAACTCAGGAGCCTTGTAACATTTGCTAAGACAAACTAGAAAAAAAAAATTAGATAAGGAAAAAATCTCGAATATAAACAAATAGAAATATATTCAAAATTTAATAATAAATAATTTGAAACAAACTAAAATCAACAAAATTAAAATAATAATATGATGATAATCTGGAAGTATAATTATAAATTAGATAATAAATCGAAGTAAAAAAAAACATATTAAATAATAAAAAAAAATCAATAATATAAAAATATATATATACATATTTAAAAATTAATAATAAATAAATAAAATAAAAAGAAAAAATTATTAATTAAAACTAAAAAAAACTACATTAGAAAATTAATAATAAATAAAATAAAACAAAAAGAAAAAGCAAAAAAAATATTAATTAAAGTTAAGAAAAAATTACATTAAAAAATTAATAATAAATAAAACACAGAATATTAAAAAAAGTATTAATTAAAATATGAGAAAAAAGTTCATGAATAATTAAAAAAAAAAAACATTAAAAAAATAATAAATAAAACAAAGAAAAAAATCATTAATTAAAATATAAGAAAAAATACATAAATAATAAAAAAAAAACTTTTAAAATTAATAATAAATAAAACAAAAAATTATTAATTAAAGTTTGAAAAAAAAAACGTATGAAATAAAAAAAAAAAAACATTTAAAAATAAAGACTAGATAAAACAAAAAAAAAAAAATTTTAAATTATTGACTAAAATTTGAGAAAAAAAAAAAACATAAATTATTTCGAAAGTTTCAGAAAAAAATAATAATCAATCCAAAATGAAGAAAATATTTAAAAAATAAAAAATAATAATAAATCAAAAATAAAGAAATTCTTAAAAAAAGAAACATTAAATGACTTAAAATAAAATCAAGACAAAAAAATAATAATAATAAATTATTTAAATTTAAATTAAGAAAATATTGGAATAAAATGGGAAAAAATTATGCAAGCTGAAATATGCAAACAAGACAAAAAATAAAATAAAAATTTGTTTAAAAAGAAAAAATAAAAATTTGTTTAAAAAGAAAAAATAAAAATATGTTTAAAAATGAAAAATAAAAATTTGTTTAAAAAGAATAAAAAAAAAGTTTAAAAAAAATATATAAAAATAATTACAAATATTTAGAAAATTTAAAAATTAATTAAGCAAGCCAATTTCCAGTTTGAATTTTTTTCTGATTCCTTAAGACTTTTTCTTTTTCTTAGTCAAAGTAAAAAGAAATATTTAAAATATTTCCAAATTTCCCCTAAGATTTCTCAATTCCTAATTGGAAGCTCAAAAAGAAATAAGAACAAGAAGAAGAAGAAGAGGAAGAAGAGGAGAAGGAGAAGGTAATCAAATTTTGGGCTTACTTGATTTTGTAATTTTTATTTTGACATATGAAAGGGGTAGACGGGCGAGTGAGTAGGAGAGAGTGTGTGCGAGAGAGAGGGAGAGCGAGAGGGAGAGACTCGACTTGAGCAGCTTTCAAGACTGTTTTTTTTTTTTTTTTTTTTTGGTTATTTTCTTTTTTTTTTTGGTTGCTGTTCAATTTAAAAGAAAAAGTTTTAAATTAATTATTAGAAAAAGCAAAAGAGAAGCAGGAGCAGCGTAGCAGCAGCAGCTGTGTGTGTGTGTGTGTGTGTGTGTGTGTGAGTGTGGGGAGGGGAAAGAGTAAATGGTAAAGACCACCAAAAAAAAAAAAAGGCAAAGCAAGGCGGAAGCGGCTGAGCCACACACACACACACACTCACACACACACACACGCACACTTCTACTTACAAGCACTTTTATGCAGACATGACAAAGGCATCAGCCACAGTGCGGGTTAAGGTTAAAAAAAAAAAACTCACACACACACACATGCTTACGCATCAGTTTATGTGTGTGTGTGTGTGTGTGTATGTCACCTCCCTAGGCAATTTCCGTTGCCAAATTGAAAAATTACGCGCGGGCAAAGTTTCATTTGGCTCAACTCATACCCACACCCCACGCACCCCCTCTCAGTCCTTAGACACCCACATACACACACACACACACACACACATACTTAGGTGGAGTCGTCACTACTTAAGAGCCGCGGCAAAACATTTTTACATTTTATACGCTCATTACATAATTTCAAAGTACATGTGCAGAATTTTAGAAAAAAAGAAGAAGAAGAAGAAGAAGAAGAAGAAGAGGAGGAGCAGGAGGACGAGGAAGAGGAAGAAGAAGCAGCAGCCGAAAAGTTCTGGAAAAGGTTTTGGTGTTTGGAATTTTTGTATGCTTCTTCTTCTTCTTTTTTTTTGGGGGGAGGGGGGGGGGCTTTATTTTTTTTATTTCCTTTCGTGCCCAGCAAATTGGGTGCCACTGGATTTTTTTTTTTTTTTTTGTTTTTTTTTGGAGGTTTGAAAAACACACACACACACACTTACACACATGTGACAAATACATATATGTTTATTTACTTATAGTATAAGTTAACACCACAAATTATTTCGTTCCCAAGCAGTGCCCTACACGTGCACTCGTAAGCGTGGAGTAACCTGCTGAATTAGCGTCTGGCCAACATCCGCCATAAGCCACGCGCTGCACCTGCACTTTCCGCCGAAAACACTTCTTGGAAGAATTGAGCAACTTACAGCGATCAGCGTTCTCACCGACCCAGGAAGTTACAACACCAAAAGCCGACGGCACAGCCAATGCCTCTGCCAGCAAGTCTGGTATAAATAGGGATTTATTAGGTAGAATAAGTTCAGTTTTTAATCAGTTCTGATCAGTCTTAAATTGATAGTCTTAAGGCAACACTGCTTTTGTCAACAATAAAATTATTTTTTTTATAAACGAAATAAAAGTCTCGTTTAATTGGCGCCCAACGTGGGGCTCCTTCGCGTATCCTTCGGCAAAAATATCCTTCAATTAAATTCCGCGTGTGTCACTAGCCAGCGCCTCAAGCAGCCGCACAGAGCTAGTTGTGTTAAAAACCCATAGCAAGTGTTAGTGAACATAAGAGAAAAAATAAATCTCTTAGTGCTAAAAACAAAAAATCTAACCACCATAGTGTTAGTGCTATAATAAACAAAGATATTATTTCTCTTAGCCAGCGCCTCAAGTAGCCGCACAGAGCTAGAGAAAAATAAAAATCTAACCATAGAAGTTAGTATAAAAAACAAAAACCAAGAAAAACCTCCCAACAAGCGACTGACGTAGCCGCACAAGGAGAAGACACAAAAACGACACAGAATCCGAACTAGCGCCTCAAGAAGCCGCACCGGAGTGCCAGACGACACACAGGAAAGAGGGAAACTAAGCGAAGAAGGAATACCAGGGAGCCCAGTGACAGAACCCGAAGGAAGTATCAACGTCTGTCAAGATCCGATCGCAGACACCGTCGCGGAAGTGTTGCAGCCAGGTACCAGAGTAGCGGACAGCAAAAAGGAGAAATACCACTCAACCGGCAACGGCATGTTGATCTTCATAATGTAAGTCAAGATCCAGCAATTTCAATAATAAGTTTTAATAATAAATAGAAAATTAGGAAATTATTAAGAAAAGAAAAGAAAATTTAATTTGAAAAAAATTTAATTAAAATAAAACGTTCACAAAGAAAAATAACTTTATTAAGAAAAAAAAAAAAAATCAACTCAAGAAAAAAAATTTTTAAAGATTCACATTCATACAGAAAATTTTGAAGAAAAAAATTTATTAATTTTAAACAAAAGAAGGAAATTTACAAAAAATATATTATAAGAAAAAAAAAAGAATTAAAAGATAAGAAATTAATATCGAAAAGAAAAAAAAAGCAATTTAAAACATTTTTATAATATTAAGTTCTAAAAAGGAAATCTTTCACATATTAAACTATTGCATACATACATACCCATATATTTTTTTTCTATCATTAACCTGAGAAATCATTTAAAATGGCAAATCCAAATAACCTTATTAGGCCCCCTGTGCTTAATCAATCCTCCACACAATTGTCCGTAACAGATTTAACATCTCTCATAACCGAACAGGTAGAAGCAGCAATATCTAGGGCATTACCAAACATAAGAACCACTCAATATGAAGATCAGCCAGTTAACGTAAGCCCAGCTAATATAAATGAGTTAGACAAAATTCCAGACGTAGTAAGAGCATTACGCGAGTTTTCGGGACAACCAGGCGAGTTTAGTTCTTGGAGAAAAAGTGTAGAGAGAATTCTGAATATTTATAAACCAATTCAGGGTACACCAAAGTACTATGGCATCTTGAGCGTTGTCCGCAACAAGGTCGTCGGAAACGCTGATGCAATTTTAGAATCATATAACACACCGCTGAACTGGACAGCAATCTCAAAGTGTCTAACAGAGCACTATGCTGATAAACGCGACACGCGTACATTAGAATATCAAATGACCGCGCTCGTACAAGGTAGTCAGACTGTGTCAGAATTTTATCAAAAGGTTTACTCACACCTCTCATTGATTTTAAACAAAATATCAAGCATAGAAATGGGTCGAGAAGCACTTGAATTAATGACAGAGACATATAGGGACAAAGCCCTTGACACATTCATAAGAGGTCTCAACGGTGATCTTCCCAGACTATTGGGCACAGTACAACCGAAAGACCTACCTCAAGCTCTTCAGCTTTGTGAGAAACTTGAGAATCAAAAATTCCGCACTAATTATGCAATTAATGCACAAAACACTTCAAGACGAATTGGAGTACCGGCTCCACCCCTTCCACCACGTAAAATCATGCAGCCACCACATATGCCAAACTTTAGGCAACCATTCTATCCACATTTGGCACACGTGCCACGACCAACACCTATATCATATTACCAACAACACAACGGAAATAATTTTGCTCGTCCGAATGGACACTTGCCACCACATCATTTTATGGCACCAAAACCTTTGCCTAGACCCGAGCCAATGGAAATTGACTCCACCATGCAAACTCGTAGGGTAAACTATATGAACAGACCTATGGGAAATAATAATTTCCAAGGTAAAAGACCACCACCAATACAAAACAGACAGGTTGACGACAAAAGACAGAGAATGTTCCACATGCAAGCCATTGGAGAAAATGCATTTATGGAACAACAACATGACGATACCACACAATATTTAACAGACCACAGCGAACAGGACGCATACAATACAGAAATACCACAGGAATACCTAGACAACTATGGCGAGGGAAAGTCCCAGCTCATGGAAGAACCAATTACATTCACGGATATTAATTTTTTAGAATGAGTCATTCTTCATTACCCTACATAGAAAGTAGAACAAGTAATGGAGAAATGATAAAAATACTAATAGATACAGGATCAAACAAGAACTACATTCAACCAAGATTAGTTAGGAAAGAAATTCCTAACGAATGTCCATTTACAGTTAATTCAGTAGGTGGGAAAATCCAGATAACCCATCATACCTTTGCAAACCCCTTCGGTCTCCAAGATACCGACATAAAATTCTTTATCTTACCATCGTTAAAATCATTTGATGCCTTAATTGGCAACGACACTCTAAAAACCCTTCAAGCTAAAATTAATATGGAAAAAAATTACATAAGCATTAGGAATCAGATAAAAATTCAAATAAAACAAAAATTTTCACAAGAAGTGAACTCAATAGATATTAGATTGGACCATGCATCAGAAGCCCAAAAGGCTAAGATGAACACAATTATTTCGAAGTTCAAAGATCTATTCGGTGAGCCTAATAAAAAGCTAAAGTTTTCCACAACAGTTGTAGGAGAAATCCGAACAACACATCAAGACCCGGTATACTCTAGGTACTATCCGTACCCAGAAGCCCTCAAACCAGTTGTTGAAAAACAACTTTCGGAACTCTTAGCTGATGGCATTATAAGACCATCCAGATCACCTTACAATTCACCAATTTGGGTAGTCCCAAAAAAGATGGACGCTTCCAATGAAAGGAAGTACAGAATCGTCATAGATTATAGAAAATTGAACTCCATAACAATAGCCTATAGATATCCCATTCCAGATATCAATGTAGTATTGGCTCAATTAGGAAAAAATAAATTCTTCTCAGTTCTGGACTTAAAAAGCGGCTTTCATCAGATTCCGTTAAAGGAATCCGACATTGAAAAGACTGCGTTTTCGGTAAACAGTGGTAAATTTGAATTTACACGTTTGCCCTTTGGACTGAAAAATGCTCCAGCAATTTTCCAGACGGCTCTAGATGATATATTGAGAGAGCATCTCGGAAAAAAATGCTTCGTCTATATAGACGATATAATAATATTCAGTCAATCCGAAGAACAGCATTTCAGAGACATTGAAGATATCTTCCTAACATTAAAACAAGCCAATATGACAGTTCAACTCGATAAATGCGAGTTCCTTAAAAAAGAAGTGGAATTTTTGGGTTTTATAGTTTCGGCAGACGGTTTGAAAACAAACCCAAATAAAGTAAAATCAATAGTAGAATTTCCAGCGCCTAAAACGCTCAAAGATTTGCGCTCATTCTTAGGCCTATCAGGGTATTATCGTCGGTTTATAACAGACTACGCTAAGTTAGCGAAACCCCTGACAGCCCTTCTTAGAGGGGAAGGAGGACGATTGTCTAGACACAAATCGCACAAAACTTTGATTTCGCTCGATAAAACAGCAATAGATGCATTCAACAAAATTAAAGCAACACTAGCCTCAGAAGACGTCGTATTAGCATACCCGGATCCAAAAAAAGAATACGAACTTACAACAGACGCATCAGATCATGCGATAGGAGCAGTCCTATCACAAAACAACAGGCCAATTACATTCATATCTCGCACCCTTAGTAAAACAGAAGAACATTACGCTACAAATGAAAAGGAGATGCTTGCCATCATATGGTCTCTAAATAATCTTAGAAACTACCTCTATGGGTCAGCCAAAGTAAATATTTACACCGACCATCAACCTCTAACGTATGCTCTTAGCCACAAAAATCACAACAGTAAAATGAAAAGATGGAAGTCCATATTGGAAGAATATAATTACGAACTGAAATATAAGCCAGGAACAACAAATGTCGTTGCTGATGCACTCAGTAGACCTCCACAAGGCGAAATAAATTCATTATCTGGTACAGTCCATAGTGGCGAAAGTTCGTCTGACAATTTAATTCAGATTGCGAACGAACCGATAAACGTATTTAAAAATCAACTATTCTTGAAAATAGATGAGACCCCGTCATACAAATTTGATATAGTTTTTCCTACTTACCATAGACACACAGTTACCGAACAGAGTTTTGACAAAGAAAAACTCATACAGATCTTGAAGGCAAGACTGAATCCCTTAGTAATAAACGGTCTTCATTGCGAAGAAAGAACACTAGGCCAAATTCAGGAAATATATCCAATACACTTCAGTTCTTATAGGATTCGATTCTCCAGTAAAATAGTTACAGACCTTACCGACTGTACAGCTCAAGAAGAAGCCATCATTAATGAGCACAAACGCGCGCATAGGAATAGTGTAGAAAACAAAGAACAAATTTTACAAAAATACTATTTTCCTCAGATGCGGGCAAAGATAGAAAAAGTTATCAAAGAATGTAGAATATGCAAAGAACAAAAGTATGAGAGACATCCAAATAAGCCCATGTTGCAAAGTACTCCTATACCACAATACCCAGGACAAATAATACATATCGACTTATACCTTACAAACAAACAAACCATACTAACTGCAATCGACAAATATTCAAAATTTGCCCAGGTAAAAATCATAAACTCAAGAGCATCTCAAGACGTGAAACAACCGCTCAAAGAGATTTTGCTAAATTTTGGCGTTCCCGAAAATGTTGTGATTGATAACGAAAAATCTCTAAGCTCAGGTCCGATTCTACACATGCTTGAAGATCAGTTCAAAATTAAAGTCTACAAGACACCCCCATACAATAGCTCAGCCAACGGTCAGGTCGAACGATTTCATTCGACATTAACAGAAATAATGAGATGCATAAAAGCAGAAAGAATTCATACCTCATTTACCGACCTTCTCGAAAGATCAATTTTCAATTATAATTATTCAATACATTCCACAACAAAAAGAAAACCAGTAGATTTATTCTTTGGTAGAAAGGTAGCAAATGTCCCAGAATTATTGAAATTAGAAAGATCAAATACAGCTAATCAAATAGAGAAAAAACAACAACAAGATTTAGATTACCACAACAAAAGCAAGCAGTTAATAAAACAATATACCCCAGGAGATAAAATATTTGTAAAAATTAATAAAAGATTAGGAACCAAATTGTTTCCCCAGATTTTAGCGACTTTGAAATAATAAAGGAAAAGATTAATAATGCACTCCAAAATAATAATAATCAAGTCATAATAAACAGGTTAATGATTGAAAAGATAAATAATATAACTAAAAAACTAGAATACATGTCAAACGGAATAGGGTATGAAAAAAATACACAAAGAGACATAAACATAATTATATCTTATCAGATAAAAATATTAAAAGAAGAAGTAACAAATTTAGAACATGCCATCCAATGGGCAAAAGCGGATATAAATAATCCAATAAAGAAATTAAGAAAATAATTGAAATAATCGAAAAAGATAAAATTCCATTTATAAACCTTGAAGACGCTATGCAAATTGCCGACGTCAATATTGCCAGTTCAGGCTCAACCTTAATTTACATTATAAAAATTCCAATGACAGAAATTGAAATATGCGAAAAATTATTAATAAGACCGATAAAGAAAGGAAATATTGTTAACAAAATCGAAAACGAAAATATAATTAGATGTAAGAATAAGATTTTCATTGAAAAAAATATTTGCAAAACATACAACCAAGTAAATTTGTGTAGACATAAAGATATAATAGACATAAGTAACACTAGTTGCATACCAAACTTAGTAAAAGGCAAATTGGCTACGTGCACGAAGATAAATAATCAACACATCCCCAATATCGAGATAATTCAACCCGGCGTGATGATATTAAATCAGTTCAAAGGAATGGCAAAATTCGACAACGAGCCCATAGAGCTAAATGGGACTTATGTCATCAAGTACTCCAATAGCACAGTAGAGATCAACGGTGAAAAATATGCGGCCGATATTCATGTGGACTACAAACCACTGCCAGCGATTCTCCAGCCAGAAGAAACCCTGAAAAAATACGAAGAAATACTAACACTGGAGATGATGAAAGAGCTACACGTCAACAACACCCATGCTATCAGCCTATTAAAGACGTCATCCCACATCAATGACGGAATCATCATATTTGCAATATTACTGATTCTGGGTGCACTTCTAATAAGGCACCTTACAAAGCGAAAGACGACAGAATTCAGCCCAGCCCCTATCGACCGAGGACGTTCGAATCTAAAGGAGGAAGAGTTAACACCACAAATTATTTCGTTCCCAAGCAGTGCCCTACACGTGCACTCGTAAGCGTGGAGTAACCTGCTGAATTAGCGTCTGGCCAACATCCGCCATAAGCCACGCGCTGCACCTGCACTTTCCGCCGAAAACACTTCTTGGAAGAATTGAGCAACTTACAGCGATCAGCGTTCTCACCGACCCAGGAAGTTACAACACCAAAAGCCGACGGCACAGCCAATGCCTCTGCCAGCAAGTCTGGTATAAATAGGGATTTATTAGGTAGAATAAGTTCAGTTTTTAATCAGTTCTGATCAGTCTTAAATTGATAGTCTTAAGGCAACACTGCTTTTGTCAACAATAAAATTATTTTTTTTATAAACGAAATAAAAGTCTCGTTTAATTTATATGTAAAAGAGAAAAGCAAAAAAAAGAAGAAGAGAAAAAAATAAATAAAAGAGAAAAACGCTAATGAAAATTAAAATGAAAAATTGCAAATGACGTGCGTGGTAGTCGAAGGGATACAAGTTGAGAATACTTGCAAGAGGAGTGCGTAGCGAGGGGGTGGGGGGAGGGGGAGCGGGGAAGGCAGCAAAGAGCCGAACAGAGCAAGTTGGCATGAGCTGGGGGTGGGGGCGTTGGAGGGGGAGCCTGGCAAAACCGCTACATACATTAGGCACACACCAACACACACACACACACACACACACAGGGCAACTCATTTTGGGTGCGTGTGCCTTCCCCCCCCCCCCCATCCCCCCCTCCTCGCCCAGCCTGTTACGCGTAGTAAAAACAAATTTTCCAGTTCAAAAAAAAAAAAGAAGCAGAACAAAGTTGGCATAGAGCAACAAGAAAATATGAGGAGCTGTTCGGGGAGGTGGTAAGTGTATGCATACGCGTGTGTGTGTGTGTGTGTGAGTGGGCGAGAGGGTTGCTGTATTAGCCAAGGGTTGTTTGAATTCGGTGGTAGTGATTGGAATAAAGAGATGTGACTGGAAACTGAGTGACTCGCGATGCTGCCAACAGGCCGATGGAGTAGGGGGGTGGGTCAGAGGGGAAGGTGAGTTAGTTTTGCTGGGGGTTGTTAGTGTGTGTTTTAGTGTGACTTTTTTTGGGGGTTGGGTTGATTTTCAAAAACCACCTTCCAACCCGCCATTTAACAGGAACTACTCGCGTTTTTTATTTTAAATTCACAACAACAACAACAACAAGTGCGGGTATGTGCGGGTGTGTGTGTGTGTGTTGGTTGCCTTGCCAAAAACTACCCTTTAATTTTTTTTCTTTTTTAATTTAGCTCAAAGGTTGCCAGGCAGTCTTTTTTCTAATACAACTCTGACTTGCCCCTCGCCCCTTTGCCCCCCCCCCCACTCCCTTCCCCTCTCAGGCACTCGACTAATTCATTCCATTCGCTTTGACAGTCCATCAAACCGTTATTCCTTCCTCTTTTTTTTCCTCACTTTCTCATTAGGCGAAATACTTTCGCCTTCTCTTTCTCCGTTTTAGTTGGAATTTTCTTCTTCCTATTTTTTCATTTTTTGGGTTTTAGCAATTTCTAAGCTAGTTTAAGCCAGCGACGAGGGCTACGCTGCTTCGGGGCAAAGTTTATGCCTGGCGAAATTTACAATTAGAGTAGAGAAATTCTCATAGATAAATCAGATTAATTCGTAAATTAAAATAAAATTATGAATAAAAGTTAAATAATTAAATATAAAAAAAAATTGTTAATAATAAAAAATATAAAAAAAATAAAAATTATAAATAACAAAAATATAAATACTAACAAAAAAAATATCAAAAAAAAAATAATAATAATAATAATAAAAATTATCTCAAAAAAAAAATAATAAATAAATAAATAAAAAATATTACTAAGAAATTAATAAATTGAGTAGAAAATATAATTATAACGGGAATTTATCAAATAAATATTTCTTACATTAAACATTGAATAAAAAAAGGAAAGATATTTAAAAAAAAAATAAAATAAAATAAAAATATATATATATTTAAAACTAATTTATAAATTTAAATCGAATGAAAAATATTAGTTGATGTAAGTCTTAAATATAAATCTAGAAATTCTTTAAGAAATTATACAAATTAAAAAAATATATGTATAAGACATTAAATTAAAAAATAAATAAAAAAAATTATTTGGAAAAAAAACTATAAAATTAAAAAATCCAACATTAATTATTAAGTCGAAAAAAAAATGAATATGGACAAGGCGGACATATTAATCAACAAAAAAAAATTATAATAAATAAAAAAGAGCAAATGTAAATAAAAAAAATATTAATATAAAATTAAAAAAATCAAAAATTTAAAAAATATATATAAATATAAATATAATTAATAGTTAGTCAAATAAAAAGAAAAATTAAGATAAAATATAAAAAGTTAATTAATAAAATAAATTGAATATTAATTTAATCAATAAAAATATAAAAAAAATGATAATAGTATTAAAAAAAATATATATAAATATTTTAAATAAAAATAAGAAAAAAAATCCCAACGTTATCTTCGGGGTGCCGAAGATTACAGACTCTTTTCGAAGTTGTTTCTGCCGTAAATCACATGAACGGGGTTGGTCAGTTAACAGGGCCGATTTCGATTTGTATGACAGCTATATGATATAGTAGTCCGATTTTAATAAAATTTAGCACAAACGCGTATATTTATATAGAAAACGTGTAAGCCGAGTTTTGAAAAGATCAGTCAATAAATGTGCGAGTTATTCCCTAAACCGATTTAGGTTCGTATGGCAGCTATATGATATAGTAATCCGATCCTTACGAAATTTGGTTTATATATTAATTGTTATAAAAAACATATGTGTGCTAAACTTGAACAGGATCGGATAATAAATGTGGGAGTTATTGCCTAAACCGATTTAGGTTCGTATGACAGCTATAAGATATAGTGGTTTGATCCGGGCAAAATTTGGCACAATTATCTATCGTTATATAAAACACACGCATGCCAATTTTTAAAAGGATCAGATAATAAATGTGGAAGTTATTGCCTAAACCGATTTAGGTTCGTATGACAGCTATATGATATAGTGGTCCGATCCGACCGATTCAAACTAGTGTACTACCTAGGTAAAAAAGAAGGCTAAATACCAAGTTTCAGCAAAATAGCTTTTAAGACGACGGAGTAAATCGCATAGAAACAGACGGACAGACGGACAGACTGACAGACGGACAGACTGACAGACGGACAGACGGACATGGCTATATCGACTCCTCTAGTGATTCTAAGTATTCTAGATGTAACTTTTGTGGGTCTACGATGTTTGGTTCTGTGCGTTACAAACATCAGAGCAAAGTGAATAGACTCCTTTTTCTTCGAAAAGAGTCTAAAAATGGATAGGTTAAATGAAAAGAAAAATGAAGATAAAATATAAAAAATTGGAATAATTAAATAAATAAAATATTAAAAAAAATAATAATATTAATTAAAAAAAAATATATATATAAATATATATATTTTAAATAAAAATAAAAATATAATAAAATAATAGATTAGTTAAGTAAAAAGAAAAATTAAGATAAAATAAATTAATAATTCTTTGGTTTAAAAAAAATATATATATATGGAGATATTAAAAAAAAAAAAGTAAGAATAACAAGACAAGAAAAAAAATATATTTACAAAATACAAAAATTATAAAATATATAATTAATAAATTAAAAAATAATTGAAATAATTGAATAAAAATAAATCAATATAAATTTTTTAAATAAAAATAAATGATTAAAAAAAAAATTAAAAATATAGCTAAAAATATCTTTAAAAATATAAAAAATAAAATAAATAAAATATAAAAATATCTTCAAAAAAAAATTAAATATATTTGAGGAAAAAATATAAAACAATAAAAACTTGCTTAAAAAAACACTCAAAAAAATATGAATTTTTGAAAAAAAAGCTTGCTTGCTGAATAAAAAGTGAATGCATAAACCTTTCAATTTTTAAGAATCCCACTAAGCCCCAAAGCATTTTCCTGAGTTCTTTCGGTGTGCGTGTGTGTGTGTGTGTGTGTGTGTGTTTTTGTACTTTGTAGCTGCCCGTTTAGCTGCTTTTGTTGTTGTTGTTGTAGTTGTAATTTTATTTTTTTTTGTACATACAATTAAAAATGTAAATCAGTCGCTGTCGCCGTCGCAGTTACCGTGGGCATCGCTGTCACCGCCACCGTCACCGTCACCGCCGTCGCTGCGGCCGCCAAAGTCCCCAGCAGTTGCTCTAACTCAGTTGGAAATTATATTCGGCGCGCCCTTTCATTTAAAAATTTGTGAACGCTGTTTTCGTTTTTTGTTTTTTGTGTTTTTTTTCTTTATTTATTTTTTATATATTTTGAATTTCGGCTTGTCTTTTCGGTGGGTGGTGGCTAAATGGATAGATGGATGGATGGATGAATGGATGGATGGTTGGTTGGGTTGCCCTGGCTTGGCTTGGCCTGGCTTGGTTTGGCTTGGTTTGGCTTGGCTTGGCTGGTTGGTTGGTTGGGTTAGCTTGGCCTGGCTTGGCTGGTTCGGATGTTCGGGTATTCTCAATGTAAATGGTAATGCCAAAAAAAAAATATATATATATATATTCTTTATTTTCACATACGACACACATACCTCTCTCTGTATGTGTGTGTGTGGCTTATATGTATGCAAGTGATTACATATAATGTGTATTTTGTTTCATTTGCTTGAAATAACCGTTGCCTTCAACTTCCCCTTGACCTTCCCCTTTGCCTTTGCCTTTGCCTTGGTTCTTTGCCATTCTCGTTGTTGTCAAGTGAAAGTATTTTTAACAATGTCTAAATAAATTTTGGGCCAAGTAATTTTATACATTGTATTCTGATAAATATTTGATCATAAATGCTGCCATTATGGAAATGAAAATGTCTAGGAATTTTCATTCAGACCATTTCCAAAAAAATATTTATCGATAGAATTAATCGATTTAATTGTTTCATAAAGCGAAGCGGATCGGTTCGGTTTCTATGGCAACTAAAGATGATCTTAAACAATTTGAAAACTAAGTCTATCAAATGCCTTGGCCTTGGCCTATTTCAAATGATTGATATATTTATCGATAACTATTTTTTTATCTATCGATCCTTATTATATTTTTTACTTTGTATTCTCTTGACTTATATTTCTTTTTTCCATCAAATCTTTCCCTATAAATTCAGGTTGATATTTATCGATATTTAATTAAAGTTTCATTCCGACTATCGATAACATTTGCAATCAATTGAAACTATCGATGAGTCACTATATTAAATAATTATTTTATTTATATAGCCACAATCTTGGATATATTTTTGAACTATCTTTTAAACGAATTTCAAGTTTCCTTCTAATTATCGATAACACAATTGAAACTATCAAAGAGTCACTGTATTAAATATATATTTTATTTATATAGCCACAATCTTGGATATATTTTTGAGCTATCTTTTAAACGATTTGATAAGCCTTTCTCTTGGTTGGGAGGATTAGAATTATCTATAAATTTTTTTTACCCATAATTAAGTCATTAATTATCGATTAATATATCGATCACTTATTGATAGATTAACCAATATTCTCAGATAGGAAAAGGAGAAACCAAAATGATTATTAAAGAACTTTGCCTTTGACAAGGTAAGAACATAACCTCAACTTATGGTAGTCGGAGCAGAAAAGGACAGAGACACAGAGAAAGAGAGAGACAGAGAGAGAGAGAGAGATGGAGTGAGTGAGTGTGTGTGTGCAAAAGAGAGAGATGGAAACAAAAGACATATATCCACATCTATTACTCATTTTACCCATTAGCAGTCTACGCTCAACTGAGTCAACTGTACCTAAGTACAGTTATACAAGCATATACGTGCGTATGTGCACTTCTCTGTATGTGTGTGTGTGTGTGTTTCCTAGATCTTATGGTAAGGGCAGAAAAGAAACTGCCTGTCTGCTAATCTTTTATTAAAAATGTTAACTGAAAGCTTTTTTCTTATGATTATTTTTTTTTTTTTTATATTCCTCCTCCTCCTCCTCTTCTTCTTCTTAGTCTTTTTTATTATTATTTTATTTTTTTTTTCTTGCTTTTGTTTTGTTTTGTTTAGTTGAATATAAATATATAGAGCAAATGGTGCTGGAGTCTTTAGGAAAAGGCCACAGAGGGGAGAGGAGAAAGTTGCTTGGTCGCATATTTTGTATTATTTTTTTTTCTTTTTTGTATTTTGTATTTTGGCTTGGGTGTTAGGCATGTACAGGCCGCATAGGCTAACACACACACACAGACACATATCTGAATTCATGTACACAAAGCCAGGACTCCCACACAGACTGCCAGCTAGAGTGGAAGAGCGGAGGGGGTAGGGGTAGGGGAAGCGAGAGAGAGAGAGAGAAGGAGAAAGCAACACATAAATACATATTTATTGTTGGTACAAGCAATTTAGCGAAAAGAAATCCAAATTATATCATAACTTTGTGTAGTGCGCCATCTGGGGTTTAGTTGCCTGTTTCCGTCGTCACCGCACCCCCCGCCTCCCTTCACCGCGCTCCTCTGCCATCGCCGTCACAGTTTCACCAAGCCAGCATTCCAAAGCTCTACCAATTCTCTACCGCCTTTCGAGTGGGCCATCCCAGTCACCCAGGCAGTCAGTTTTAGCCTTAGCACACACACACACAGAGACAGGCACACGGGCTCACAGCGAAAAAAAAAGAAGAAGAAGAAGAAAAAAGAAGAACACGGAGAGCTGAGCAAAAGTAAAGTAAAAGGCAAGGAAAGCTTTGGAACAGAACAGACGCGACGGCAATAATTCTATGCTGTTGCCTCTATTGCCTTCCTCCACCCTCCCTTCCCCTCCCCTCCCCTCCACTGCCAGTCCTGGCACCCCCGCACGTTGGCCAAGGCAGTTCCAGCACCTTGCCACTTCCTTTGTCATCGGCCACGTTAAAGATGTTGCCACACATTTTTGTACACTCTGTTCACTTGTTTTGTTTTGTTTTGGTTTGGTTTGCCTCCTCGGCTTGTTGTTGCTTTTGTGCTTATTCCTAGTTGTTCTAGTTGCTATTGTTGTTGCAAATTAAAATACTCTTTTCGAAGGAGTTTCCCATTTTAAAATAAAAAAAAAAAAATAAAATAGATAAAATAAATAAAATAAATAATATAAATAAAATAAATAAAATAAATAAAATAAATAAAATAAATAAAATAAATTAAATAAATTAAATAAATTAAATAAATTAAATAAATTAAATAAATTAAATAAATTAAATAAATAAAATAAATTAAATAAATAATTTAAAAACATACAATAAATCTAGAATACAGAAAATAATTTTTTAAATGAGAATAAATAAAAAAAAAAATAAAATAATTAATTAAATTAAATAAAAATATACAAAAAATAGAGCACAAAAAAATAAGTTAAAAATAAAAATAAGAACATAGAAAAAATAGAATACAGAAAATAAATTAAATAAAAAAAATAATTTGTTTTAAATAAAATAAATGCAAAAAAAAAAAAACAAAAAATTAAAAAATAATTAAATAAAATACAGAAAGAGAGTTAAATAAATTAATTATTTAAATAATAAAAATAAATAAATAGATAAAAAAAAAATTTCAAATAAAAATATAATAATAAAAAAAATTAAAATAAAATATAAAAAAAGTAGAGTACATAAATTAAATTTAAAAAAAGAAAATAGAAAAAAAATGAAAAAACAAGTAAAAAAATAAAATAAAATAAGAGAATTAACTACATTAATGATTTAAATAATAAATAAAATTAAATAAAAAAAAAATAAAAAAATACATAAAAAAAATTTTTTTTTAATTTTAAAATGAAATAAATGAAAAAAAATAATAATAAAATAAGAGAATCAAATAAATTATTTTTTTAAATAATTAAAAAAATAAAAATTTAACAAAAAATACTAAAAATATTCTTAGTGGATCATCAAAACCTTCCAAGTCTCCCCGAAAAGAGTACAGCCCATTCGATAAGTCTACTCAGTTTTTTTTGTTTATAATTTTTTTTTCATTTTCTCTGTAATTTTTATTCGCCTGTTGTTGGCTTGGCTCTATTTTCATTTTTTTATACAAATTCTTTTTTTTTTTGTTTTTGGTGCCTTGCTTTGTTTTTATTTTTTGGGCTGGCTGGCTGGCTGGGTCTAGCTAGTGGTAACTGCTTTTTGCTGGCTCTAACAATGAGAACAATTACAACAACAATTGCGAATAAACATGCAAAAAAGCCAGCCAGAAGATGAAGTGGCTGAGATGAGCGAAATAGGCAGAGGGCAGGCGGGGGGAGGGTGAGATGAGAGCAAGGCAAAAGCACGAGCGCCCACTAGCTGAGGTGAGAGTTGCTGTTGTTGTTGTTGTTGTTGGCAAGGCAAGGCAAGGCGTACCAAAAAAAAAAAAAAAAAGAAAGGCAAGAAAAGTTGGCGAGAATGAGAATGAAATGTTTTCTAATAAATTTTGCTTTATGTGCGCGGCGTGGCACACACACACACACACACAAACACACACGCCAAAAGCGAGAGAGGACTAGCGAGCAAAAAAAAAAGGGAATAAATAAAAATAAAGTTTTATATTCATGTACCGTGCACACACACACACACACACACACTTGCCACCCAATTGCCATTAATATGGCGTTGGCAGCGGACTTGGGTGGGGGGAGGGGCCGGCACTGCCGGCTGCCTAAACTGCTTCAGTCTCAAATTTGATCCCTTCGCGCTCTTCCCTTGCCCTGGCCACACTGTTGCTCTGTGTGTGTGTGTGTGTGTGTGTGCGTCTCTAATGCCAACTTGCCATTTATTTTAACTTTGCCGCCAACTCTAGAGGCAGCCGCCCTCCTCCCAAAAGCCCCTTCGAACTAAGCAAAATAAAAAGAAACTTTTTTCGCCATTTTGTTTCGTTTTCTTCTGCTTCTTCTTTCACAATTTTTTTTTACTATTTCAGTTACATTTTTTTTTATTTTTCATTCTGCGCGCCGCCTTTCCACGCTTTTGGCTGTTAATTTTAAAATGCGTTTCTGCGTGGGTTTTGGCCCCACCCCAACCCCCTCCCCTCTCCCCCAAAAAAAATGCCAGGACATAGGTAAAAGGATTTTTGTGTAACTTAGACAAAAAACCGTTATTCTGCTTGCCAAAAAAATAACTGAAACATTTCGACCAAAGAGACAAACTCGTCGAAAAGGTCTAAGGAATTTTTGTTGCTCCACCGAGCGGGCGGGTGGGTGTGGCATAACACTACAACAACAACAACAATAAGCTAGGAATTAAATGACTATGTCAACAACAAAATGAAGTGGGTGTGTGTGTAGACACACACACACACACACACCACCTGCCAAGCCATTTCCCAACTACACCCAACAAAAGCTACCTAAAAACATTTCTCCTCTTCTTCTTCTTTCTCCTTTTTTTTCATTTTTTTTTTTTTTTTTTTTTTTTTGCTACTCTTTTTTTTACACACTCATTTCTATTTTCATTCAATTTTTTTTTATTTTTTATTTTTACTTATTTTATTTTGTCTTGTCTGCCATTTAGATGGAACAAAAACCCGAGAGTGTGTGTATGTGTGTGTGAGTGTGTGTGTGTGTGCGGCTAGACAAAAAGTTTTCTCTGTTGGCTTTTCCATTGACAAGCGTTTAGTTTTAATGGAAAAAATAAAAAATCTCAAAACAACAAAAAAAAAGTGAAATGATCTTTTGAAACAAAAGAAAACTGAGAGCGACTCCATTAGTCGGAGAATTCGGCGAAAAAAATACTTATTAACCCTCATCATTCTATTCTTTTTATATAAAAAAAAGAAGAATATATGTTGAAAAAAAACATCTTAAAATACCAAAGCCATTCAAATTCACAAAACTGTGTTGATTCAATAAAAATTATTAAATTAATTCAAGTCAAGAATTTTTCATATCATTTTGGGTGGGAAATAATTAGAAAAAAATATAAAATAAACTCAATATAAATATTTCTACAATATTAAAAAATAATAATAAAAAATTTTATTAAAAACCAATTACAAAAAAAATTTTGCATATTAAAAAACAATAATAAATAAAACAAAAATAAAACTAAAATTAAATAAAAAATTTTAAAGAAAAAAAAACTTTTTTTTAATTAATTGAAAATATGGAATAAATTTAAAAAAAAATAAAATTAAAAAAAATATATATATTAAAAAATTTAGGCATATAAACAAAAAAATAAAAAAATTTGTCAGAATAAAAGATTATTGGAAATATTTTATTTATTTTTTTTTTTAGTCAGCCTAAAAGATTATTGGAAATATTTTAAGGACTTTAATTTATTTTTTACCAATAAAAAATATAAAAAATAGAAATCGTTGTGATAAAACTAATTATTCAACTATTTTATTTAAATTAAAATTTTTTAAATTATTTTTTATATCAAATAAATTTCTTCAATTCTATTTTAAAATGGATTAAATAAGATTTTGTCGAAAACCAAGAAAAACTATTGGCAACTTAAAAAAAAAAATAAATAAATAAATTATATATAATTATTTTTAGAATTAAAAATTTTTGATTCCTTTGAATTTTTTATAATCAAAAGAGAAATTTTTTTTTTATTTTTTTTTTAAGATTTTTCAGGGACTTAAGTATATTTTTAATTTATTATTATTTATCAAGTTCTTTTCTTGCGTTTCTTTATTAGAATTATTTTTAGAATTAAAGATTTTTTTACTCCTCTGATTTTTTCAAAATACTCGAAAAAAATTTTCTTTTTTTATTTATTAATTTTTTTTTTTTATATATTTGAGAGATTTTTAATATTTATATATGTATATCCAATCACTTAACATTACATTCTTTTTATTAATTTATTTTATTTTATTTTATTTATTATTTTTTTTTTATAATTTTATATTTTTTATTATAAATTTTCCATATTTTTATTATTTTTTTTTACTTATTATTTTTTTATTATTTTTATTTATTTATTTATTTTTTAATACATTTTAATATATTTTTTTATTTTCAATTTTCAATTATTTTTCTTTCAAATCTTCAAATCCATTCTTGTTGCTTCCCTTTCCCCCACCCACCCTTCGTCTTATGGCCAAGGCAAATAAAATGAGTCTCTACTTACTCTTTCGATTATGACAGCAACAACAAAGCCAATAACAATTTAATAGTTCACATTGAGTTATAAAGAAGAAGAAGAAGAAAGAGGAGGAAAAACAAAAATCACATAATCATAACAAATAAAAACAGAGACACTATTTTGATGGCCCCATCTACTCCACCCCCCCCCCCCTTCCCCACCACCCCCTCCCCCACTGGATTATATATTTGGTCAAATTTTGATAACCCATAAGAAGGATAAAAATAAAATAAAATAAAAGTGAATAAAATAGAATACAGAATTTTGTGGGTTTTTATTATCGGACATTCCGGTTGATAGCCGTGTATTTTGTGGCTATATAGCTATATATGGGATATACATATTATGAGATCGGTGGCATTAATAATTTTGTATTAGCGCGGCAATAAACCTGAAACTGGCCTACTAAAAACTAACGCACAAAACTGCCACTCCGTCCCTAAGTCCAGCCGGAAGGGATGAAGGCCGATTGGCCCTAGCCAGGGGAAATGACGTGGGGAGGAGGAGGAGGAAGGTGGAAGGGTCAACATGAAAAGACCACAAAATAAAATACGCGGATATAAAAAATGTTAAGGAAGAAGAAGAAGAAGATAGAAAATACAATACAACAAAAATCGTAACATGCACGAGTCATTAAAATGTAAGAGGCAGGGGGGTATGATGGAAGGGGTCGTCGGGGGGTGATGGGGTGGGTTGGCAAAGCCGTAGAAGGTGGCTTTGTTGGAGAAATTGGAGAGGCCCGCCGCCGACTGCCCAAAAGGACCATTGATATATTTTTCAAAATCTCTCACTCACCCCCTCCCTCGCCCTTGCCCTCAGTCTCAGCCTCCGTCTCACCCTCCCTCCCTAACTGGCTCGCTCTATCTCACTCTCGGTGCGGTCTGCTTCCTAATCAACCCTTTTTATGAACCCTAAAAAAAAAAGAGAAGAACAAAAAAATGAAAAGGCCGCACAACTACACACACACACACACACACACACACACACACACAGAGTGAGAGCTCACAACAATAAAATGTAAAATTAGAGACGACGACGGCAGCGGCGAAGCCGGCAGCGCAGCATTCGCGGTCCACAGCCGCCGACCACCACTACCGCCACCGCTGCTGCTTTCCAGGGAATTACAATTACAACAACTATGAAAGTGAAGCGGTAAAAACAGCGAATTCAGTTCCAATGGAAATGGAAAGAGCAAAATGAAAATGAAAAAAAAAACAAGCCGAGTCCCTTTCGATCCAGCAAAAATCAGCAACCTGAGCATCGATAAAGCTTGCCAAGTTTGTGAGAAATATAGAAAAAATATAGAAAATATAGGGTGAGGGGGAAGAGGTGGGGGGAGATTCCGAAAAAGTCTTACAAGTCTTAGAAAATATAGGGTGAAGGGTTGAGGGTAGGGGGAAGGTCCCGAAAGAGTCTTATAAGTTTAAAGAAAAGTTTCACTTTTTGAAAAAAAAAAATTGATAACTATTTTTATTTGATTCAAATTTATTCATTTAATTTTATTTTTATTGAATTTTAAATTAATTATTAATTTTGATAACTATTTTTTTTTTTTTTTTTGATTCAAACAATTTAATTTAATTTTATTTTAACTAAAATTTAAATTAATTATTAATTTTGTTAAATATTTTAATTTTATTTCATTCAAACAAAAAATCATTTAATTTTATTTTAATTGAATTTTAAATTAATTATTAATTTTGATAACTATTTTTTTTAATACAAACTAATTAATTTAATTTTATTAAAATTCCAAGTGAAATTCATTTATTAATTAATTTTTTAATTAATTTAATTTTTATTCATAATGAACTCAACTTGATTATTAAATTAGCTTAATATTTTATTTAATTTTTATTCATTAATTAATTATTAAATTAAATTAATATTCTCTCTATTTTAGTATATTCAAATTGGATTTAATTTTAGCTTTAATTTTTTTTTTATTAAAATTCTGATTTCATAGCAGATTTTCTTATCCTTTTTAATCCACCGTTTTTATCATAAAATATTTTCATTTTTTATTTTACTTTGGCTTGATATTTAAATTAATTTAATTATTGTCAATTAATTATTTTTTTAAGACCAAGTTAATTATAATTTTTTTTTATTTTAATTTAATTTGGATGTGTATAATTTTCACTAATTTAAACTCTTTTTTTATTTTATTAATTTTTGTCCTTTTATAATTTATTAAATTTTATTTAGACTTTTATTATTTTTTTAATTTGATCATTTTTTAATTATTCAAATTTTTTTTCCTCCACGTTAATTCAGATTAATTCTTAATTTGATTGTTTATATATATAAATATTTTTTGGTTAGTATTTTTTATTCGTTAATTTGATTTAGCTAGAATTGTATTATTTTTAAATTTGATTATTTTTTAATATTTTGTTTTCTCTATCAGATTTTATTTTTCTTATTTAATAATTATTTATTTATATTAATATTACGATTTTTTTTTATTTTATATTTTGCATTTATTTATTAATTTTTTATTTTATTTTAATTAATTTCATTTGACTTGAATTAAATATGGCACAGCTTAGAGCCCAAAGCCCTAATTTTGATTTGATTTTAGTCAATATAAAAAATATGAATTGATTAATTATTTTTTCCAAATTAACTTGAGACTGGTAAATAATTTTCACTAATTTTAAATTTTACTATTTTTTAATTTGATTGTGATCATTTCACTTGGATTTGCCTAATCAGTTTTAGCTGAATACTTCAATAAATTGAGTCAGCCAGGAAAAAAAGTAAAAGAAGTCTTCAATTACTCTTAGGAAATTTCTTGGAAAATAAGTAGAAAAAGAAGAAGAAGAAGAAGAGGAAAATCCAAAGCCACCTGACAAAATCAAGTGACACTCGAAAGAAAGTGTGGGCAACACAGAACTTGCCAGGATTTTTATTTTCTGTATAAAGTTTTTTCTTCTTCTTCTTCATTTTTTTTATATTTTTCTAACAACAACTATAACAATAAAAGTATGAAATATAAACGAGGGGTGGGTGGTGGATGGGTGGCGGGAAGGTGGAATAAGGCTATAAAAATGTAAAGACTTTTTTTTTTCCTTCATCATCTCAACTGATGCTGAGGAGGCTTCGGCTTTTGGTCTTAGAACGCTTAGGCAGAAGGTGGTGAGACTGGTGAGACTGTATGCGTGTGCGTATGTGTGTGTGTGTGTGTGACAGGGCCGATGAGTATAAAAGAAAAAGCAGACGCTAAAAACTACTTTAAGCTCTGCTCAAATGAACGAAATACATGGCACAAGGGGTAGGGGTAGGGGGGAGGGCGGAGGCGAAGGCTGAGTAAAAAAAGCAGCACGGTGGCAGCGCTGTCCGCCGCCCCATCAAGCCATCATTAAGGGTAGTTTCCAGCATCGTAAAAAATATAGAGAAATAAAATTGAAAAATACAATAACAAGAAATGAAAGCACACCAACACACACACACACACACACACACACCAACACACACACAATGCCAGGCAGACACAGGCAGAGAGAAGCATCTTTATTGTTGGCTGACTGCCTTGGCTGCCTTTGGAAGGAAGATTGAAAAAAAAAATAAAATAAAAAATCAAACAAGAAGAAATAAATAAAAAAGTATCGATAGAAAATTTTTTGAAGAAAATAAAACAACAACAACAATGAAGTAGGGAAAAACGCCCGAGCAGAGCAGCCAAAACTTTCAAAAGCAGACCCCATACCCACTCAGTAGGGTGGGGTGGGGAGGAGTGCGGGGGGGTGGCACACTAAAAAAGCAACAACAACAAATCCCGCGCGCGTTAACGAACTAAAATTTTTTAGAGGCAAAAAAAAAAAAAAGAAAAACCCAAAACCCTCAAGAAAAAGCCAACCAACCGAGCCACATTCGGCAAGCAAAAAAAAAAGCGCTGAAGTCGACGTCGACTGCGACGCCAATGCCACAGCTGAAGTCAAAGTTAGCGTCGACGCCAATGCTGAGAATCGCGCGCGCTCTGCCCAGGAACGCTGTTGCCGCCAACAAACGAAGCGACGAAATCAATGAGCAACGGCATTAGCAATCGAAATAACCGAAACAGCCAACTCAAAACTGAAACTGAAACTGAGAATGAGACGGAGATGGAGATGGAAAGGGAGACAAAGACTGAGACGGAATCTGAGTCTGAGTCTTAGAATGAAACTTACCTCCCCATCCGACTCGGAGTCGTAGTCGGAGTCCTGAGAATATCGAGCCGAATTGAACTCTTAATTTCTTTTGGTTAAAATGGTTAACAAAAAAAGAAAAACACTACGAAATAAGCGCGAACCAAGCAGCCAGATTAAGATAGTGCGAGCGGGACAGAGCATTCGCCTGGGAAATATGAAAAGACACAATATCCTTTGGCATGCGTCAGAAAGGGAGAGAGTGAGCAACAGTCGGCAACAAACCGAGCGAGCCGGCTGAAGCACTTTGATTCCAAAAGAGCTCCTAAATGATTCCTTTTTATTTCCCACATCAAGTTTTTTTTCATAGTTTTTTTTTTGGATTCGAATAATTATTTAATTTTTTTTTTTTGGGGGGGGGGGGGAAATTCATAATTTAGGCTTTTCTCTTAGTTTAGTTGATAAGGCCTTGATAGTTTATTCTTATATATTTTTTTATATCAGAATTCTGACTATTAATTTAGTTATTTATTTTTTTTTTTTTTTTGGGTAATGTTTACAATTTTAAAAATTTTCTATTTATTCATTTTATTTCTTTATTTTATTTATTTATTATTATTATTATTATTATTATTTTTTTTTTTTTGTAATGTTTATATTTTTTATTTTTCTATTTATTTATTTATATGTAATATTTTTATTCAAGGAAGAATTTTTCATTTATTGTAGGATTTTTATTTATTTATTATTATTTTTTTATATATCATATATTTTTTTTATCAAACCATAAAATATATTATTATTTATTTTTTTATTTTTCTATTTTCTATTTATAAATTTTATTTTATATAAAAATTCTGAGAGTTTTTTTCATTTATGACTCAGCTTATTATTTATTAGTTTTATTATTTTTATTTATTTTTTTTTTTTGTATTATTATTAAAATTATTTTTATTATTATTAATATATATATATATAAAATATAATTAAATTAAATTTTTATTATATATTTTGAATTTAATATTAATACACGATTTGTAAAATATATGCTAAAATTCTCATATTTGTTCCTTTTTATTGTCGTTAAAATATATTAAGCCTTTATATTTCATTTATTTATTTAATTAATATAGGCCAATTATTAAGTACTACTTAGATGCAGCATTGTTTATTATAATTTTTTTATTTTGTATGAGTTTTCTTTTTTTTATTATTTTTATTTTTTATTTTTTTTTCTTATCCTTATTTTTTTAGTCTTAATAATAATAGTTTCTAGTTTATTATTTTTATAGTTATTATTATTATTATTTTTTTTTTGCCTTTTTTAATTTTTTTATTTTTAATTGTTATTTTTTTAAAGTCCATCATATTGTTATATATATTTAGTTTTGGGTATGTGTTGCCTTTTTCCTTTATAGTCTTGATTACATTTTTTTTTATTTATTTAATATGTTTATTTGTTCTTTGTTCTGTGGATGTGTTTATTTTTTATAAAGTTATTATTATTTTTATTTTCTTCTAATATGATAACTCTTAAGTTTTGTTAATTATTAAGGAGCCTTACTTATTTTGTATATTTTAAACTATTTTATTATGTTTGAAAATTATAAATTATAAAGGCTTTAATGATTCTTTTTTTTAATGATTTTTTTTTCAATTATTTTTATTATTCGAACTATTTTTTTTCTGTCTTTTTTGACTTAATTCGGATGGACCTTTATGTTTATTATTAATATTATAAATTCCATTATTTTTATTTTTACCAAGTTCTTAATAATTTTTTTATTTATATATTTAATTTTATTTGTGAGGAATTTTCCCATATTTTCCCAGGGGTTCTTTCAATTATTTATTTATTTTTTTTTTTTGTCGAAATGATAAATTTTTATTTCAAATATTTTCACAGTATAAAAATATTTATTTTATTTATCTGATTAATTATATTTAAATTATTAATTTTTATTTTTTAATTTTTTTCATTTTAAAGTTTCAAATTTATTTTTTTTCTCGTTAATTCTTTTTGAGATTTTCGAATTATTTTGGTATTTTTCTCCAAGTCGACTTAAAAATGTGTGCCTCCTTCCTTTCCTCTCAATTTTTTTTTTGGTTTATTGAAAAATATGTTTCATTTCATTTGAATGGGAATATTTTATTTTCTTCTTCTTCTTTTTTTTATTTTTTGTCAGTTGCGTTTTGCTTTTGCCTAACCAAAATCAAACCCAAAAAGCTAGTCAGGCATAAACAGGTCTCAGCTCGACTTGACTTGACTGGGTCCAACCAAAACCCCACCACCCCTCACCACCCCCCACCACCCCTCTGAGGTCCTGCTCACTCCTTTTTATTTGTGGCTCTAGTCAAGTTTTGCCTTTGCGCTCCTTTCGACTATTATTTTCTTTCGTTTTTTTTCTTCTTGTTATTTATTTTGTTTTGTTTTTTTTTCGTGTACATCTTTTGCCTCATCATTCTGGTTATTTTTTGTGTGCCTTCTTGTTCGTGGTTTGGTTTGGTTTGGCTTACACTTCATTCCCCCAGCAGCCATTAAGTTTTCTCGCTGTAATAAAAAAAAATTTTCTTCTATATTTTTTTTTTCTTGTTTTGCCTTTTGCCGAAGTAACTGTTTCGTTGTGTTGGTGTGTGTGTGTGTGTGTGTGTGTGTGTGTGTGTGTGTAGATACTAAATTTTCTAGTTCTTTTTATTTCCTTTTATGTATACTTTTTTTCGGCGCTCTGCTTCCACTTCTCCTTCCTCCTCTCCTTCTCCTTCCTCCTCTTCTTCATCTTCTTCATCTGCTTCTTCTTATTCCTGCCTCTGCTTTGGCATTAGTGTTTATTTTTTTGAAAAGAAGATTTATGTAAAATGCCTTAGAGTTTCTCTTTTTTTTACCAAGGGGCCAGAGACTGGGCGGGTGGACGGTGGGAGTGGCAGGGGGGTGGCCAAACAGAAAATAGTCACAGATGCTGTTGCTGTAAGTTTAACGGGTGGAGCGCTTAGGAGAAGGCCTTGGGGTAGGTGGGTGGAGGGGGTGGAGGCTGCCTAAAAAACTCAAAAACTGCCGCGACCAAAACAGCTACAAACAAATGCTGCCCCCTCCCCCCCCCCCCCTCGCTCGCCTTGTTTGCCAGCCACTGCCTACCTCAACCTACCCAGAGAGACGACGGGACGCCCGGGGTGAAGAGGTGTAAGGGTTTCGCCTGGCTAGGCTCGGCCAAGTGTAGGTGAAGCTATAAGGCAGACAGAGACGGTGGCTTCTTTCCCACCACCCACCCCACCCCACCCCACCCCGCCACGGCACGGCACGGCCCAACCAGTGCCCGGGGGTGGTCGCGCGCGCTTTCGTTGTTAAAGTTTGGCAAGTTTTATGTTTAGATTTCTAAGATGTTTTCACCACCACCACCACCAGCAGCAGCCTCCCCTCTGCCCACCTTGGCCTACGCAGTAGCCGCAACACCCCCCGTTTAGCCCGGTCACCCCCGGCTGAGCCAGCAACTACCCACGCAGCCAGGGCAAAAGCAACGCATTTTCAACTATAAAATATTCTTTTCATTTTTCTTTTCTCTTCGAGGTGTTTTTTTTTCCTTTTCTTTTGGCTTGGGCCCAAGCCTGCGACCCCCAACCCCCTCGAAAGTGGGAGAAACGCGCGGTCTGCGCAAAGCCATTAAAAGCAAACGCTGAATTATAGTAAAACATTTTCTATAGGTACACAAAGCCATAGCCAATACGACAGACAGAGATAGAGATAGTTGGAGAAAGAGATGGAATGATAAAGAGAGAGAGGGGGTGGGGGGCAAATGGGATAAACAGAGGACCCAAAAAGGACCCAACAACGACAACAACAACAACAACAAAAAAGACATTGAAAGATTCATTCAGTCACTCATTCAGACTTTCATATAGACAATTAGATTTAGTTTTCTTTAGATCGGCCAGAATTAACGGTACATTTCTCGATTTGAACGGCTTAGGCTATATGGGATTTTCTTTGTTTTTTTTAGTGGATAGTTTTTTTTAATTAGGCAAAATAAAATAGGAATTTATTTTTTGGATAGTTCAGTCAAAGTGGGTGATTTTTTTCTAACGGTAAAAATAAAGACAAGAGGAAAAAATCGCCAAAAAAAAAGACATTGAAAAATTCATTCAGTTATTCATTCATTCATTCTTATAGACAATTAGTTTTAGTTTTTTTTAGATCGGCCAGAACTAACGGTACATTTCTCGATTTGAACGGCTTAGGCTATATGGGAATTATTTTATTTGATTTTTTTTTTTTTTTTTTTAGTGGAATTTTTTTTGACTCGAATTTCTTGGATAGTTCAGTCAAAGTGGGTGATTTTTTTTTTCTAACGGTAAAACTAAAGTCAAGAGGAAAAAATCGGCAAAAAAAAATAAATGGTTGTTGGGGTGAAAGCCCATTTGGCCTTTGGTTAAGAAATGCCCTAGACAAACAATGAGTTCAAAATAAAATGCCAACAACAAATACAACAACAACAACAACAAGAGTAAACATGGCACCCGCAACTTTTGAGCCACATCCGACAGGTCTTTTCAATATTTGCATAGATCCACTTGCATATTCACACACACACACACACACACACACACCTACACACACAACATATGATTTTTTTTTACTTTTAATATTTTGTGTATTTTTTTTTAATACTTTTTTTTTTTTTTGTTATTCAAACAACGCGACTGCTTTTTCATAAAGAAGTTTGTTGATGCAAGTGTTTCTTTTCTTCTTCTTGCTTCTTTCTTCTTCTTCTTCTTTTTAAAAATTATTTATTTTATATTTGACTGTCTGTTGATTTGTTTTTTACATTCCTGAACTACACTTTAGCTGTGATCGTTGACTCACTGGATTGGGCATACCAAGGGTTATCTCAAAAGTAAATACAAAAAAAAAAACAATTACAACAAAAACAAAATGACAAAAATAAACAACATTTTTTAATGATTAAACAAAACAGACTATAATTTTTGAATTAAAAAAAAAAAAAAACATAAAATTAAATAAATAAAAAAAAATATTAAACCAAGTTGAAATATTGAATTTTTTATCAGTTAAAATATTAATAAATAAATAAAAAATTATATTTATTTACAAAATAAAATATATTTTTAAAAATTCTTTGAAGTTTTAGATAAACTTTTTTTTTTTTTGGGGAAAATAATAAATTAATTCTTTTCAAAAGCAAATAAATTTTAAGACTTTAAAAACTATGAAAATCAATAAAAAAAAAATAATTAAATTAAATAATTTTTTATCGAAAAAATTTAAATTAAAAATCAATAAGAAATCGATAAAAAAAAATTAAATTAAAAGATTGATAAATATTTAAAAAAAATAATTATATAAAAAATAAAATAAAATTGAAGAAAAATAAATAGAATAAAAAAAAAAAAATAAAATACTACATTTAAAAAATAAATAAAATAAAATAAAATTTTTAAAAATTATTAACATTCACAAATTATAAAAATAAATAACAAATAATAAATTGAAATAAAAAAATAAATAAAATAGGAAATTAATAATAAAATTAAAATTAAAAATAAATTAAATGAATAAAACTAAAAATATTTTTGAGACCTGAAAACTTAC
Source organism: Scaptodrosophila latifasciaeformis (assembly GCA_037075145.1). NCBI lineage: Eukaryota > Metazoa > Arthropoda > Insecta > Diptera > Drosophilidae > Scaptodrosophila > Scaptodrosophila latifasciaeformis. The sequence goes on from JBAMCM010000073.1 coordinate 4,902,946, forward strand.
ATCAAGTTTTATTTTTTATTTAAAATTTTATTTTCATAATTTCATTTAAAATAAGAATAGGAAAAATATGCTTGTGCCACCCCCCACCCCCTTCCCCCTCCCGCCGCAAACTTCCCCTAAACAATAACCACGTGCCACTCGGCAAACAAAATAAGAAGAAGAAGAAGAAGAAGAAAAAAATTCCCCAAAAAAAGAAAAAAACTAAGAAGTAAGCAGAAAAAGATACAAGCGCACAAATAGTAAGCAAAAGCAAAAGAAAGAGAAAGAAAGAAGAAGAAAAAAACAACCAAAAAGAGAGAAACTTTTACTTGGGACAAAAATTGTCCTTGTTGTTGTTGTTTTTTGTTGTTAAATCCAAAAGGCCCACGGCCATTTGGGCTCTCAAGACAGACAGACAGACAGACCGAGCCACACGACTCGACCAAGACAAAAGGGAAAGGGGATGGGGGGAAGGGGAAGCGGGGGAAGCAACGTTGAGGGCTGCTTTTCTACTCGAATGAATTTTAGAATTTTCTACGCATTTTGTCTCTCAACTATGTGCAATAATAATAATAACACCACAGATTCGCTAAACTATATAAAAAGCCCCCCCCACAACAAGAAGAAGAAGAAGAAGAAGAAGAGGAAAAAACGTGCTTCTAAGTTATTTTTCATTTTGCCATGGCCAAAAAAACCTAAGTCTATCTCTGTCTAACTGGTCTGAACTACCCCCCACCACACCCCACCCGTGCTGCTAAATATTTTCAATGCCCTCTACCCCCCCCCCCCTCTCTGAGTTTGTGTTTCATTCAACCTCAGCCAACATTTTCGCGTCACTTGTTGTTGCTGCCCTCCAGGCCAGCCATCCCCCACTACTTTCTTCTTATTATTCTTCTTCTTCGTTCTCTTCTTCTTCTTCTTGTTCTGTTATTTTTTTTTGAGGAGGCCCTTAACTGCCATTATAGTAGTTAGGCAAAAGGCAATGGCCAGCAGCCCATTTTAAGATTTATGTCGGCGATTATTTCTAAGTTTCTGTGCGCGCTCGCCTGAGCTGAGCTGAGCTGAACTGAACTGAACTGAGCCCTAGCCGAAATAAAACCCACACAATTTCCAGAAACCCCCCATCCCACCCCCTCCCTTTGACTGGGTAGACCAAGAAATAGAAAGCCAGCAGGTAGAAGGAATTCCCCCCTCCCCCCATCCCCCTCCCTCACTCTCTCTTTTTGTTGTATCGAAATAATAGGTCAGCCGGTCCAGCGATTACGCTTTGCCTGACTCCCCCTCCCCCCTTTCCCACCAACAGCTTTCATTCTCCTTAAGACTTTAGATAACTCATACGCCCTGTGTTCTTTGGTTTTTTTTTTTGGTGTTTTGCTGGTGTTTTTCCTATTTTAGTTGTGTATTTTGTTGTATCAGCCAACTCTTTAATTAATTAAATTTTCATTTTGACCACCAAAAAGGAAGCACAAAAAAAGTGTTGAAAGGGCAAATTTTGTTTTTGGCCTTTTGTCATTCAATTTCATAGTTTTGCCAGCAAAACTTGAAAGACAAAAAAAGAAAACAAAAAAATTTATGGTGATAAAACGGCCATGGCCAAAAATTTGCCCCATTGTTTCAAACAAGAAGAAGAAGAAGAAGAAGAAGCTGGAGCAGAAACATAAAAATAATGAGTAAAATTTCAGGTGGCTTTGTCCTGCCTGTTTTTTGCCTGGGACAATGTCTTCACTTGTTGTTGTTGTTGTTACTGTTTTTTGTTGTTGTTGTTTTTGTTGTTTTTGTTGTTATTATTTTTTGATAGTTCGTTTTGGCTTATAAGAATCGAGCTGAGCCACTTCAGTCTCAACCGGCTGACAAATGGAAATTTCCAGCTAAAAATGTTAACCGTTAGTTAGCCAAGGGTTAACGGTAAATAGCTATGAGGCCATAAGCAAGATAAAAAAAAAAATAAAAAAAAAAATTATAACAAAAGAAGAAGAAGAAGAAGACTAACTCAGTTTGTATCTAATGCTGGCACTCTCTCCATCTCTATCTCGCCCTCTCACTCGCTCTCTGTCTCTTTCTATTTATTTTTTTTTTTTGCTCTTGTTCTTCTCCAAAAAAAAAGAAAACATGGAATACTATTTTTTTCTTCTTCTTCTTGTTCATTTTTTTGGCTCATCTCGGCTTCTGCTTTTCGCCTACTTTTGTTGTTGTTGTTGTTGTTGTTGGCACATTTAAAATGTTTTATTTGGCCATTTGTATGTTTTATGGCATTCCTTGTTACCTAAACACCCCAGCAATACTCTTCTTCTTCTTCTGTCCCCTTCGAGCCTCTTCTGTCTCCTTCTCTCTCTGTCTCAGTCTCTCCTTGTCTCTTTGTCTGTTTATTTTTATATTTATTTTTTATTTAATTTATGTGCCAAGGCAATAAGTAAAATTACCTGAAATTTAAAAAAAAATGAAAATCTAAAAATAAAAGAAATTCCCAAAAATAAACTAAAAAATAAATCTTTTTTCTTTCTTTTGCAGATTTGAAAAAAAGTCACACACACACACAGAGACAACCAGGTGAGTTCAAAAAAAAAAAATGAAAGGCTTGTTAAATGAAATTCAAAATTTTGATTAAGTTTTTTGTGATTTTTGTTTTTGGAATTTTATTTCAATTTTGACCCCGACGTGATTTGAACACGCAACCTTCTGATTTTTTGCAAGTCAGACGCGCTTGCCTTGCGCCACGGAGTCTGTTTTGAAAATCTTTTCGAAAAGTGCCTTTTGATTTCCAAATAATTTTGATCAACTTTAAAACATTAGTCAAGCCTTTTAATATTTAATTTAAAGTATGAAAATTAATGTGGGGGTAAATGATTACCAAAAACTCATCCATGCAATTCGAAAATTTAAGAAAATAAAAACAGTTGACAAAAAAAAATAAATGTGTCGAATTTAAAAGGAAACTTTTTAGGATTTCAAAATTATAAAAATTACCCTTTTATTTTATTTTACTTTTTTTTGCTTTAATTAATTTCTCTTATATTTATATTTTTTATTTTTTCAAATTTATTTATTTTTTTTTTTTCTTATTTTATCTAAAACTTAATTTTTTTAAATTTAAAAATTATAAAAATTACGCTTTTATATTTTTTTTTTTTGGGTTTAATTAATTTCTCTAATATTTTTTTTTTGTTTATTAAAATTATTTAAGCTTAATGGTTTTCTTTTTTTTTTTTTAATTGTTTACTCATTTTTTTGTAACTTAAAAAAAAAATCTTTTTCAAATTTCTTGTTTTTTATTTTTTTCCTATTTTATCTAGAAATTATTATTTTTTTAAATTTAAAAATTATAAAAATTAACTATTTATTTATTTTTTTTTTTATTTCTTAAATTGATTTTCTCCTTTATTTTTATTGATTATTAATATTAATTTATTATTTTTCTATTATTTCATCAATTTTTTTTTCCTATATAATTAATTATTCATTTGTTGTTACAATTTTGAATTTATTTTATTATTTAATTAATGTCAAAGTTAACATTTCTTTTAAAATTATTTATTACTATTTTTTTTTTTTAATTTTATTATTATTATTTTTTTTTACTTAGTCACTTTTTTTTGTTAAGCATATTTTATATTTGAGTTTGTCTATTTTTAATTTTTTTTAAGTATAAATTTGTCTTGAGCAAAATTTTTAATTAATTTTTTTTTTTTTTTGTTAACTAATTTGTCAATTTGGCTTATCAGCCTGAGTGTTTTTATTTTTATGTGTTTATAAATATTTATTTAAATTTATTTTAGCAGATTCAAAATATTTTTTTCAGAAAACTAAAATTATTATTATTTTTTTTTATTTATTTAAATTTTTTTTTGTTTTGTATTTAATACATAATTAATTAATATAAATAGATTATCAACTTAATTTTATTTATATTTAATTTTCAATGAATTAATTTCATTTCATTTTTTTTTATTATTATTATTATTTTTTTAAGTTATTTTTTTAATTATTTATTTTTTTTTTTTTTGAATTATTTATTTTTTATTAATTGTTTTTTTTTTTTATCCTTAAAGGATTCATAATATTGCTGAGGCCTCACCTCACCTCTGACCTAAGTTTTGTGTTTTATTTTTTTTTTTTTGTCCACAGTCTTCCCCCTCCCCCAACTCCTTCTCCCCTTTCTTTTCTGTTTAGTTTTATGAAAACACCCGCATCATTATTTTTTACTTTGTTGTTTTCGCTTTTGCTTTTGTTGTTGGTGTTGTTGTAACTGGCCAGCGCTCTCACTGTCAAGTTTACTTTCGGTTTTGTTTTTTCCAATTTCGTTTTTCTGCTTTTGTTTTTGTCATGTTTTGTGCCCGGCGAATTTTTATTCATATTGCAGAAAAGCCAAGCAAACCAGAGTTTTGAAATAAAAGTAGAAGTAGTGTGAATCAGTGGGCAAGGGGGCAAAGGGGCAGGGAGGGGTGTGCGTGTGCGTGTGTGTGTGTGTGGAAGGAGTTTGTCACTAAAAAAAATGCGAGGCAGACAACGCAGCAGCCAAGCTGAAAATAAAAAGGCACGCACACACACACACTGACACACGCACACGTGAGTCCATGTGTGTGTGTGTGTGCGTGTGTGTGTGTGTGGAAGTATTAAAAGTAATAATAAGTACCGTTATGGCAGCGAAGCCAGCAGCGCTGCTTGATGAAAAACGAAAGGAACTGAAAAATCCTAAGCAGAGAGCCCTGAGTGGGCAGAGGGGGGGAGGGGTAAGGGGGAGGGGCACACCCGCACAATACGCAAAAATGAATAAAATAGGCAAAAAAGCTTTGAAAATGAAATGAAAAATTTTAGAAGAAAAAAAACAAAACGAGGCACCTGCAAACTTGGCCAACAGAGGGAAATGGCTGCAAGCTGAACATAGCCCCCCCCCCCCCGCTCCCCTCATACCTTTCTCACTCAATAACCACTAACAACAACAACAACAAGCAAATCGCCTCAACAACTAAAACGCTGATTCCCTTTTATTTTGTCCTTATGCGTTCCCTTTTTTTTGCCTTGGCCGTGTAACCAAAACACACACACACACACACACACACACACTAATACAATATAAAAAAAAGAAAGAACAAGACTAAAAAATAACAACAACAAGAAGAAGAAGAAAATCAAATACATCATCAACCCTCGGCGGCCTTGTGCCTCTTTGAAACTCGGTGGCAAATTCTCTTCTTCTTCCACTTCTTCTTCTTCTTCCACTTCTTCTTCTTTTTTTTCTATACTTTAATGGTCCTTCTTTAGCTCTCCACTCCCCCCTCCACCACCGAGACATAAGTACATATATTGTAGAATATTACTTACTATACACTTAGTTACTGGTTTGGGTTTCATCTATTCAATTCAAAAACAGAAGTGGCAGCATGAAGAAGAAGATGAAAAAAATTCTCTAAGCATGCAAAAAAATAAAAAATTAATACACTCAAAAAAAAGGGGGAATTTAAATCTAACAAAATAATACTGGCATTCAAGTTGCTCAATAAAAAAAAAATGGTTTAAATAAAATGAGACTTTTCTTTCTTATTGGAAAAAAAAAACATAAAAAAGGAAAAATTTTCAAATATTTTTTTTTTATTATTTAAAAATTAAGAAAAATTAAATAAATAAAATTACAAAAAAAAATAGCACAAAAAATATTTAAATAAAAAAAAATTAAAATAAAAAAAAATTAAAATTAAATTTCTGTAAAATAAATAAAAATAACAAAATTAATTAAATAATAAAAACCAATAAAATAAATATGAAAAAAAATTTGATTCAGAAAAAAAAATTAAAAATTATTGAAGCAAAAATTTTAAAAATGGTATTAAATAAAAAACATAATAAAAACCAAAAAAAAAAATAATAATAAAAATCGAAAAAATATCCCCATAAATATTTAAAAATAAAATTATTTTAATTACCTTAAAATAATTAGAAATTAATTTATAAAAAATATTAAAATTATCATAAAAAAAATTGAGGCATCCCCTGGAGCTTCTTATAAAAATCTGAATAAAGTTTTGCCTGGATTTCTCTCAGTGTGCTGGGCAATGTGTTTGATTACTCTTGTTGTTGTTGCTTCTGTTGCCTTTGCCTGTCTAAAAAAGGCAGCAGGGCGTTTATATTTTTTTCTTTTTTTTTTATTTTGTGCTCAACTACATTTTCGCTTTTCCGCCTGCACTTGTTAAGCCAGCAAAAGAATCGCAGCAGCCGCCGCCGCTGTCATTTTTGCCTTCTCCTTACCGCAGACAACGCAGCAGCGGAACACCGTAGCACACACACACACACACACACACATACATACACATACCAGCATAAAAAATAAGATGAGATTTTGTTGTTGTATTTTAACTGCGAACACGTAGTTAAAAAACGCAAAAAATTGAGACCTGTAAACGAAGATGAAGATGATGGCAACGCAGTCGTCGCCGTCGCCGTCGCCGTCGTCGAAGTCGTCGCTGCCGTCGCCGTTGCCGTTGCTGCTTTGGCTGCTTTGGCTGCCGTCGTTTCTCGTAGGCAAAAGAGAAGGGGTGTATAAAATATATATACACACACACACACACACATATATATATATATATTTTTTTTTAGTGCCACTGAAAAGGCAAAGAAAAATTGAGAGGTGGGGGGAGGGGGGGAGCGGCATTTCGGGCTAAATAGAAAATCAGACGATGCCGCGCGTCGAGCAAAGCAGCAGTAAAAATTGAAAAGAAGCAAAAAAAATTAAAGGCTGAAACTGAGACTGAGGCAGAGACCAAAGCAGCAACTTCCTTTTACACACACACACACACACACACACGCACGCACACAGAGAAATAAACCACCCTTGAAAAAAAAGAATTTCGCGCGCGCAAAAAAAAAAATGAAATGAAGAAGAAGAAGAAGAATGAAGCAGTAGCAAAAGAATACGAAGTGAAAAGTAAAGAAACGAAAAATGGTGAAATAAAAACCTTGTTTCCGCGCACAGTTACAAGACACACACACACACACACACACACACGCACAAGCAGGCAGGCAGACACCCACAACTCTAAGCTGGAACTAAACACACACACACACACAGGCAGGCTGGCAGGCAGGCAGAGGAGCCGGCAGAAAAGAGACACTCTAAAAAAAGCACAAACCAACACACACACACATACATACACGCGCGCGTAGAATTTTTCCTTTTTTTTCCATTGGGGTTATACGCGACTTTCTCTGTATGTGTGTGTGTGTGTGTGTTTGAGTTGCTGCAACCGCGTCTCACCTTTTTCTTTTTTTTTTTTGGGTAGCGAAAGTATTTGCTAGCAATAAAAGTAGTAATCAGTCGCGTGTACCCCCCCCCCCCCCTCCACCTACCCCCGGCCCCTACCCCTCTCTAACTCGATCTCTCTTTCTCTGTCTTGCGTTGACGTCGACGCTGGCGTCTGCCTTGGCTGAGTTAGAAAGAGATGAGCATTAGAAGTGTGTGTGTGTGTGTGTGTGTGTGTGTGTGAGGGGGTGTTGGTGGGGGGTGAAGGGGGTTTGTGTTCCTTTTTTTTTGGGAGCCGCGTAACGAGAACTTTTCATTTTATATAATTTCAGTTGGGCTTGGCTTGGTGTGTGTGTGTGTGTGTGTGTGTGTGCCAGGCTTTTGGGTACTTGTTTGTTGTTGTTGTTGTGCTTTTGCTCATTTTTCTATAACATTCGAATTTTTAAGTGAGTGTTGTCGCTGTTGTTGTTGTTGTTGTTGTCGCTGCCCTCCTCTGCGCCTAAAAGGCTGCAACTAAGACAGAGTCAAGCAGCCTTTTTTTACTAAAAAAAAAAAAAAAAATTTCTAAGTATGTATGTGTGTGTGTGTTGGTGTATGTGTGTGTGTGTGTTGAAATTACGAAAGCGACATTAATTTTTTAGAATTGCGCGTATGCGTGGGCAGCAAAAAACAGTTAGGCGAAACAGAGCAAGCCAAGACCATCAAGAGCAAGCGAGACAGACACCAAAAGAGTGAAAGAGAGAGAGAGAGAGAGAGTGAAAAAAAGAGGGTTTAGAAAGTTGAGGATTCGCGTAGAAAACTGAGGCAGCCGAAACAAGCCAACTCAAGCCCAGCCAAGCAGCAGTTGCTTGTCAAAGTTTCACTCTTCTTCTTCTTCTTCTTCTGTTTACCAAAAAAACCTTTTGCAATAAGGGGAGCTCTGCAATTGTCAGGGTGGAAGGGGAGGGGGGTTGGTTAACTGTGAATTGTAATGGGTAGTAAACGTGGGCTGGTAGATATGTGTATAGTTATATTATTTTTTACGAGCGCGATATGTTGTGCAAAAATACACTCAACCCCCCCAGCCCTCACCCCTCTCTCCTTTGCATAGTCAGGTTCTCTTTTGAAAATGACAGAGCAGACAAGGCAAAAGGTGTGTGAGTTAGTTGAAGTTTTCATTTTCATTTTGTTTTTTTTTTTTTTTCTAAGGGGAATTTTTGGAACTTGCTGATATGACAAGGTGGAAGGGGGAGGCACAGGGTAAGGGAGGTGGGTGGCTTGTCTAAAAATATATATATATATATATATTATAATATGCACAAGCTCATATGCGTTGAATGGGGAGAAGAAGCAAGCGAACGAGATAAATTAAAAACTTCCCACAAACCAAAATAAAAAATGATTAAACGAAAAAAAACCACACACAAAATGAGACAAATAAGGAATTAAAAAGAATAATAATAAAATTAGAAAAAAAATTATTTTATTCATAAAAAAAAATTAAATATAAATAAAATAAAAATCTCAGAAAAAAAACGGATGAAAATTAATTTAAAGATTATGAAAAAAAAATTTCAAAATTAAAAATTAAATTAAGTCCATTTTTTTCTAATTAATTTTTTTTTTTCAATTAGAAAAAAAGGTATTTCATTTTTTACAAATTTAAATTTAAATTAAATGAAAAAAGTATAAAAATAAATTTTAATAAATAAATGAAAATAAATTTAAATAAAGAAAAATTCGATTAGAAAAAATGTCTTTATTTTTTATAAAAAAAAATTATTTAAATCAAATAAGAAGGATAAAAAAAATTCAAGCAAAATAAATTAAAAAAAAAGTACTTAAAAAAAATAAAAAATTGGTATGGTAAAATTGTTATTTAATTTAAAAATATATATAAATCAAATAAAAATCTAATAAAAAAGAATAAAATAAATTTAAATAAAATAAATGAAAAAAAGAGAAAAAAAAATTTTAATCTAAAAAAAAATATTTATAAAAAAATATATATTTAAGCAAAATAAATTAAAAAAAAAATTACATAAAAAATTAAATGGTAACAATTTTATTTAATTAAAAAAAAATATAAATAAATCAAATAAAAATCTAACAAAAAAGCCATACAAATGAATTGAAACTAAATAACAAATAATGACGATTTTTAATAAGAAATAAAAAAATAATAATAAAAAAAATAAAAAAAATATAATAATAAAAAATATATGTAGAAAATTTAAGGCAATATTAATATAATAATATATTAATAATTATAAGTTAATAACCATATAAAAATAAATATATAGCAAACTTATGAAAAAAAAATACCCAAGGAAAACTTTAACAAAAAAAAAAAACATTTAAAACAAAATGGCTTAAATTTTTAATCTGACAACTAAAGCAAAAACTAAAAAAAGGCATGAAAAATGTCGACAGGAATTACAACAAAAGACCAAAACAGCTTCAAAAAAAAAAAAAACTATAAAAAAAAATTATAATAAGCCAAATAAAAAAAATTAAAATAATAATAAAAATGATACCAAAAAATATGTAAAAAAAATGAGGAGAAGAAGGAAAAACTAAACTGAATATGTGAAATAAAATATAAATAAACTGGCAAGCAAAAACTTTGCCATAGAACAGAAAAATGTATTAAAAAATTCTACACTCACTTCACTTGCCACTTGCCACTTGCAACTTGCCACTTGGCCATTTGCTGGTTTTTGCTTCTCATTTTTTTTTTTTTTTTTAGCTTTTTTAGCTTTTGACAGTTTTGTGACATTTTCTTTGTATTTTTTTTTCTAGGATTTATTCTTTCCCCCTCCTCCCACCCCCCCCTCCCCACCCCACCAAGTACTTGTCAGTTTTTGTTATCTGTTTTATTATTTTTTTTCTTCTTCTTCTTTTTTTGTTGAAATATTTTAGGCAAAACATTTTTATTTAATTGTTTTTTTTTTTTCTTCTCATTGATTTTTAATGGGAAATGAAGAAGAAGAAGAGTGTCAGATTCTCTTAAGCAAAACTGAGTGGATCTGGCTTAATTTATTTATTTTATTTTATTTATTTATTTTATTTTATTTATTTTATTTATTTTATTTATTTTATTTATTTTATTTATTTTATTTATTTTATTTATTTTATTTATTTTATTTATTTTATTTATTTTATTGATTTTATTTATTTTATTGATTTTATTGATTTTATTTATTTTATTTATTTTATTTATTTTATTTATTTTATTTATTTTATTTATTTTATTTTATTTTATTTATTTTATTTATTTTATTTATTTTATTTATTTTATTTATTTTATTTATTTTATTTATTTTATTTTCTTTTATTTATTTTATTTATTTTATTTATTTCATTTATTTTATTTATTTTATTGATTTTATTTATTTTATTGATTTTATTTATTTTATTTATTTTATTTTTTTTTATTTTATTTGAATTTATTTTATCTAAATTAATTAAACAGACCAGATAAGGCTAAAAAAGCCTTTCAATGGCTGCCAGAAATCGCCTGCAAAAAAATACAATTCAATGCAAATAATAAATTGCAAAAAGAAAAACCCAAAGGATACAATCTGACTAGACAAATCAAAATGAAATAGGAAAAACTGTTCAAATTTAGTGAAACAAAAATTCTAAGCTCGATGGGAAAAAAATATCGATTTGTTTTTTGCTTGGAAATTTATGACATTTTCGCTATGATTTTTTCTGCAGCAATTAAATTGGCTTTTTTTTTGGTTTTTCTATTTTTTTTTTTCGTTCATTGTGAACATTTTCCGTGTAATGTTTGTTCGCTTCATAATAATGGCGAACTGATAAATAAATTCGTTTATTTCCTTTTACTCACAGCTTTATTGATATGACCAAATACACACACACACACACTGGCACATCCAATATAACCCCTCATATTTGTTCATGTAATGATTTTTTATTAAAAAAAAAAAAAAGAAAGAAGAAGAAATAAATTTTTCGACTACAAAATTTATTGACAAAAAAAAAAAAAAAAAAAAACCAACACCGAATCAAGCGAATCTGCAGTGAAATGAAATGTTAATTTTATTTTGATGCAATATTTAATAGGCAGTGACGCGTCACCAAAACTCACACGATGGGTGGAGAGGAGGGGAAGGGGGTGGGTGGGTTTTTGTTTGAATTGAATTTGGTTTGAATATTTTTGTTTGGTCATGGTTTGGTCAGCAGGTCCAGGACAGCTGACAAGGCTAACAAAGAATGCAAATCATTGGCCAGCCTCCCCCCGCCCCCCCCCCCCCTCAACTCCTTTTTCGGTCCGCCAGAATAATATTTTTTTGCCAAATCATCATAACAGCAAGGCCAGTCATATTCACACCCCAGCTAGTCTAGGCCCCACCACTCCCCCCCTCCCCCTTACCTCCACGACGGGGGTTGACATTGTGTGTTCGCTTTATTTTTATATTTTTTAGCTTTTCATTTGGTTCTTTTCAATTTTTTTTTTACAAAAAAAAAAAAAAAAACAAAAATCTAATAATTTTCAATGTCGAGAAATATTTTTCATTTCCCCTTCTTCTACACTTTTTGTCATCACATGCATGTGTGTGCCTGTGCGTGTGTGTGTGTGTAGGCAAACATTATATTAAAATAATGAAAGTCACACACAATTATATAGACCCGGGCATCTGCCATTATTAGAGTTCACACTCACACACACACACACACATTGACACAGGCACATAGAGAGGCAGACACAAACTGGCATAGACAAAGGAGAACGCACCTTGGAAATTTGCACCACCTTCCCCCCCCCCCCCCCACCTACCAAAAAAAATAAAAAGTAACTCAATTTTTTATACTCTTCAAATAGATCAGAAAAACAATTCGAAAAATTGTATTCAAAAAAAAAAAGATTTCAAAAATTTATTTTAAAAAAAGTCCAACATTTTTGAAAGTTTCCAAAATTAAAAAATTAAAGAAAAAATCAGGAAAATATTAAAACAACTATAAAAATATTTCAAAACTTTCAAAAATCAAGAAAAAAATTTGAAAAAAAATATTTATTAAATAAATTAATTAAAAACAACATTCAAACAAAAATTTCTAAATTTTCTAAAAGCAAAAAAAAAAAAAAATGTACAAAAAAATTAAAAAAAAAAAATCCGAGAAAAATTCAAATTAGAAAAAAAAATTAAGTACAAAAAATAATTATTTTTAAAATATTTCAAAACTTTCCAATAACCCTAAAGTAATCAAGAAAAAATTTGAAAAAATTATTATTGAAACAAAAAAAAAAAAAAAAACAATTAACAATAAAATTCAAACAAACATTTTTGAAAAAAACAATTTCAAAATTTCCAGAATTAAAAAAAAATATCTAGGAACATTAAAAAAAAAAAAATCTGAAAAAAATCGAATAATCCGAAAATGAAAAAAAAAATTTTAAATATTATATCTAATTTCCAAATTTTCAAAAATAAAAAAAAAATATTATTAAAAAATTTAAATAAATAATTTTTCAAAAAAAATATTCAATTTTTTCCAAAGTAAAAAAAAAAAAAAAATTAACATTTTTCATTTTCCGATTTCTTTCCAAAATCATTGAAATTCTCAAAGAAAAAAAAGAGTATCTGGCGAATGATTGGTCCGCCTGTTCGGCAGACCCCATCGATTTGCTTATAATTGTGTGGGTAAAAAAAAGAAGAACAAGAAGACAAAAAGTTTACATATGCAGAAAGAATTATTTGCTAGTAAAATTGAGTACCTCAGCGATGGGGGGAGGGAGGGGGGGTGACGGATGGGTGCTGTGGACTGGTGTGGGGGGGAGTGTATGGAATTGGGGTAGCTCTCCTGTTGGGGTAGCTGAATAAATTGTATGTAAAACAGCGCGACACACTTACACACGCACACATGCACACACCCACACTGGCAATGCAAACAAACGTGACTACATAAGTTGTGCGTGTGTGAGTTTTTGGCGGTCTCCTTTTTTTTCAATTTTCTATTTTTCGTACTTTTTATTTTAATTTGAACTTTAGTGAAACGAAAAAAATTAGTTGATTTGCAAGTTTATCGATATTTTGTGAACTATCGATAACAATTATCGAGGCTTCTTGCTTTGAATTCTGTAAGCCTCAAATTATCAAAGGATCATAAAATTATTTCTTTCAATTCATGGGAACTTATCGATTCAAATAAAACGAATAAATTAATCGATAAAAAATTTGATAAAAAATTATATAAGATAAATCTGATTGATATTTTTGTATAGATTAAAATAATAATTTATACATAAAAAATAAGAATATATAAAAAATATAAGAGTAAGAAATATCGATATTTATTGCTATCGATATACATACATATATCGATATATACAAAACCCTATGGCTATTCACAGCTTTCCCTTATACAAATTTTAGAAAGTTTCAAAAATTATCGATGAACTTTTTAAGTTATCGATGTATGATATCGATATATATCGGTATGTGTATATCGATATTTTTTTAAGCTTAATTTTAAGCAATCAAAAAATATATTTTTCAATTATTTAATCATTTTTTTTATATCCCTCAAAAAGAGTGACCCCTTCAGATATATCGATATAAATTTTCACATATCAACCGATAAATTTTTGTATACACCTAAAAACATTAAGCCTAATCACAAAGTACAACAGAAAAAAAAACAACAACAACAACAATTTGGATGTGTTAGAAAAAAGACACACCACTCCCCCCTCCCCCCACCATACCCCCTCCCACTCAGGCACCATCTAACCTATTCAGTTAAAGCAAATGCTTTGCCAGGCCGAGCCAAAAAGGGAAAGGACAGAGCCAACATGGAGGCCTCTTCATTTGCAACAAAGCACATAAAAAATCGTCAAAGCAAACATTGTCAAAAACAACAACAACAACAACAACAAGAACATAACCATTTGAATAGAGCAAAACAAAACCAAGAGGAAGAAGAAGAGAAAGAAGAAGAAGAAGAGGCCGCGACAGCAGAAGGGAAATGTAATGAACGAATGAGCGTGCGAGGAGCAACTTACACACACACACAAACACACACACAGACACACTCATATGCATGTACAAGGATTTGTGTGTTTTGTGGGCGGCGGGGAGTGGGAGGGGGGGGCAAGGGCAGAGCACAAGAACATGTTAAAAATTTGTATAGAAAATTAGTTAAAAAATTACTCCGCAGACACGCGCGCGCAAAGCACAAAAATTCTCCAAAATTTAACCCACCCCCACCCCCCAACGCCCCCTTCCCCCTCTCAAGTTTACTGTGTCTTTGCTAACGATTGGCAAAAAAAAAACACACACACACACAGAGAGCATTTTTTTTTTTTTTTAATCTACACAAAAATGAGTTCCACACTGAAGAGTTTTACATATGCAAACACACACACACACACACACACACATACGGGTAGAAAGACATATATGTACACAAACAAACATACACACACACATACACATAGATGGGGCTTCAGTTAGACGCATTTCGGCATTAGTGGGCGGTGTTAGAAAATTGCGCGCATCGTTTTTCCCCAAAAAAAAAAAAAAACAAGAACAACAACAAAAGGAAGCTTTGAATAAAAAATAAAAATAAAAAAAATTATAATAATAATAATCAGCAGGAAAAAGGCAAAAGACACAGGCGCAGACTAATTCCAAATGCTCCCTGACTCCAAATGCTTCTTCTTCTTCCTCTTCTTCTGCTTCCTCTTCTCCTTCTTTTTGTTGTTCCTTCCTGCTCGTTTTTATGGCATGTCCAAAATTTTTTTTTTATTATTTTTAATGTTTAGAAACGCGAAAGCCCAAAGTTTGTCATAAAGCACACACACACACACACACACACACACACACACACATGAGCCAGCAAGTGGAGCAGGGGGCGGGGAGAGGAATGGAAAGTTTGCATATAACCTATGTGTCTGCTCTCCCTGTCCCCAGCCCCCCTCAAAAAAAAGTGAAACCCATCACAGACAGAAAGAGGAAAGAGATAGAAAATAAATAACCCAAGCCCCAACTCACCACCCCCCCCCCCCCCTCCAGCCATCCTAACCATGCATCGTCACATAACGAAATAAAATAAATAAAATACAAATGCGAATTAGAAAAACTGCTCGTTTGTTCTTATTGTTTTTGTTGTTGCACACACACACACACACACTCACACACACACAGACACACACAGACACATGTATGAAAAATTAAAATTGGCTCGTGGACCCTGCTCGTCTTCTTCTTCTTCTTCTTCTTCATCTACTTTATAATCTCCTTCGTCTTGTTCAACCTGCCTAAATTTTGTGGTTGCCCACTTTGTGCTGGTTGAAAGAGTAAGGGGAGGGGGAGGGGTGGGTTGCTGGTGGGGGTGATGGGTTAAGAGCGATGCAATAAGTACGCAAATGTCACCAACAGACAATGACGATGTTGGCAGCGGTAACCATGATGCGGACTATCAGCGGGTGCCTTCTGCCCGAATTATAAAAGCCCCCCAAAAAAAAAAGAAGAAGAGGAATTTGAATAATCCTAAGGTGGGGGGAGTACCTGAATATAATCTAGTTGGGCAATATCATAATTCCCTGATTGAATATATATCAACTGATTTGTCTTAAGAATATTCAAATTGTAAGGGGTTCCATTTGTAAGGGGTTTTATATATCCTTAGAACTCTGTATAGATTAAGCCCTTGATACCTCTTAGGGTATTCAAAAATTATATAGTTCGAACAGGTCTTATTAGCTTTTTAATCCCAAGAATATTTTCCTTATCAAAGTGGTTGCTTGCCAAGACTTTTGGTTAGTCATTATATTCAAGATTTAAATCGGTTCTATATATGCTATAGTCTTCATATTTCCCCCCAAAAAAAAAAGATTGACCAGTTCTCTTCCACCGATTCCAAGGCTTGGTCTGGGTCAATCATAACTTTAAGGAGAAAAAGTTTTTTCGGGAATAAATTAAGGTTTCACTTACATCTTGAAGAAGTACTTTTCCGTAGCCCTGGAAAAAATAAATTAAAAATTCAAATATTTATTAATCAAGCCAAAAGTCATTTAAGAATAAATCAAGAATTATTAATTTAATTAAAATAATAAGTAAAAAGAATAAACTAATTAAAGTCTAAAAAGAAAGAGAAATAATTAGTGGAAGAAAAATTATAACAATTTATGGGAGAAATGATCTCTCTGATAGATCTATTCAGATATTCCATTCCAAAAAAAATTATAATGAGAAAGAGTAAAGAGTGAAAGAAAATGTCTGAATTCACCTGAGGCACATTCTTGGTGCAAATGACAGGACTGAGATCACTTGGAGAACACTTGGGGTATTCACTAGTCCCAAAGATCTGAATAGTCCGGTAGATATGGAAATTGGAAACATGAAGAACTGAAATAAAAAGTCTCAGATGATTTGGAAAACTCTAGGAAGAAATGGAAGTGGAATTGGAAAGGTCTGAAATTATTCGAGAAGCTCTGGGAAACAGTGGAAGTGGAAAGCTTCTAGATCAATCTAAGATCTAAGAGTTCCATAGAGTTGGTTACATGTTCCCCAATTAATTGAATTGAGAAAGTCTGGGAAAGTCTTCAAATGGGAATTGGAAAAGTCTGAGATTATTCGAGAAGCTCTGGGAAACAGTGGAAGTCGAAAGCTTCTAGATCAATTGAGCAGTACACCATTCATAAGGATCTGAGGATCCGATAGAGTTGGTTATATGTTCCCCAATTAATTGAATTGAGAAACTCTGGGAAAGACTTCAAATGGAATTGGAAGAGTCTGAAATTATTCGAGAAGCTCTGGGAAACAGTGGAAATGGAAAGCTTTTAGATCACTTGAGGAGTACACCATTCATAAGGATCTGAAGATCCGATAGAGTTGGTTATATGTTCCCCAATTAGTTGAAAAATCTGTTAGCATTGCTGGAGATATTTTTTTTGAGTTAGTGGAAAATTCCACCACTGATATATACTCTTTTCCAAAGCCTGTTGGTTTCGCCACCCCCCCCCCCCCTCCACACACCCACATACACCCGCCAGGAAAAAAAGAAGTAGTATGTAAAACAATTTGGTCATGCCAAAAACTGTGGAACCCCCATAGCTGCTGCCCTCCTCCCCCCTCCTCTCTCACCCAGGCGTCTGTCGTGGCAGGCCAGAAAGACGAACTCACAAATTAAAAAATAAGCTACGCGCCATTCTTGAAATACGATGAGAAGAGGAGACGAGTGGGGGGGAAGGGGGCTAAGTGTGTAGGTGTGTGTGTGTGTGTGTGTGTGTGTGTGTGTGTGTTGGGGTAGTTGGAGACTCGACAAAAAACCCGCACGCACCACAACGCACTTTTCACAAATACATTTGCAATTTATGTACCTTTTTTGTTTTGGTTCTTTTTTTTGGGTTTCCAAAAAAAAGTAAAGGAAGGAAAGGCAAGACAGAGAAAGGTAGAGATAGACAGAGAGAAGAAGAGCGAGAGAGTGGGTGAGAGGGAGAGAGAGAAAGTGGCAAGTAGATGAGTAGTAGAGAAGCTGTGAGTTGGTAGGGAGAACAGTTAAATAAAAAGGGGGGCCACACACACACACTCACACCACCACACACACACACGCACATGCAGACACACGCAGTCAGGCAGGCATACACCGACTCACTCACATAGGCAGTTTTCGGCATGTTTTATATTTTTACATATTCATATGATGGGCTCAAGTAAATGTATGCCTGTCTGTGTGTGTGCGTGCTTGTGTGTGTGTGTGTGTGTGTGTGTGTGTGTGTGTGTGTGTGTGTATGTTGTTTTTGTATATAACGCAACTTTTTTACACATATGCGTCGGTTCTTCTTCTTTTTTTTTTTTTTTGTTCCTCTCAACTTTCATTGCGAGTTTTTGCTCCTTTTGTTGTTGTTGTTGTTGTTGTTGTAGAATTTTTGTTTGTAGTTGTTTTTGGCAATTAACCAAAAGTGGTGGCTGCTGCTGCCAAAAAAAAAACAACTCCGGCGTCGTCAACAGCCCCATTACACTCACACTCACACCCACACACACATATACACCACAACCCGCCCCCCCCTCACCCCATCCCTCTGCCTTTGGCTAAAAAATTCTGACAGTGAGCACTCGACATTTTTAAATATTTTTAACTGCTGCTGCGCTTCGTTTCACTGGCTTTGTATGAGTGCGTGTGTTGTGCGTGTGTCTGTGTGTGTGTGTGTGTGTGTGTGTGGTTAAGGGAGTAGTGGTGGGGCTCCAAATGGGCTTGGCAATGGCGGTTGCTCTATACACTTTTTCTTTGTTTTTTTTTTGTTTCTTCTTCTTCCACCTTCCCCTCCTCCTCCTCCACCTCCGACGCCTGCTCCAGCGTTGGATCCCCTTACGCTTGCCTCTGTTTGGTTAATATTTCGGTTTGTTTATGCTGGAAGCGAGGGGGGTGGACTAAAATGAAAGAGATAGATAGAGAGGATTCCTCTTTTTTTGGGGGGGGAGGCTCAATGGCAACTTCGTAGATGAGTTGCTAGTTCGGCTTGCCACTTCACTCCTCATTTGCACACACTCACTCGTTTGTGCGTAAAAGTATTAACCAACAACAACAACAACAAAAGCAACAGTGAGCACTACAACAATCGGAAGAGGCTTGAAAATGTGGGAGGAGCTGCAAAATAAGAGTTCAAACTGTTCAAATCGGAGCAGCAACAGTATGAAATTGTCAGGGAATCATAAGGCGAAACTAAATGAAAAATAACAAATCAATTGAAAATAGAAAAAGAGTATTGAAATTTTCTATAACAAAAATTGATAAACTGCCTAAGAAAAAGAAAAATCCTATTAAGAGAAAATCGAACCAAAAGCAAAGGAAATTGGATATATCAGTTATAGGAGTTATAGAAGTTCGATCTGTTTAAAATTTGGCATATATATACTCCACTATATACTCAAACTAATTATCAAATTTAAACAAGATCGGTCAATAAATATGGAAGATATACTCAGAAACGATTTTGAGCTTGGATGGGGGTTAAATGATATATTTGTTCGATCTTCATGAAATTAAATTCACATGTATCCCATCACCCCCCCCCCCCCCTCAAATACATAAATCCTTCGTGATTAGGCAAGAAATACTGGAGGTATTCTATAGGAACAATATGATATAGAATCTCGATCCAAATAAGATTCAAATCTTTCTTCAATTATTTCAAAGTACTCAAATCGATTAAAATTAGACAAGAAATACTGGAAATATTCTTAAAACCAATTAGGTTCTATATGTCAGCTAATATGATATAGTGGATCGATCTAAATAATATAGCTCTGTGTCTTTTTTCAATTATTTCAAAGTACTCAATTGGATTCAAGTAAGTCCAGAAATACTGAAGATATTCCTAATGAGAGTTTGAATCTATATCCATATAGCATCTATAACTCTATATGATAACTATATCCATATAGCATCTTGATCCAAATAATATATGATACAGCTCTGTGTCTTTCTTTATATATTTCAAAGTACTCAATTGGATTCAAGTAAGTCCAAAAATATTGAAGATATTCCTAAAACCCATTAGGATCTATATAGCAGCTCTCTGATTTAGTGGATCAAACCAAATAAAACTTGAGATATTCAACTTTATTCAACTTTTATATAGATTTTCTTCAAATAAGATTTGATCCAAAAAACACAAAAATATTCTTAGAACCGATTTAGTTTTGTATGCCAACTATATAGCTTCTATAGCTTCCCATATGATTGCAATGAGTCAGTAAATGTCAGAGAGAAATTCCTATGACATAAAGGCTTAGATAACGGCAAAATAAGTGTAAAGAATAATAAATTTTCTGATTCGAAAATAAAAATAAATATGAAAAATAATGATTTTTTCAAAAGAGAAAAAAAACGGGGATATTTATTTTATGAGCCGATAGATAAAAGCCCTCCAACTGAAGGGATAACTTTCCATCTATCAATTCACCACCCCCTAGCCCCCTCCCTCCCCCGCGCACACACACACACACTCAGCCCTGCCCGGCCCAATTGATATCATTGCCCTTTCATTTGATACATTTGTCCCCATAAATTTGTGTACATATACACCCCCCCCCCCTCCACCCCTCCATTTTTTCCACTCTTTTTTATATGCAAAAATTTTATTTTTATTTTTATCAAAAGTTTATATAAAGGATTAATAATTAATTATGGATATTCGCGAGTCAAGTGGGCGGGCCAAAATGAAATAAGAAACTAGAAAAAAAAAATCTACTCCAATTATAATTCATCACGATGAACAAAAAAAAAAAACTGTATAAATAAAATTAAAAAAAACAACAACAATAAAATTGACTCAACCCCGAAATTTATTAAATTTTTATTTAATTTTTTTTTTTTTGGGGGGGGGGGGAAAAAAATATTTTTAATTTCAGAATAAATTCAACACAAAAATTTCCGTTAAAATGGAAAGAAATCAATTTTATTTTATGACAAAAAAAAATATGAAAACAATAGTTAATGATTTTCACTAGCAAAATTGCCGGAGGGGTCAAGAGTTTTCATTGGAAATTTTTGACCAAGTCAATTGATCAATTTTAAATCGTTTTTAATTTCAAATGAAAATGGAATTAATTCATTTTTTTATTCAAGCTAAAAATTAAAATTTTATTTATTTTTTAATTGGAATTATTATTTTTAATTGATTTGTTTTTTTTTTTATTTTAATTGGAACTATTATTTTTAATTGATTAATTTTTTTTTAATTTTATTTAAATTAATTTAATTAATTTAATTTACTTTATTTATTTATTTATTTTATTTATTTTATTTATTTTATTTATTTTATTTATTTTATTTATTTTATTTATTTTATTTATTTTATTTATTTTATTTATTTTATTTATTTTATTTATTTTATTTATTTTATTTATTTTATTTATTTTATTTATTTTACTTATTTTATTTATTTTATTTATTTTATTTATTTTATTTATTTTATTTATTTTATTTATTTTATTTATTTTATTTGTTTTATTTATTTTATTTATTTTATTTATTTTATTTATTTTATTTATTTTATTTATTTATTTTATTTTATTTCTTTTATTTTTTTATCTAATTAATTTTTTCTTTTTATCAAATAATATATAAAAATATTTTAAAATATTTTTTCCTCTTCAATTTCAGATTGAAATCATTTCGAATCGAAAATGCTTAAAGCTTAGGTAAGTTTTTCTAAAATAATCCAAGCGAAATTTTTTTTTTGTGGAAAATTGAAATTATAAGCATTAATTTGAAATGGCTCAGACCCACTCTGAGGATATAAAAATTCTAAGAAAAATTGTTATGTGTGGATGAGATGAAGATGAGTGGTGGGGGGAGGGGGAGAGGGAGGGGGGCTTCTTTAAATGAATGGGGAGCCGAGCGCATAAGATTTGTATTAAGTATACGCAGTGTTAGGCAACCCCTACGAATGCACACAGACAGGCACACAGGCACACGGCTCACTCGTTTCTACACATATCCCAAGAAAAGATGATAAACATCCCTATAAAATACACACACACGCACAAACACACACACACACACAGGCAGAGGCAGGCAGGGAGGCACACAACATGACAACAACTACAAATGCAAAAGCTATTCCTATTGGCTAATTACAACAGCTGAAAAATTATACACTCAAAATAATCTACAAGCACACACATCACACACACACACACACACACACACACACACACACACGCATACACATACTCAGACGCACATGGATCCACTTACTTGTGTATGCTTAAAGTGGTGGGTTGAAATGAAAACTTCTAGGGGAAGGGGTGGTGGGCCGTGGGTGAGGTTAAGGGCTGCCCAACTTTACATAAGTGTAGCTAAAAAAAAAATAAAAATAAAAATAATAAGAAAGAAAGGAAAATAAAAAGTAAAGAAAATCAAGTAAAGAAAGAAAGACGTCAAGTAAAAAAGATGACAGGAGTGCGGGGAGGCGGGGAAGGGGGGACGCGGGAGGCACAGGCAGCCAAAGAGAAATAAAAAACAAATCCTCTCAATCTGAATGCCGTCGAAGGAAAAATTCCACACACAAAGATACAAAGAAGACCGAGCAACTTGACTATACGAAAAATTACAAGAGAATATTCCAAGGAATACCAAGAAGATGAAGAAGAAGAAGAAGTAGATTCTTCTTAATATTCGGTTAACTAAGCCAGGGAACGCGGAGCGGTGAGGCGGCCAGCTGAGACAAGTTGCTAAACTACCGCCAAACAGAAGTAGTGAAAGAAGTAATCCAGTAGGAGGGAGGGGGGCGGAAATTGTCCAAATAGAAGTGGAACTGACCTAAGGGCTAAAATTGCTTAAAATCAGACCGAAATAAAAATCAAATAAAATTAAGAAAATTAATTTTTGAAAATCCAAGTTAAATTCGAACTTCTCAAAATCAAAGGGGAAAAAAATAATAAAAATGAAATTAATATATGAAAAAATTTAAGAGACTAAAAAGACCGAAAATTCACTAAGGAACACTCAAAAATAATTAATTAAAATAAATTAAATCTAATTAAATCAAACTAATTAAAAAAGCCATAAACGAAGAAAGTCATAATCAATTTATTTTAATCAAATAAAAGAAATAAAATCATATAAATAAAATGAAACTAAATAGAATATAACGAGATAAAAATATTAATTTATTAAAACTCAATTCAATAAAATTAATAATTAACTAAAAAAAATAATATAAATGAATAATTTAAAAGGCCGAGGAAAAACAAGATAAAACAAAATCAATTTAACAAAAGAATTCAACAGTTAAGAAAAAGAACCCAGGAAAGCAAAGGAAAAATTAAGCTGAAGTCTAGCGAAAAATTTAAATAAAATTAGTTAAATATTTTAAAATTAATTAAAGGCAAAATTTATAAAAAAAAAAAATTAAAAAGAAACTTTTAGCTAACCTGGCCTAGGTTTCATTCTAGTCAAAACTCGAGCTATAAATCAAGTTCGGAAACTAGTCAAAACTTAAGGGAATTAATCAAGCCAAAAACGAAATAAAAATTAATTAAAATTGGGATTAAAAAATAGTTCAAAACTCAAACAAAAAATACCTTTAAATGTGAGCTAAAAATTAGATAGAAAAAAGCTTAAGAAAATGCGGAAACCAAAGCAGGAACCCAGACAAAATATTAGGCAAAAATTCAATCCAAAATATAAGTGAAAATCAAGCTAGAATTTTAGACGAAAAATTAAGAAAAATAGGCTAAAATTAGAACAAAAATTTTAGGTAAAAATAAAACCAAAAATGTAAGAAAAATTTAAGGCACAAATTAAGGAAAAATTAAGACAAAATATTCAGAAAAAATTTAAACAGAACTTAGGAGAAGATTTCAAAATTAAGCCAAGAATTTAAGCCAATCTTAATGCTTAATTATGTCTAAAAAGGACAATTAATTCAGTCAGAAATTTAAATAAAAACTATTTCGAAAATTTGGTGAAAATCAGTTTAGGAAAAATATTAAATAAATTCAACTAAATTAATAAAAGAATTGATAAGAAATTAAGTAAAAAGTTAAAAAAAAAAAAATTAAATAAAAAAATTAAGTAAAAAGTTCAACAAAAGAAAAATTAAATAAAAAAATCACAGCTTCATTTAAAAAATATAGAAAAAAGTAAAAAAAGAAAAACAAAGAAGGCTTCAGTAAAAAAGTAAAAAAATTTAGAGCAGCAATCAAAATCAAAATCAGATAAAAATATTTATGAAGTATAACAAAAAAAAAACTCACAAAGAAAATTAGGTTGGAATAAAAAATTATCAAGAAAACTAGCTCAAAATTAATCAAGCACTTAATTAAACAAAGAATCAAAATATGAAGCCAAAAATTAAGTCAAAAAAACAAAATCAAAAAATCAAAACAAAATTCCAACCAAAAAAAAAGGAGCTCCAATCAAGACAAAAATTAAGACAGAAATTAAGACAAACATTAAAGCAAAAATTTTGGGCAATAATTTAAGACAAACATTAAAGCAAAAATTAAGAACAAAATTAAAGCAAAAATTAAGACCAAAATTACCACAAAAACTGAAGACAAAAATTAAAGCAAAAATTTTAGACTTTTTGTCTGAGAGAAAAATTACCACCAAAAATTAAGGCACAAAAATTCAAACAAAAATGAAGACAAAAATTAACACAAAACTTAAAGCAAAATTTACACAAAAATTTTGACAATAATTGACACAAAAAATCTATAGAAAAAAATTGAAGACAAAATAAATAAGCCAGCTAAGAAGAAGAAGAAGAAGAAGAAGCTCAAATGAAGTCAAGAAATAAGTCAATAATTGAGATAAAAATTAAGACAAAAATTTAGATCAAAATTAGACAAGAGCTAAGATTAAAATTAAGACAAAAATTAAGACAAAAATTAAGACAAAAATCGGGAAGAAAACAAAAATGAAGCAGCCAAAATAAAAAATTCTACGAAAAGAAAACTAAAGAACAAATTTATTCATACAAGCAGAAAAAGAAGAAGAAGAAAAATCAGTTTTAAAAATTCTCAAAAATAAATTTGGATACTTTCACAAAAAAAAAAAATAGTGAGAAGCCTTAGTGGCTTAAATAATTTGTTGCCACTTGGCTTGGCCTAAGAATCCAACACCTATTTCAATTTGCCAAAGACACCCTTCATTTTTTTTTTTTTTTTTTTGGCTCATCTAACCTGTACACTCCACCATCTCCCCCTCCCCCCCCCCCCCTTGCCTTGGGTCGTTCTGGCAATTCTCTTAGCTTTGCTCTTTGCTTCTCTTAAATTGTCGTGTGGGAGGTGTGGGGGGAGGAGGAAGGGGGGATGCGAGTTGTTTGGGACACGCACTTGTTGGCATTTGCCAAATTTCCCCCATTTTTCTTTTCACCAAAGGTGGAGGAAAAACTCGCCAAAGAAAAAGCAAGCAGAAGCCACTCTCGTCTGAGACTTTTGAAGAAGCTGGCAGAGGCCAGGGCAGAGCCAAGGGCAGAGCTGCGGCAGAATCAGTTCGTTTCGAGAGAGTGTGTGAAAGAGAGAGAGAGAGAGAGAGGCAGGCTGGCTGGCTGGCTGGCTGGCTGGCTGGCTGGGTGAAGCTACTGGTGGGTACTTTACTTGATGATTATGGCGACGATAATGATGATTGGAATGGCTTTGATGGCGTTGAAAATGAAGATTGCGTGTAGTAGATTTTTTTCTCTGGGCTAGCCGGTCTCTCTTTCTCTTTGTGTGTGTGTGAGTTCTATTTATTTTTTTTTTTTTGTTCAGTTCTGAGTGTGTGTTGCTTCATTTGGCAAAGGAGTCCGCGTGTGCTGCTGGGCTTGCCTCTTATTTTTTTATGTAATGATTACAACTTACACACTATCAACATTTGATTTTATTACTTTTGGTCTGGCACATGTGTGCGTGTGTGTGTGTGTGTAAATGTGGCCAGAAAACTACTTAGGGGAATCTTGAATCTTGAATTTGGTTGGGGTATGCGGGGGCAGGTTTAGTTTTGTCTTTCTACAAATGATTATGAATATTTTGTTGGTGCGGAGTTGGTTGGGTTGGCGAGGGGGGAAGGGGGGATTGAATTGGCTACAGTCTCAACCCGCTCAGCTGGCTGGCCTCTGCTTTGCTCAGTTGACTGCTCTGCTGGCGTCGCTGCTTTCTTCGAGTTCTTTTTTTTTTGACCAGTCGATTTTTGCTTTTTCCTTTTGACTTTGCCTCTCTGGCATTTTGCTTTGATTTGGGTCTGGGGGGAGGGGGGGGAGTTTCTCTTCTTGTTTATTTATTTTTGTTATTTTGTTGTTGTTTTTTTTGAAGGAACCAAGCAAATCGCCAGCATCTTGGACAGTTAGTAACCGTTAAGACGTCGGAGCCAACTCATCGTCCTGCGTGGTCCTTGATTTTTTTTTGGTTGTTTTTGTTGTTGTTGCTGGCGTCTTTATTCGCGTCGTGAGTTTTGGTCGACTTTTTAAAGATTTCAATTTTTGAGGAATTTCTTTATTTTTTATTTTTTTGCCGGCAAAACGAAGAAGAAGAAGCAGAAGAAATTTTCTTCAAATGTCAAGTGAAATCGGCGAGGAGAGCGAAATAAACGTGTTGCTTTAATATGAACAAATAACAACAACAACAATAACAATCAGAAGAAGAAGAGGAAGAGTAAGGAGAAAATCATTTGGCTGAGTTGGCCCAGAAAGCTTGGTGCCGGGCAGGTCAAGTGTATGGGTCAATTTTTTCCTCCCTGTCTGTGTGTGCCTGCCACAAGCATGTGTGCCTGTGTGTGTGTGTGTGTGTGTGTGTGTGTGACTGTCGTGATTTACTAGCCTGGCTTTTGCGGCCGTCTGGATGTTTTGGTCTCATCCTGCGGTCTGTTTTTTTTTTGCCTTTTGTTCTGCTTCTTCTTCTTTTTTCTTATTTTTTGGTTTACTTTCTTTGGGTCTCGAGTTGTTTATCTTAAAGTCGTGTAATAAATTTGGCTTTATTATGAAGGCAGTTGTTTTTTTTTTATCATTTAAGAAAAATTCAAAAAAAAAAATTAAGAAAAAAAAAGAAATTTAAAAAAATGGGGGGAAAAAATAAATTAAATAAAATAAAAAATAAAAAAAATAAATGTAAAAAAATAAAAAAAAAATGAAATTAAAAAAAAAAATAAATAAAAAAATAAATATAAAAAAATGAAAAAAAAAATTTTAAAAAAAATTAAAAATTAAATAAAATAAAAAATAAAAAAATTAAATAAATAAAAATTAAAAATAAAAAAATATAAAATAAAAAATAATATTAAAAAAACATAAATAAATAAATAAATAAATAAAAATATAAAAAAAAATAATAATAAAAAAAAATACAAAAAAAATTATAATGAAAAAAATTCTTAGAGCAAAAAAAAATTTATTTCTTTTCCCCATTTTCTCTTATTTTCTTGGGCAACATTTTCCCCCCAATTCTTCGGGTCTTCGAATTTTCGAACTCAACTCTTCTACAAGTCTTTGTCTGCTTCTTCTTCCCCTTTTCCAAGTCACAATAGAGCCGAGCGAATAGGGGGATTTTAAAATTTTTTGACTCCAGAAATTATGCTTCATTTTATTTTTGTTGGCCTAAAGAAAAACTAAGCCAACAAATGAAAATCTTGAAATTTTTTATTGGAAGAAATTGGAAAATTAAGGAAATTATTAAATTGAAAGAAATTGAAAAGTTTCTAGGGGATAATCCAGGATAGGAGGATACTTTTTTTGACATAAATTCACTTCACTTCAAATTGTCAAAGATTCCTGAGGCCTGAGAAAAAGGCCGATTAAGTCAACCGATCTAGATAAAACTTGACAGATATAGTCAACCGATTTAGATGAAACTCAAGAGACCTATATTTGTCTATAGAAGTAACCCAAATATTTAATTTGCTTAGAATGAGCTAACTAATTCTTGAGATATTCTCAAAAACCAATTTTGGTCCATGTGAGACCCAAATGATATAGTGAAATAAATAAGCCTAATTGGATTGTCAAATTTAATGGAGATTCGAAATAAATGATGATTTGATGGAGCTTCATGTCGGAGATATTGACCGATTCAGTTTGGTATTGAAGCTATATAGCTGATTTAGATTTGACAAAATATACTGAGCCAATCCAGCTCAACCCAAGTGGAAGTTTAGTTGAGTAGCTCTAGTCAAGCTTTGGAGATATTCTTAGAAACGATTTCGATCTATATCACAGCCTTATGATATAGTAAACCGATCCAATCAGCCTTGACTAATTTGTAGTTATAAGCCAAGTTTCCTACGGAAAGCTGAAAGGCTAAGAAACTAGTTGGCATAGGAATCAGGGGGACAGTTGGACAGGTGGACTTGACGGTCAGGGGGACAAGGCGGACAGGTGGACACGACGGACAGTTGGACACAACGGACAGGTGGACTCGACGGACAATTGGACACGACGGACAGGGGGACAAGACTCTATCGTTCCATCTGACCCATATGGATCCGTCTGGGAGGTCTCCAACCTCAACAGAATTTCCACTTATTTCGGTTTAAGAAATCCTCAAATATTCCCCAAAATCAAATCAAAAGGAAGGAAACAACTCCTCTTCTTCTTCTCCCTCTGAATTTAATTTTGGGAAAAAAAAATTGTTTTGCATTTTCTTGGCGACTTTTCCGAATTAATTTTTGTTGCCTACTTTGTAGGGAAACTAAAACAAAAACCCAAAGAAAACTAAACTGGACAATTTTTTTGGAAAATATTTTTAAAATTTTTCTTTTTTTTGAGAAAAACAAAAGAAAAAAATTTGTTAACCTTTTTTATTGGTTTTGATTATTTTCATGCGTTAATTTCCTCTTTTTTTTAATTTTTGTTGTAATTTTTTTTTTTTTTTTTAATTTTTTCATATTTTTTTTGATGGGTGTTTTTTTTTTTGAGCGCCTGTTACCTTTGCCGCCCCCTCGACCCCGCCCCTCCCACCGCCACCGGCTTTACTACTGATTTGGCTGCTTGTTTGCCTGCTCTTTCCCACCTGGTTGCTTCGAATGTGGCTCTCTCGCTCACACTCGCCTACACAGCCTCTCTACGCGGGCCCAGCTCTCACCCCTCCACCCCCACCCCTTTTTTGCACTAGTCGAGTGTGTTTTTTTTTTTGCTTTGCGCTTTACATTCGTAGTCGTCGTCGTCGTTGTCGTTGGCTTCGTCGTTTTTCAATTTTTTTGTGTGTGTTTCTTTTTTTTTACAATTTTTTCCCCGTTGGCTGAGCTCGTGTGTGTGTGTGTGTGTGTGTGTGTGTGCGAGCGCGTTTTAAAAAATTTCAGGCTGCTGTCGACTTGGCACGGGGGTTGCTGCGGCTGCTGTTGTCCTTGTTGTTATTCTTGTTGATGTTGTTGATATGTGTGTGCAACGCCAGCGTCGCTGCTAGCGTCGACGCTGGCAGAGCGCGGGGTTGGTTACGAATTTTTTCCCTTTTACATTTTTTCCTTCGTCTTTTTTTTTTGCTCACGTATGTGTCTGTGCCTGTGTGTAAGTGTGTGTGTGTGTGTGTGTGTGTGTTTTGTTTTAATGTTGTTGCTGTTGTTGTTGGTGCTGCTTTTCTTTTTTTCTTCTTGTTTTTGTTTGGTTTTTATTTTTGTTTTTGATTTTTTTCCTCATCGACATTGCATCCTTTTTTTTTTTTTGTTGTCGCCACGCAAAAAAAGAGAGCAAATATATAAAAGTGTATGTGTGTGTGTGTGTGAGTGTGTGAGTGTGTTGAGAGCGGGTGGCTGTCTAGGGCGGTTTGGCGGGCCACTGCCGCCGCCGCCGCCGTTGACTGCCCAAAACGAAATGAGTAATGAGTGTTTAGTACGTAGTTTCGTGGCTGATTTTTATGGCATTGGCTGATGCTGCTGATGCTGCTGCCGCTGCTTCTTCTTCTTCCTTTTTTTTTGTGTTTCTTTTTTTTCTTTTTTTTTTGGTGTCTGCGCTGCAGCGCTGTTGGCAGAGAGCTACGTTGGCGGCAGCGACAGCAGCGGCAGCAAACATTAGCAGTTTGGCAATTATTTTTATATTTGTATTTTATTCTGGCCGCCGTGAAACAGAAACTAAACAGACGCCAAACATATCAGAGGCCAAAACAACAACAATAACAACAACAATAAGAAAAAACTACAATTTTATTACGAAAAATTCGAACAACCAAAATCGACGTCTGACAAAAAAAAGTAAACAAAGGACTATTTTTCGGATTCTTCTTCTTCTTTTTGTTGTTCTGTTTTTTTTTTTTTTTTTGGTTCTTTAAAAGTGCCAGAAAAATCACTTGATAAATCGGACGAGGCGCGGAATTTCGAATCAAAACAAAATCAAGTGGAAATAATCATACAAAAAACAAAAAAAACATACCAAAATATACTAAAAAATACTAAAAATACTCAAAAATACTAAATCAATAGTTACAGTAAAAAAAAATTAATAAACAAATAAGAAAAATTTTATTTAAAAACAGAAGAGAAAATTAATTAAAATTAATTTTAAATTAATAAATAAATTTTAATTAAAATTAATTTTAAATTAATAAAAAAAATTCGATTAAAATTAATTTTAAATTAATAAGAAAATTTTAAATAAAATTCCCTTTAAATGAATAAGAAAAAAATTGATTTAAAATTAATTTTAATACGAAAATTGTAAAGAAACAAATTATTTAAAATGAATTTAAAATTGAAAGAAAATTTTGAATTAATTGAACTGACAAAATCAGAGAAAATAAATTAAAAAAAAGAACAAAAATAAAAAAAAATCTAAATAATTTTGAACGTAAAAAAATGGAATCTAAAAAAAAAATATACAAGAAAAAATAATTTAAAAAGTTAAACAAATTTTTATTAAGATTCATACAAAAAATTAAGAAAAAAATTAATAAAGAATAAATTAAAATAAATTAAGCAAAAATATTTATTAAAATTCATTAGAAAAAAAAGCTCAACTTGAATAATATACGAAAAAAAATAAATAATAAATAAATAAATAAATAATTTCGAAATAAAATAATTTCTATCAAAATTAAAAAAAAAAAAATAAAAAAATAAATAAAAAATTCTTCTTCTAAAAATAAATAAATTTATAAAAAAAGAGAAAAAATAAAAACTGGGAAATATAAAAAAAAAACTTTCACCGAGAGGAATTTAAAAAAATTAAAAAAAAAAACTGTTGACAACAATACAAAAAAAACTTAAGAAAAATAAACCCAAAATTAAAAAAAAAAAAAAACTCAAAAAATAAGCACCCAAAAAGTTAATAAAATATTAAATAAATAAAAAAAAAACCCTAAAAAAAAACAAAAAAAAACATGAAATTCCCCAAAACTAAAATACAGTCCAAGAAATAGTAAAGCCAAAATAGGAAAAAGATAAAAGAAAAAAAACCGAAGCATATCAAGCGGCGCCGGCAAAAGCAGTCGCGCTCATTAGAAAACTAAGCAAAAAGAAAAGGCAAAAAGAATTCTGCTTAGCCTAAGCAAACCAAACAACAAGAAGAAGAAGAAGAGAAAGGGCAAGCTGAATTACACCGCTCACCTTACCTCAAACTTGCGACTCACCACCCCCTCCCCCCAACCCAGCCAACCCACACTCAGCCACTACCAACAGACTCTCACTCTCTTACACACACCATCTCTCTCTCTCTCTCTTTCTATCTAACATGCGTGCGTGTATGTGTGTGTGTGTGTGTGTGTAATGGCTTCAATTGTGTGCTAAATTTTCTATTTCATTGTCGCGCCACGTCCTTCAGCCTAAGCAAGAATACAACAGTACAGAGCACACAGCATCGCCAAAACAAAGCGACTGCCTTCGTTTATATTCTTCTTCTTCGTCTTCTTCTTCTTCAGTCAGAGAGCCTAGGCTAGCCGATGACTACTTTTACACACACTACACACATACCACTACAAAGCACTCGACTCGACTCAATTCAATTCGACTCAACTCCCCCAATTTTTGCCTTTGACTTCGTCAATTCGTAAACTTCGTCGTTGTCGTCGTCGTCGTCGTAGTCGTCGTCGTCGTAGTCGTCGTGGTTTGCCGTTATGTTTTCGTTACGTGTTATTGTTGTTCTCGTGAATTTGCCGCGTCCTTTTTGGGCTGCTGCCGTCGTCGTCGTCGTCGTCGCCGTAGCCGCCGTTGCCGACGCTGTCGTTGCCTTTTGCCTTAGACAAAAAGTTGACTAGCAAAGTTCTGTTTCTGTTTCTGTTTCTGCTGCTACTGCTACTGCTGCCGGCTAGCCGCTGCTCTTCGGCAACTGCGCTGTCTTTGCCTTTGCCTTTACCATTGCCTTTGCCTTTACCATTGCCATTGCCTTTGCCAGGCTCACTCTGCCTGTGTGTGTGTGTGTGTTTTTCTGACTGTTTGGCTGGCTGCTTCACTTCAATTGAGTTCCGTTTTTAAAAATAACGTTAGTTGCTGTTTGTTGCTCGTTACGTGCGCGTGTTGCGACGCGGACCAAAAATAACAAATTTTACCCAAAAAAAAAAACACACACACACAATAAATCAAATCAATTTTAACAAAAATAAAACACAAAAAATTTATAAAAATTTCAAAACCGAAAGCAAGAAGAAGAAAACAAATTTTTAACAAATTTCCAAAAAAAAAAAAAATTTCTCAGCAAAAAAATTTTTTTTATCAAAACAATTTTTTTTTTTGCGAACCCAAAACAAAAGTGTAAAAAAAAATTATTCTTAAAAAATTCCAAAATTTTTTCGAAATAATAAAAAAAAATTTCAATTTTTTTTCAAGTGCCGCTCTAAAAAATAAATCATCAAAACAAAAGCCAAGATTATTTTTTTTTTTTTAGTTTTGGCTTAGACAAGAAATTTTTATATTTTGGTTTAAAAAAAAAAGAAATTTTTCAAAACAAAAATAATAAAAAAACAAAAGAAAATTTTCGAATCCAACTCATGTGCAATAATTTGTTGTTGTTGTTTTTAACATTTTGAGAAAAAAAAACCGAATTTCGAAAATCTCCTCAAAAAAGAAAGAGAAAGGGAGAGAAATTCTTGTGCTCCAAAAAAAGATCCAAAATAAAAACAAACAAAAAAAAATAATTTTTATTGTCGAAAAGAAACAAAACGAAAACGAAAGTGCGAAAAAAACGTGACAAGTGCAGGCAAGGCCAAAGAGACGAAGTGAAAGAAGAAGAAGAGGAGCAAATCGGAAGAAAAGTGCAAGGCGCCCCAACTCCCGCCTTGCCACGCCGACACCGCCGTCTTCCTTTTTTGCCCTCCTCCCCCGCACCCCCATCGAACCAGAAACCGGCAAGTAAGTTGGACTCCATTTTTTACGCCAAACCTCACCTTCATTCATTCATTCATTCGTTCATTCGTTCATTCATACAATTTCTATGTCCAGTGGCTTTCACTCAACCCAACCCAAACCAACCATCCCCCCCCCCCCACTCCATTTGGCTCCTTTTGCCTGTTGCTCAAGCCGACAGGAAAAGTCAAGAAAATTAAATATTCAAAATCTCAAAAAATTTTTCCAAAACAAATTGAGAACTTTTGAAATTATTTCTGTTGATTTTGACTTTATCTTTCCCTAAAATTCTCAAATCCACTTTGAGAAAATTGGGGAAGCCTTGTCAACATTCCAAAACTGTCAAACCGAATGTTTTGGTATTTTCGAATAATTATTTCGAATTACTCAAAAATGTTTGAAAAATTTGGAAATTGTCTAAGACAAATTTTGGGACGCGTTAAGAATTCCAGGGAATTTCAAATAACAAAAAGAAGTCCGGTAAATCATTTTAGTTAGAAAAAGCCAAAATATTTTCAAAAAAAAAATCTGAAAAATTTCTAAATAAATAAAAAGTTTATCACAAACTAAAAAAAAAAATGTTAAAAAAAAAATTAAAAATTATAAAAAAAAAATATTTTGAAATTAATTAAGCAATCCAAATTATGAATAAAATAAATAAATCTTACAAATAAAAAAAAAAAAAAAACATTAAACAATATTAAATATATACAAAAAAGGAAATAAATAATATAAATAAAAAATAATTAATTTAAAAAAAAATTTTATATAAAAAAATAGCTCAATAAGTTTCGAAAAAATATATATATTGTTAAATTTATAAAAAAAAATAATAAAAATAAAAAAATTAGGCAAAAAAAAAAAGAAATTGAAATACACAAAAAAAAAATATAAACAAATATAAAAAAAACTTTAATTTAGACAAAAAAAAGAGAAATTAAAATATGAAGAAATAAATAAATAAATTATTCAAAAAAAGATTAAAATTGAAAATAAAAATAAAAAAAAAACACAAAAAAAAACTCATACTCAAAAAAAGAAAAAATTAAACTTAAGAAAAAAACAATAAATAAATAAAATAAAATAGATTAAAAAAAAGCATAATCATAGCAAAAAATAACAAAAAAAAAAAGAATTTGATTTATTTTCCCAAAGAAAATAACGGAATTTGGAACAACAGAAAAATGCCTCAGAAATTTTCATATATTTTCTCATATATTTTTTTTGAAAAGAAATTGGCAATGTTGAAGAATTCCTGAAACAAATGAAAAACTAG
The DNA here is from genome assembly GCA_037075145.1 of Scaptodrosophila latifasciaeformis. Lineage (NCBI taxonomy): Eukaryota > Metazoa > Arthropoda > Insecta > Diptera > Drosophilidae > Scaptodrosophila > Scaptodrosophila latifasciaeformis. Next base: position 4,937,136 of record JBAMCM010000073.1, read on the forward strand.
TATTTTTCGGAAAAGCCTAAAAAGTTCTTCAAATTAAAAATTCTTTTTATTTTTCTAAAACCAAAAAACTCACACAAATAAACCAAAGAGTTCCGGAATTTTTCTCTACAAATTTTGTGAAAATATTTTCAAAGGAATTTTCAAGGAAATTTTTTCAACTCAATAAAAAAATATGAATAAATTTTCTCACCTGAAAAAGAATTTTGATAAGAAAAATACCTGCAAAGAAAAGAAGAAGAAAATTAATAAAATATTCAAAAAATTCTAAAAAAAATATTGAAATTTATTTAAAACATGCAAAAAGTTGTTAAATAAGAAAAAAAGAAGATAAATCAAAATTATTAAGAAAAAAAAAACGTTGCAAAGAAATTTTAAAAAGCCAAGGCAAGCTTTTTCCCCAAAAAATTCTAGAAAATCGAATGAAAAATTTTGCATAAAAATCTAGAAAATCGAATAGGAAATTTTCGTAAAAATATTGAAAATTCACAAAAACAATTTTAAAAAGCTAGAAAATCCAATAAGAATTTCAATTAAAAAATTAAATTCCCAAAAACAAAATTTAAAATGCCAGAAAGACCAATACGAATTTCAAGTCGAAAAGTATTCAAATTCCGAACACCATTTTTTTTTAATTTTAATTTTTTTTTTGAGAATTTCCCCAAAACTAAAATAAAATAAAAAACTAGAAAAACTAATAAGAAATTAAATTCTCAAAAAAAATTAAAATTTCAAAAAAATTTGGTCTTGGGAATTTCAATATTTTGTTAATTCCCAAGAAAAAAAAATCTAGAAATGTAATAAAAAAAATTTGCTTAATTTTTGAAAATTCCCAAAAACAATTTGTTTTTATTTGACAAAAAAAAAAAATAATTATTGCAAAATTGAACGTAATCGGGCAAAAAAATAAAAAAAAAATCACACTTACTCATGCCAAATCAAATAGACAGGCAATCAAGCAAATAAATAAATAAAAAAACCAATAAATAAATAAAAATAAAAAAAAATCGAGCCAAGGTTCGATGGACTTTTTAGTGAGGCGATCGAAAGATCATTGATCAGAAAATGCAATCGGCTGGCCAAAATAAACTCGAACGAACTCGCCGACGAATCAACTAAGTGAAGTGTGCATGTGAGCATGTGTGTGTGTGTGTGTGTCTAACAACAATAACAAAAACGATTTTACTGCAAATTTGTCGACTAAGCAAGATAAACAATAACAACAAAAGCAACAACAACAATGAGAAAAAAAATTACGCATACGCCGCTTTGGCCGCTTGGCAAATTTGAACCTTTGCTGGCGTCATTGTTCTTCTTTTTGTTGTTGTTGTTATAATTTTGTTAATATTCTTCTTATTATTATTATTATTAGGATTTGTTTGTTGTTGTTGTTGTTGTCATTGCCCTGATTGGCTGAGTTTTGCTTTGTTTGCCGCCTTCGCTTTGGCCGGTCAATGGACGCAGCATTCTACTTTTAATTAGGCCTTGATTTTTTTTTACAAAGGTGCAACTCTCTCTCTCCCTCTCTTTCACTCACTCACTCACTCTCTCTTTCACTCTGCCGGATGTGACTAATCCGAGTGAAGATTCAGTTTAGAATAAAAGTTCATTTGGCTTTTCTCTTTCTTTGCTCATCCTGATTCATTTTTTTTTCTTCTTTCATTTGAATTGTTGCTATTTCACCCTCGAAACATATGTGTGTGTCTGTGTGAGTGTGTGTGTGTGTGTGTGCTTTGCTTTGTTTATACAATCCGTTCATTGGCATTAGTTCGGCTCAAATTTATAAAATTTTTGATTTCAAAATTGGTTTTGCTGCTGCTTCTCCACCTTTGTGGTTGTTGTTGTTGTTGTTGTTGTAGTCGTCAAGTTTGCTTATCGAAATAATAATAATAATAATAATTCTGGTAATTACAAAACTCAAGCGAAACAACAAATTTGCAGATTAAAAATTCATAAATGAATTTTTTCAATCAAAAAAAAATTATAAAAAAAAAAATAAAAAAAAAATTATTAAAAAAAAAAAAACAATTTACAAAAAATGAAATATATCAGATTAATTTGTTTTTTTTCTAGTTGAAGAAAAAATTGAAAAAAAAATAATTTCAATTTAAAAAAGATATTCAAAAATTTCGAGAATTTTTGTGGAATTGAAAAAAATATTATGGAAAATAAAAAAAAAGTATTCTCAAAATTGTCCTAAAAAATTAATAAAAACAATTAAAAAAAATTATTTAAAAATTTTCTGTTCAAATTAAAATCAAATTTCAAAAACTTGAAAATATGGAAATATATTTTTTTTTTCAAAATAAAAAAAAAAAATTATTTCAAAATATTCATGAATTTTGTTTATCATTTCAAAAATTAAAAAATCAAAGCTTATTTGGAAATTATTCCTTTTTTTTTTTTGAAGTGAAAAATTAAAAAATATTTAAAAAATTAAAATTATTCCTTTATTTTTTTGAGAGTAAAATATTTCAAAAAGATTCCAAAAAAAATTCAGCAAATTTCAAAATAATTAATAAAATTTGAGGAATCCCTGAATAATGTGGAAAAATTTGGAGAAAAAAAAAAATCAGAAAATTTTAATAAAAAAAAAACCATTGAAATTCTTCAGAAAAAAAATATGATAAAAAATTCTGAATAATTTTTGAAAATTATTAAAAAATTCTGTGAAAATCAAAAATCCTGTAAAAAATTTAGAATTTTCAAAAATAATTCAAGTTTGGAATAATTGAAAAAAACGCTAGGCTATTCCAGATAAATCTGATTCCTGGGAAAAGTAAAAAAAAAAATTGAAAAATTAGAAAAAAGTTGAAAAATCAAAAATTTTTTAAGAAAATTTTCAAAACACAAGAAAATACGAGAATTCCGACAATCTCAAGGAAAACTCAATTTATTTATTTTTTTTTATTAAAAAAATTTTTTTTTACCTAAAATTTTGAAAAAAAAAAAATTTAAATAAGCCTAAAAAGCTAAAAAAAAATAAATAAATAAACAAAACAAAAGCCCCATTCAAAAATATGGACGAGAGAGAGAAAAAAAAATAATACCCGAAAGGTCAGAACAGCCCAGCCAATGGCAAAAATATAAAAAATTTAAAAGAAGAAGAAGAAGAAAAACAAGAAAATTTAAAAAGTGCCAACGCAAGTGCAAAGATTAGCAAAAATTAAAAAATTTTAAATTGCTACGCATGAAAAATAAACAAAAAAAAAAAATAATAATAAAAAAAAATGTAAAAAAAAAATGGGTGAAAAAAAAATTGAGTGCAGTTTTGAAGAAAGCAGCGCAGCAGCCCAAAACCAGAAGAGGAAGAAGAAGAAGAAAGAAAAAAAGATTTAGCAATTTTTGCAGCTGTCAAAGAAAAGTCGAAATCCCTCAGCCGGGGAGTTGGACAATTTGAAAGAAGCCTAAAAAAAAATTGCCAAGCAAACAGAAAAAAACAAAATTACACAAAATCAATAAAAAAGAAAACCGGGCCGAACACACACACGCACACCAACACAATTAATAATAAAATATGAAAAGAAAAAAAAAACAGGGCAAAAAGTTTTTGTGAAATGCCAACAAAATGTGGGCTACACACACACACACACACACACACACACACACACACACACACACACACACACACACACACACACACACACACACACACACACACACACACACACACACAGCAAGGCATGTAAAAATAATTGTTTTTTTTTACTCGTCTACACTTTACTTTCAATTGGCGACGATTTAAAAATAACGAACAACGCACACACAAAAAAAAAACAAGAACGAACGAAGCAAACGATCGACCGAACCGAACCGACCGACCGACGAGCCGACCAGCCGGCCGACATAGGCTTTGATAAAATCAGCAACAACCACAAGGAGAAGAAGAAGAAGAAAAAAACGCAGCAGCAAAACTCTTGATCGCTTACTTGGGTCTCTCTCTCTCTCTGTGTGCGTGCGTTCGTGTGTGTGTGTGTGTGTGTGTGAAGAAAGTCAAGCCGCTTAAGCCGAATGCAATAAAGAGTTCGGCTCAGCGCAACGCGCATCTGAGTAGAACATAGGCTGTGCTTGTTTGTATGTGTGTGTGTGTGTCTCGCTTCATTGCCGAAAATTTCAAAACTTCTAAATGAAGCAGAAGGCAACAACAACAACAACAACACGAACAACAATGTAGCTAACGCCGACGCTGTTGCCGTTGCCGTTGCCGTTGCCATTGGCCCTGCTCCGACGGCAGCCGAAAATGAAAGACAAGAAATCGACGCATGCGCCAGCTTTGACAATGACAATAGGGCTGAGAAGGGGGAGCCGAGTTACCAGCGGCAGGGGTTAGGTAGGGGGCATTCGCACAAAATATTTTTTTTTTTTTTTGGCTGTGTGGTCTTCGGCTCGCCTGCTGTTCGGCTCGAATGCAGCAAAGCTTCGTCAAGCGATCGTTGCTCTGCTCGCTGCTCGCTGCCGCTGCCAACGCTGTTGCTGTCACCGCACTGCCACTGCTGCTGCACTCAATGGCAAATGCCAGCCCAAAAAATACAAAAAAAAAAAAAACATGAAAGAAAATACATGTAAAAAAAAAAAAAAAATTATATATGAAAAAAAAAAGGCCGAAGACATGCAAAAGTGAAAAAAATACACACACACACACACACACATGCACACACACTGGCAAAGCACATATGAAAAGGCCTGCATCGGCAGAGGGTTTATGTATTCTCTGATTCAATTGGGCAGACACAAACACACACACACACACACACACACACACACAAACACACACGCACATACATACATATACACAGCGAGTGTGTTATTCGCAGTGGAACACATTTTTTAACTGCATTTTTTCGGAATTCAGTTGAGCTTTTTAATTCGATCAGTTCAGTTACTAAAGTTAGTTCAACCAAAACGCACAATTTGAAAAATTTTTTCAAATTAAACATTTTTTTTTCCCCCAATTCTCACAAAATCTAAAAAAAAAAATTATAACAAGGAAAAACTAGCAAAACTAGAAACAAATTTTATTAGGATTAGAAAAAAAATTATCCTAAAAATAATAAATTAAAAACAAATAAATAAAAAATTAAATTCTAAAAAATAAACAATAAAAAATTTTTAAAAAATTTTTTAGGCGCGTTTCGCGCGTGTGGGAAAAATAAATTTTCAAATCTCTAAAAAAAAACAATTTTTTTATTTTTAAACAATTTTTTTCTGGTTCCAACCAAAAAGTGAAGTGAAAAAATTATCAAAAAAAAAAATTAGTAAAAAAATCTCGAAATTTTTTTGGGATGCTAAAACAAAAAACAATTCTTATTAAAATGTCACGTGATGTGCAGAAAATCATTTTCAAACAAGCAAAACAACTCAAAAATTTCTAAGCTTTCGCAAAAAAGGTAGGTTTCGATTTTTTTTTTAATTTTTTTTATAAAAAAAAATAATAATTTTTTTTTTAATTTTTGAAAATTTTTGAAATTTTTAAAATGAAAATTTCATGGATTTTGGAATAGGAAGGTTTGAAAAAAAAAATAGATTGGACTAAAAAAAAAATATATATTTTTAAAAAATTTTTGAAAAATTTTTTAAATGTAAATTTCATGGATTTTGGGATAGGAAGATTTGAAAAAAAAAATAGATTAGATTGAAAAAAAAATTATTTTAAAATAATTTTTGGAAAATTTTTGAAATTTTGGAATAGAAAGATTTTTTAATAAAAATAAAAAATAGATTGAATTAAAAAAAAATATATATTTCATGGATTTTGGATTAGGAAGAAAAAAAAAATTATTCTTAAATAATTTTTGGGAGTTTTTTTGAATTTTTTTAATGAAAATTTTATTGATTTAAAAATAGGAAGATTTGAAAAAAACAATAAATCAAATTAAAAAAATATTTGGAAATATTTTAAAATAAAATTTCATTGATTTTAGAATAGGAATATTTTTTCATTATTCAAAAAAAAAATAAATAGATTGAATTGGTCTTCAATATTTTCCTACAATTTTTAAGATTTCAAAAATCTAGGACAATTTTTCCCCCTTTTTTTTTTTGATTCTGAAATTTTTGTTTTAATTTTAAGAATTTTTTATTTCAAAATCAGGAAAATTTAACTATTTCTTTTATGAAAATTTTTGTATCAGAAAATGATTTTTTTTTTTTTTATTTTCGAATCAAAAAAATTCAATAATTTTTTTTTTTAAAGAAAATCTTTGATTTTTTTTTAAGAAAATCTTTGATTTTTTTATTTCAAATTTTATATTTTTTCTTTGGTCTTTATTATATAGAAACCAATATTTGAGCCGATCAACTCGAATTATTTTTTTTATAATTTTCAGGGTATTTCTTGTTTTATTTTTTGAAATTTCTTCAATTCTTTTTCGAATCAAAATTGCAGATCAAATTTGGTTTTCCTTTTCTGATTAATCCGATTTTTTTATGTGAGAGTTAAGTCCCCCCCCCCCCCCCCCACACGATCCATTTGTCCAGGCATAGGGAGAAAAAAAATTAGGTCAACTGCCTCATCTTTGAGGGAAATTTAAATCATTTCTTCTGCTGCTTCTTCTTCTTCTTCCTTTTTCTTCTTCTTCTTCTTCTTCTTTTGTGTGTTTGCATTTTCCCCCCATAAGTTGCTCCCCTACAAATCTTCCAACTTTGTTGTAAAAAAAAAAGAAACGGCATACATAAACGAAATTAAATAACAGTGAAGACACACACACACACACACACACACACATACATACATAGAAAATATCCGAATTTAGTATATACTAAATATCCCAAAAGCAAGTTGGTTTGTTGTGTTAAGCCTGAAACACGATCAGCTTTTGGCACCCCCCCCCCCCTCGTGCACTCCCTGGCCTTACAATCGATTCCGGCTGTGCTCAAGTTCCAAATGTGTGCGAGCGAGAGAGAGAGGGAGATAGTCGCTGGAAGGACAGTGGAATTGAGTCATGCAATTCAGGTTGAGTGCATTTTTTCAATCAACAGCAAAACAGAGCGAGAGAGGGAGAGCGTGTGTGTGCGTGTGAGAGAGAGAGAGAAAGAGAGTTGTATATTTTTTTAAGATTAAAAAAAAAACAACAACAACACAAAAAAATTATTCACTTGTGTAAATAATTTTTTTTTTGTGCCCTTTTTTTTGAACTTGCTCTCTTTGCCCCTGCGGCTCTCTCTCTCTCTCGCGCGCTCTCTGCGCTCTCTCTCGTAAACCTCATGATGAGGTTCAGTGTGATTAGCACTTTTTTTTTTTTGTTTTTTCTGGTTGCCTTTTGGTCAACCCTTCCACGGCAGCGGCGCAGGCAGACTTACAGGCCTGCAGGCCAGTGTGCGTGTGTGTGCGTGTGTGTGTGTGTGTGAGTAATATTTTGCAAAGAGCTTATAGGGCGCTGCAAGTGGTGGCCCAAGTAAAGAGCGAGACAGAGAGAGAGAGAGTGAGAGGGTCAGACTGGCATAGCGGGTGTCGCCATTGCCAAAAAAAAAAAAAAAAAACCAAGAAGAAGAAGAAGCAGAAGCAACAAGAAAAACTGCAGGAAGTCAGCCACGCACAGTAGCCCACAAAAAGCCAGGCGGGACGATATAACAACAACAACAACAATGACAACAACAATGCGAAAAGTTCGCTCGTTGCTTGCGGTTGCCTTCGTTTTCGTTCGTTGTTTTCATTTTATCCGTTGCGTTTGTTGCTGTTGTTGTTGTTGTTGCATTGCGTTTGCCTTTGTTGCTCTTCTACTTGTCACTCTTGTTGTTGTCGTTGTTGTTGTTGCAGCCCACCATATTTTTTTTTTTGTACTTGGGCCACGGAGTGTAGGGATCAGTCCGCAGACTGGCAAAGCAAATTCAGTTTGCTATTCAGCGTCGCATCAAACGAAACGTTGGAGCGGCTGCTCTCGCCCAATCAACAAAACAACAACAACAACAACAAAAACTCTTTTTTGGGGGAAAAATCGGCAAATACAAAATTACCTAAAAAAAAAAACTTTGAAATTTGTAAAAAAAAAAGTGGAAAAAAACATTCTATTTTTTTTAAAGTTCATTTTTTTTCTAGTTAAAAAAAAATTTTTGTGCAAAAAAAAAAAATAACTGTAAAAATTTTTTTTGTTAAATTTTAATTGTTTTTTTTAGTCAGTCATTAAAATTAGAGAAATTAGTCTAGTTAAAACTCAGCCAAAATCAGCCAACAACAAAAAGAACAACAACAACGTCTCAGGAGCCGCAAAAAACCTCAGAGCAAAGAAAAAAAATAAATATATTTTTCTTTTTTGCCAAACAACTCAACTCAGGAAAATAACAAAAACAACATTAAAAAATAAATAAATAAAAATAAACAATTTACTCAGGTAAGCTGAAAACTTAAGACAGGGCGGGGAGGGGGGAGTAAAGTGGGTAGCAGGCAAAAAAAAATTTAATTAAATTTGAAAAAAAAAAAAAAAAAATTTTATAAAAAAAAATTAAAAATAAAATAATAAATTTAAAAAAATACATGAAATAAAATTTAAATTAAAATAAAAAATTAAATTAAAATTTTGTTTAACTAATAAAAAAAAAAATTAATAAAAAAAAATTTTTAAATAAAAAAATTTTTAATTAAAAAAAAAATTTTTTAATTTAAATATAATTTTAAAAAAATTAAAAATTAAGGAATATTTCATTTTAGAAATATTTTCAAGAATTCCTCAAAAAAAAATTAAAAAAAAAATTTCAAGCAAAACTTCCTTCTAGAAATATTTTCGAGAATTTTCAAGAATTTTCCCAGAACTCTTTGAATCTTTCAAAAAATTAAAAAAAAAAATCTCTTGATTAAATTCAAAAAATCCTCAAATTCCCCTTTCAATTTCAATAAGAAAACCCAATTGACCCAAGTCCAAACAGGCAACATCAATGAAATTTTCCACAACTTTCGCTTTTCAATAGAAGCTGCAAGCACACACACACACATTCAAATAGATTGACCATGGCCATAGCAATGACAACTAGCAAAGAAGAAGAGGAAGAAGAACAAAAAAAAAAAAACAAAGCTCAATGAAACCAAGACCAGACACGTCCAGAGACCAGCGATATCAGGATGAAGGGGGAGGGGTTAGCGGGGTGTAACGGGTGCACGCACTCAACCGCAAAAACCAGCGACAACAAACAAAAAGTGCAGCTAAAAGGAACAAGAATAGACAAGATGATGATGAGCGAGAGAGAGAGAGAGATGATGGGCAAGGGTGTGGGTCAGAGAGAGGGGGGTAGGTGTCAGTGTCAGTCAGGTTGAGTCTAGTTTTCGTAGTAGGCGACAAGTCCAGACAAAAGACGCAAACAGGGAGAGTAAAATGGAGCCGGTCTCTACACACACACACACAGAACAGACACACAGACACAGACAGACAGAGTCACACAGACATATGCAGAGAAGCAGACAAGCATAGCCTCCTGCTCGTCTAGGTGACGTAATGGCAAACTACTCCACTAACACATTTTTCTGCATTCCTGCACCGCATGTGGCGATGGCGGATGGTGGATGGCGATGCCACAAGAAAAGCTGAATGAAAATTACAAAAACAAAAGCAAAAAAAATAAACGAGCCGGTATAGACTAGAGAGCGAGAGAGAGAGGGAGTTGAGCCTGTCCAGCCCAGAGCAGAGTAGTCAAAGCAAAGGCAGCAGGCAGCAGGCAGCGACAACGCATATTTTAAACTAGACGACGAAGGCAATGGCAATGGCAAAGGCAAAGGTGACACGAAGTCATATGAACACGACGTAGCCGATGTAGCCGAACGATCGTCTGGTCTGACTCAAACTAAAAACGAAGAGCATAGACCAAGCGACATTCGTGTTTCTTGTTTAGTCTTCCTCTTCTTGTGCTGCTGCTGCTGCTGGCTTTAGTTTTTTTTGTTTTTTTTTTTTCTGTGCACACAATCACTGTGTGGGGTGGGAGCGAGATGGCTAGATGTAAGTTGCTCAAAGTGGAGTGGTGAGTGCGTGGTCTCTCTGTCTGTCTGTCTGTCTGTCTGTGTGGGAGCTGATGCAGGCATGTGCATATGTGCTTAAGTGACTGACTGTCTGTGTATGTGTGTGTGTGTGTGAAATAAACTAGGAAAAAAAAAATAAAAAGCAAATATTGCAGGCAAAAAAGCAAATGCCCGGCATTCAAGGTTAACGGAGCGCGCACACATACACACAGATACAAGCACACTTGTAACTTCACAATGCAAAATAGTAAATGCAAAACGGGAACAAGAAGAAGAGCAAAAGCAGTCAGCAAACAACAAAATAATAAAAAACAAAAAAAGAAACACTTTTTTTCAGAACATCAAAAAAGCAAACAATTCCAGGAAAACAACAAATTTTTATTGCTTCTCTCTCAAAAAAAAAAAGAAAAAGGAAAGGAAACATAAAAATAACAGTAAAAAAAAAAAGAAACGACATTTCAAGTTGAGGGAGTAGCTGCTTATAGGGCTTCATCATCTTCTACTTCTTCGACTTGCTTCTTCTTCTTTCTTTCTCTTTCTCTTGCATTTCTCTCTCTCTCTCTCTCTTTCACTGGGTTAGCTTTGCTCTGCCCGCATAATTGTTGGGTTATTTACAGTTAATCAAAATGACAGAAGTCGGTCGGCTTGGCTTCTACAGAAAGTGTATTAGTATGTGTGTGTGTGTTAGTGTGTGTGTGGGTGTAATTAGAAGCATTCGCCCTTTTGGTCTAAAGAGTTGGATGCGCTCATTTCCGTTAGCCTTGAGAATCAATTGACTAGCCGATTACCCAAAAATAACTCCCAGGCAGACAATAAAAAAACAAGAAGAAGAAGAAGAAAAATAATATTAAAAAAATTTATATTCACTCAAATCGGAATTGATTTGAAGTTGAATTAATTAATTAAGAAAATTTTGTATAGAAAATTTTCTAAAAAAAATATAAGGCTCAAATTTGTTCTTCGTCTTTCTTGGATGATTCACCCATTTTATAAAGCAAAAGGGTTGTTCTCTTCTTCTTCTTCTGCTTGGCACATGTGATTCTAGCAAATTCTACGCACTTGTTTGGTTGCCAGCCAGTAGGAAGAAGAAGAAGTAGGTGACGAAGTAGAAGAGGGGAAGAAGAAGAAGAAGCTACAACAAAGTTTCGGGCTTGGCAACAAAATGAACACAGCTGCTCATAATGAACAAGAAGAAGAAGAAGAAGAAGAAAATGATAATGACAATGACAATGATGATAATGATGATGATGATGATGTTCAAAATGATCATGACAATGACAATGACAATAATGATGATCATGATGATGATAATGATGATGATGATGATGATGATGATGATGATGATGATGATGATGATGATGGATCATGATGATGATGATGCCATTCAAGGCCGTTTTAAAAGAGGCGCAGTGAAGTTGCTAAATGCAATATGAAAATGAAAAAAATACACACACACACACACACACACACATATACACAAATGCAGCGACCGAGACAGAGCAAGACAAAAAAGGAAGAAGAAGAAGAAGCAACAGCAAAATTAACGAGTGCATGTGGTCTGGGGCCTGGGCTCCCACAAAGTCTTCCGCACACACACACACACAGACACACACACACCAGCCTCCTCACTGTCTGTCTGTCTTCTTCTTCTTCTTTATGATTTGAGTTGCCGTTGTGTGTTTTATTCTCGGAAACGGTTACACCAAGGCCAGCCAAGCCGAGGCCCAGGGAAAGATAGACAAACAAATGCCACGGCCAATCGAATCGAAAAACTGAGGAATAAAAAAAAATTTACCTTCAAAAAAAAAAAATCCGAAAAAATCGGATTCGAAAAAATCTGATTTTTTTTTCTCTTCTTTTTTTTCTAGTTTTGCTTTCCCTTTTTTTTCTATGGTTGCCCCCGTCGAAATCAGACCCAGGCAGAGTGTCTGTTTCTTCTTCTTCTTGCGTTGTGTTTCTTCTTCTTCTTGTTTTATGTGTCGTTATTTTTGTCTTTGTGCGCTGCTTCTTCTTCCTTTTTGCTTGTCTGCATTTTCTTTGGCATTTTCAATTTACTCAGTCAGTTGGTCATGAGTGTCATGTGCATAGTTTTATTTTCCATCTCTTTCTTTAACTTTTTCTGTCTCTTTCTTTTTCTGTTTTTTGCCTTCTTTGTCTTTGCTTGAGTGCATACATTTTTCCCCCTTTGTTTTTCTTTCAATTGATAAATTTTTTTTTGCTTTCAAATTTACCAAGGCGATCATCTTACATTCCCCCCCCCCCCCCTTCCCCTTCTCACCCCTTTTGATATATATAAATAAATATTACGTTTTTTTGGTTTTTTTGTGACATTGACAAAACGGTAATTTGAGAGGCTTTTAACCGTTAACCGGCATTGACCATGTGGCGTATACGCAACTTTTTTTCATATAAACAATTATTTGCGGCGCTCCCCCCACCCCCACCCCCACACCGCTCCCTCTAATTGTTTTGTTATTTTAGGTGGTCGAAATGATAAGCAAGATCAAAGATTTTTTTTTTTTTGTTTTTCAATAAAAAAAATTTAAGAAAAAATTGAGAAATTATTGAATAGAAAAAAATTAAATAAAATAATTTAAATATATAAAAACATAGAAATATTTATATAAAAAAAAAATAATTAAGAAAATCATATAAAATAAAAAAAAATATAAAAAAAATCATTTAAGCAAAAAATAAGTTAAAAATAAAAAATAAATAAAACAATAATTGTTTTTTTTTTTAATAAAAATTAATATAAAACAAAAAAACTAAAAAAAAATTATTTTAGAATAAATTAAAAAAAAATTGTAATTAAATTAAATTAAAAATAAAGCAAAAATTATTAATGCACAAAATTAAAAAATATATAGAAAACAATAATTCGAATGTTAAAAATAAATAAATAAAAAATATTAAAACTTTTAATCGTAAAACAAAATAATTTGTATACAAAATAAAAAACAAGATTAAAATAAATTAAATATAAAACAAAATCAATTTTTTTTTTTGTTTTTAATAAAATGCACAACGAAAAAAAAAATAAATACAAAAATATGAAAAAAATAAAAATAAAATAATTCGAATTTAATAAAGCACAAAATAATAAATCATGTAAAATACAAAAGTTTAAAAATTTTAAATTCTTTCATAAAATAAATTGAAAATAAAAAAAAATAAAAATAATGCAGAAAAAAAAAATAAAAAAAATTCATAAAAAAATTTTAATATAAAAAAAAATAAAAAAATATATATAAAAATAAATAATGTAAAATAAAAAAAAAAATTGTAAGAAATTATTTTAATATATAAAAAAAAATAAAAAAAAATTTAATACAGATAAAAAAAAAAAATTAAAAATTTTATTTTATAAAAAAAATACTCAAAATCCAAAAACTTTTTGTGGTTAAGAAAGACCACCTAAATTTTTTTATATCATTAAAAAAATATTGAAATAAGCCTGAAGAAACTCATCATGTATTTTGGACACGCAGAAAAAAAAACCGTCAAAACAGACCAAAAATACCAAAAAAAAAAAAAAAATTAAAAAAAAAAAAATAAAAAGAATATCAAATTTAAAATTCAAATGTCACAACAATAACAACAACAACAACAACAACAACAAAAACTTGAAACTTTTGCGCATGAACTCTCTCCCACACACACACAGACACACACACACACAAGCACAGCTGGCAAGACGCATTTAAAAATTCATTGACATTTGCGCCGCCTTCATTCGCTTCCAAAAAGATCAACGGCATTTTGTGCTGATGCCGGGCAAGGGGCTGCGCCGGGTAGGGGGGAAGTGGAAACAGCAAAAAAAAAAATGTATTTATTTATTTATTTTTTTTACCTTTGTGCAATTTGCGAAAGCGCATTCGGACCGCCTCCCCCACACCCCCTCAACACCACCCACGCCCACGTCTAACAAAGCCATAAGGCGGCCAAGTGGTTTTTTAGTCATTAACCGAACCGAACGAATCTAGAAATGAATATGAATAAGAAGAAGAAGAAATATAGAAAAACTCTTGGCAGCGCAGTAAGCAGCGCACTAGACCTCTATCGGATCCTCAGCCAACCCAACCCACCCACCCACCCACTCAGCCACTTTGAGCAAGGCCCAGCACAATCCAGTCATTTTCATATTTCTCCTATCAACTGTTCAAACTGTTAGCCCCATCTCTTTCACTCTCATAGAGAGGCGCACATTGAATTTGCCGTGCGTCGATCTTCGTTGCTCAAGTCAACATGGCCTGGCGGCTGCAGCTGCCAGCTGGCAGCGACGTCGACTGCAAAGCACTCGCATATTTTTGCTCAACACATTTTTCTTTTTTTTTTTTTTTATTTTTTTATCTAATAACCTTGTGCAATGTTATTAAACCCAAAAAGTTTCTTAACCTCGACAGAGCCAGCAGCAGTCAACTGACGTTGTTGTTGCTGTTGTTGTTGTCGCAGCAGAGGGGCAGAAAATGTTTTTTTTTGTTTTTACTGCTGTGAGAAATGCTAATATATAGAAATATATATGAAACACATATGCAGGCAGGCCGGGAACGCTCTCAGCCTGTGTGTGTGTGTGTATAACAAGCAAATAATCAACGCAGCAAATGAAACGAATGCAAAGAGCAACGCACAAAAGCTTAACAAAAAAACAACAACAACAACAAAAAGCCTCACATGTGAATTGCCTATGACGGTGATAGTGTGCAAACAGGGGTGGTGGTGGGGGTAAGGGGGGCTGGGGCGGTTAACGGCCAAGGCCCGTTTGGCCTTCGTATGTGCCAATTGAATATAAACTAAACGAAGGCAAATAGGAATATTTATGATATTCCATAGTGCTATCTCTCTCTCTCTCTCTCACTCGCATTGCAAAAAAATAAATAAAATGTCTATAAATTAATAAGCTTCACACACACAGACACACACATACACAGAGACACAGAGAATCATACTAGTCAGGCGACATAGTCACCGTTAATTTCCTTGCCCTTCCTTACTTGGTTGAAGGCCTCAGAGGGAAGCAAACAAATGAAATGTAATGCGAATTAAATTTTATTTACACACACACACATTCATGCATACAAACACTCACTCACTCACTCACTCACTCACTCACCCACCACAACGGTAATATGCAGGCAAAAAAAAAAAAAAAAAGACAAGTGCAAGCTTCCACACAGAAATTGAGAGAGCGCCTAAGCAAAACTAAAAGAGAGCAAGAGTGCCAGAGAGCCAGAGTACCAGAGAGCGCGAGAGCAAAGCAAACGCCTTGCGCAGCTGACTAGCACTTTTGCGCTCTTTGAGAGCTTTTCGCACTGCTGCCGCTGCGACTCGCTCCGCTCTGCCTGGCAGAGCCTTGCCTCGCCTTACGTTTGCCTTGCTTTGCGCTTGCCTTGGCTTGCCTTGTTTCTTAGTTCTTCTTGTTTCTTTTTTGAATTTAACCGCTAGGGCAGAGGTCTGCCGGCTAGGGGAGACGTGTAGGCTTGTGTTTTTTTGTAACTCTTTTTTCTTTTTGCTTACATGTTCAATTTTTTCTTTTTTTTTTCATTTTATATAGAAAGCCAAATTTGAATGGATGAATTTTTTTTTTTTTTTTGGTGAATATACAATTTTTCATTTTCACGTTTTTCACATTTATAAAATTTTTATATTTATATTCTCCAAATGACGTCAAAGACTAAAAATTATTTGATGGAAAATTACCTCAGGAAAAAAAACGAAAGGAAATTCGCTAAAAATGAAATTTGATAGGGAAAATTCTTGATTGATTCAATTTGGAGGAATTTTTAGATTTTTATAAAAATAAACAAAAGAAAGCAAAAAATAGTAAAGCATTAAAAAGAAATTAGAAATGTCAAACAAAACGAGTGGGTTTATTTTTAATTTGTGGTTTAGAAATATATTAAAATTCAGCGGGGTTTTTTACTATATAAAAAATAATATTTTTTAATTAAAAAAAAAAAAATAATAATTAAAAAAAATATATTTAATAAATATTAAAAAAAATAATAATAAATAAAATTATATAAAAAAGTTTAAAAAATTAAAAAAAAAATCCAAATTAAATTAAAATTAAAAATAAAAATCTAAAAAAAATATATTTACTAAATATTAAAAAATAAAAATAATGATTACAAAAAATTTTTATTTAAAAAATAAAAAAATAATAATAATAAGAAAAATAATATAAAAAAAATATAATATAAATAATAATATAAAAATTCCAGAAATTAATTATTAATTAATAAAATAATTATTAAATTGATTTTTTTTAACTTGAAAAAATTCCAGAAAAAAATCTTTTTAATTAATTTGCCAATTTTTTTTTTTTTTCTAATAAAAAAAAAACAACAGCGAAATATTTATATTTATTTTGTTTATCAAATTTATATTATTTTTCATTTTTGCTGATAATTTCCTTTTTTCTTGTAAAACGCAAATTGAATTATTTTTATTTTTTTGCCAAGTTGGCGAAATAATTTGTTGTTGTTGTAACAATTTGCATATGTACAGTTAGCTGATTTTGTTAACGTTTGCCAAAAAAAAAGAAGACAAAAGAAATATAGAAAAAAAGTTAGTTGACTCTTGTTGATGGGGTGAGAAGGGGGTGGGCAGAGCAGGGATGGGATGGGTTTCTGGTAAAACCACAAATGGATGAGGTAACTCGGTAGGCAGCTGAATTTCTTACTTGGTTTCTTTAATATTTAATTTTATTTTTTGTTTTTTTTTTGGGCAAAATGGCTGCCTGCATTTGTTATTGTTGTATAGAACTCGATAATTCCAGTAAATGTAAGCGAGAGAGAGTGAGAGAGAGAGAGAAGGAGAGAGAGCATGAAATCATTAGTTAAACTTGTACTGAACTGAACTGAACTGAGCTGCGCTGAGCTGGCAGCGCAGAACTTTTGCGTGCGAGCGCTGCGCGTGCTTGCGTTTGTGCTTGTGTGTGCGTGTGTGTGTGTGCGTTTGAAATTCTGTATGCGTGTGTGGTGATGTGCTTTTTCGGCCCGACCGTTCGAGTGGGCGAACGAGTGAGCAAAATTGAGCAAGTCAGTTGTTGGAGCAGAGCGGCTGGTTTGGGGTGGGGGGCTGGGCTGCTGTGTGCTATACGAAGGCGCATGAGGTGAATGCACGCGAATAAATGCAAACACACACACACACACACACGCATATATATGAAACATTTCAAAATCAACACAGAGCACATTTATTATTTCGCTGTTTTATTTTGATGAGTCGCGCGCGCTACTAAAAATGACAGCCAAAAAAATACAGGCAAATTTTTTTTTTACAATTGAAAGAAGCTTTTGCTGTTGTTGTTGCTTTGTCTGTATGTACTTATGCAATTTGCAGTTCAATGTTCATTAGAGTGTCGTTTAGGCAAAACAAAAAGAAGAAGAAGAAGAAGGAATACGTTCATCCCTGAGCCAATAACTGATTGGGCGGGCCAGTACAGTTATCTGCTTCCAAATGGAAGAAGAAGAAGAATGAACAGGGGGCATCGGGGGCATAACAATGACTGGTGATAATAATAATAGCCTAACATTAACACACACACACACACACATGCACACACACTCTGGAACATTTTGAAGTTGCACGCATTGCAAAAATGCCATTGAACTCTCCAAAAAAAAAAAAGTGTATAAAAATAAAGCACACTCTCTCTCATACACACACACACACACACACACACACAAAAATTGCGATGAAAGTTCAAAGCCCTCTCAAAGCGTTGACAACAAGAACAACAATGAAAAATCACACACAATATATAAGAATTACTTCCCGTACAAAAATACAAAACAACAAAATAATAATAATAATAATTTCACATTAATTAATTATTTTTTATTGTTATTAAATTATGTGTAGTTTTTTTTTTAATAGAAAAAGAAAAGCTTACAAGGCATTTTCCCAAGGGAAAGTGAGAGAAATTTTCGCACCTCTTTTTTTGAATAATTTTTTTAATTTAATTAATTGTAATTTTTTTTATAAATAGTTTTTTAATTAATAATTAATATTAAAAAAAATTATTTATTTTTAAATTTTATTTTATTTATTTTTTTTTTTATTTTCTCTATTTTTTATAAATTTTTATTTAAATTTTTGTATTTTTTTTTAATTTTTTATTTATTTTCTTTTTTTTTTTAATTATTAATTTTTTGATCAGATCACATTTCCATTTCGATCTTCGAACTTCACAGAATCAAAATCAAATTTTTTATTATTTTGATGCCTTTTTATTCACATTTCTTATGAGAGATCTCAACTCAAATAGCACTAAAAATTATCAATAATTTTTTTTCAGCTTTTACCAAATTTTCTCTTGCATTAATTTTATTCACTTTTGAATTTATGAAATTTTTTCTTAAATTTTTATTAATATTTTTTTTCTTATTCCGAAAAACACTTCTTTGCATATTTTATTTTTTTCATTATTTTTTTTCACATTTTATTTATTCACAATTTTGTTTCATAATTTTTTTAATTCTTTTTTTTATTATTTTTTTATTATAATTTTCACCTTTAATTTATTTTTTCAAATATATATTTTTTTTATTATTATTTTTTTTTTTCATATTTTTTTTTATATATTTTTTTTTTTTTTGTAATATTTTTTTTTTATAATTTTCACTTTTAAATTATTATTTTTCTCAAATTATTATTTTTTTTTTCTTTTTTTACTTTAAAATTTTCACCTTTAAATTATTTTTTTTTTTCAAATTAATTTTTTTTTCTCACAAAGACACTTGTTTTTTTCCACTGCCCTTTTCTTAGGCCTTCCAAGCTTTCACTACTATTTTTTTTTTCTACATTTTCAAAGTTCTAAATTTTTAGCACCAAACCCTGCTCAGACCCTTTCGATCAGTCAGGCTTCAATTTTACAAATTTCCATAATATAAAAAAAATTAATTAAAAAAAAATTGTAAAAAAAAAAAAAAAAAAACTAATCGATTGGCGAACCAAATGCAAAGACGTCGCGTACTCAACTAAAAATAAACAACGGCTGTGAAAATTGTGGCCGCCCGACGATCTATGCCTACAAAACTATTTACACTCAAAGAGCAACAACAACAACAACAACAACGAAAACAACAACAGCAACAACTAGTCAAATGGCTAGAGCAAAATATAAAAGCAAAAGAAGAAGAAGAAGCAGAAACAATTTCTAGTTTAGGCACAAGTTTTGCATTAGTTTTGCTAATCCCCCAAAAGAGAGAGACAAACGAAGAAGAAGAAGAAGAAAAAATCACTCAAATAGAAACTATGAAAAAAACTAGTTGAGTTGAGTGAGTTTTTTTTTGGGGGGGGAAGAGCTTTTGTGAGCAGAAACCGATTGAGAGAATTTACCGTTGATTTGATTTCAAAGCGAAAATTTGAAAATTTGTAAAAAAAAAAGAAAAGATTTTTTGAATTTGCACTGTTTTTTCTTGTTGTTGTTTTTTGAAGAAAGACAGGAAACCGTGTATCTCTTCTTCTTCTTCTTTTTTTTTTTTGAGTACACAAAAAATTGATTCACTGTCTGCTTCCTGCTGTCTGTCTGTTTGCTTGAAATCAAAGACAAACTTTTTTTTAATGTTGGTTTAGCTGGCCGGCAAAAGCAAACCAAAAAGAAGAAGAAGAAGAATAACAAAATCCTTCTCCAAAGGGGTGTGAACATTTGGGTATTAATTTCCAAAAAAAATAATAAAAATAAATAAATAAAAATAATTTTTTCCAAAATTGCCTGCCTTCAATTTTTTTGCACCTCCAATTTTTTTTTTCTTTCTTCCTTCTCTTTCCCACTCACCGTCGCATTTGATCTGAATCTACGCTCTCTCACGCTCATGGCTTGAGCTTTTTTTTTTTTTGTGTGAGAGTTCGTTTGTGTGTTGTGTGCTTTTGACTTTGGTCTTGCTATTTTGAAAGAAATGAATTTGTGTGCGTGTGTGAGTGTGTGTGTGTGTGTTTGCCTGTTCCATTGGTGAGAGGTAAACGACCGAATGTCCGACACACGATGACTAGGTTAAGGTGAAGGTCAAATTAGCTAAATGCAAAGACACACACATACACACACACATAGGCACACATATATACACATATGAACACAGACAATTCTATAGAGAAAAATAATATGATAAAGCTGACGGCGCAGACGCAGTTTTTACTAACAACCGAAATAAACTTTGTGTTGTCAGCAAAAAAAAATTAAAAAAAAAAAAAAACAATGGCATAATCAAAAAGCAAAAAAAGGCAGGGTAAACATAAGAAAGACAAAACAACAACAACAACAAATAGCCAAATGACAACAACAACAACGACTAAAAAAAAAGAATACAGCCCACCAAAAATTGAAAGAACACTCGAAAAAAAAATAAAAACTTGAAGCGTAGACAAAAGTTGCAGGGCCTCTTCAAAAAAAAAAAAAATAACTTCAGGGTCAGAGGGGAGGAGGGGAGAGTCTAAGACAGAAAATGTCTGAAAGTCTGCAAGTCTGCCAGACAAGACAAAACAGACAACAATTTTGGCAGGGACAAAACGACAGAGGGAATTTTTTTTTCCCCCAGACACAAAACTCTTCTTCTTCTTCTTCGTCTTTGTCTTCTCCTTGAATTCTTTTATGGTCGTCGTGTGTGTGTGTGTGTGTGTCGCCCAGACCAATTCTTCTTCTTCTTATTTCTTTTTTTTGGCTAGTTCAAACAATAAAAACCAACTCATTCGCCAGCCAGCCAAGCGGGCGGGTGGGTTTTTTGTTTGAAAGTGTTTGTTCCACACAGAAGAGCAGCTTTGTCAGCTGCGTCGCTGCCAGCGAGCGCAAGCAGCTTTCAATATTTTTGTTTTTTTTTTTCTAATGCGCAGCTTTCCCTCTCTCTCTCTCTCTCGTTTGCTTTCTAAGCTTTTACGCAGCCAGCCTCTCTATTGCGCGCAACTGGCTTAGCGCGCGCTGAGCAGCAGCCCGAATAGAGAGAGTGTGGCAAATATCATCAGCGTGTGCAAGCGAGATAGATAGATCAGACATTGAACGCATAACCTTGAACTTGGACTCAGTTTACGAGTTGAAAGAATAAAAAAACACACACAAATTATTTGGGTTTTTGTTTTGAATTGTCTATGTGTGTGCGTGTGTGCATGTGTGTGTGTGTGTGTAAGATGTTGCTGCTATTTTTATGATTACTCTGTTGCGGTCTCTCAAATATTTATTAGTACAGTAAGAGGCAAAATATATATACATACACACACTTTTCTATGTTTGTATAATGCAATAACTTTTTTTTATACAAAAACTAAAAAAAGGGGGTGTCTGGAAATTAAAAAAAAATGAAATACAAAAAAAACTGATACATATATAGGAAAATAAAATAAATATAGGAAAAAATATAGGGGAAAAATAAATATAGAAAAAAAAATATTAATATAGAATAAAATTAAATATAAAAAATAAAAATCAAGTATAGAAAAAAATAGAAATTAAAAAAAAATATATATAATATAGGGAAAAAAATCTAGAAATAAAAAAAATTAAATATAGGAAAAAATAAATATAAATATAAAAAATGTAAGTAGTTTAGAAATTGAAATATGGGAAAAAATCGAAGATAGAAAAAAATAATTATAAAATATAGAAAAAAAAATATAATTTAAAAATATAAATAAATTTAGAAAAAATAATAAATACAAGAAAAAAATAAATATAGAAAAAAATATATATAAATATATAGAAAAAATATAAATTAAAAAGCAAATAAATTTAGAAAAAAAAAAAAATATTAATAAGAAATAGAAAAAATATATATAGAAAACAAAAAAAAAATATATAGGAAAAAAATTATATGTTTATTTTTTTTTTTAAATTATATATTTAATTATTTATATATTTGATTTTTTTCCTATATAACTAAAAAAATAAATAAATATAGAAAAAAATATAGAAAATAAAAATTAAACTTAGAAAAAAAATTAAATTATAATAGAAATTAAATATAGGAAAAAAATTTAATGTACAAAAAAAAAAAAAATCAAAGATAGAAGAATAATTAAAAATAGAAAAAAGAAATCAATTAAATATAGAAAAAAGCAGAAGAAATTATTTTTATTGAACTTAACAAAAAAAAAAAAAAAAAATAGAAAGACCACAAAGCAACCAAAATGATTTAACCAAAAACGAAATTAAAAAAAAAAAAATTCAATTAACCAAAAAAAAACAGCAAACCCAAACAAGCCAAATTAACATGACTTAATCACTCAACTAAATTAGCTAATTAACAGGCACTAATCATGTAGACACACACACACAGACACAAGCAAGCTAGACCATTCTAAAACGTTTAACCAATTGGAAAAAAAAAAAACAACATTTTACAACAACAACAATAACAATTTGGTGTAAACCTCAACCAAAACCATATTGACTTTATAAAGTGCTCGTAAACACACACACACACACACACAGAGGCACAGACACCGGCATTACACTAGTCCACTCAGTCAGTCAGTCAGTCAGTGAGGCAAAAAAAAAACCGTTATGCGCTTAGTTTGCACGCCAACATGCAGTTTTGTAACGGCAAAACAGACGTCAACGCCAACGTCAACGTCGACGTCAACGCGCGCACACACAACTAACAGAAGAAGAAGAAGAGGAAGAAGGGCCCCCGTTGGTTCCCCAGTCACTTTCAGACGAGTGCACACTGGTTGACTTGTCTACTCCTTTTTTTTACTACTTTTTTTTTTTTTTACTACGCTTTAATGCCTTTTTGGCCAGCGACCAGTCAAGCCAGGCTAGACTAGGGCCCTAGGGCAGAGCGAGGTGGGGTGTAGAGTTGAGTGTGTCTCTCCACGTGGTTGACTGGGTTTTCATTTTTGTTTTTTTTTTTTATGGTCGTTTGGTGGTGGGCTCTGTCTGCACTTGCCACATTGCTGCACTTGCCACACACACACAAATAAAAAGGAAATAAAAAAAAGCTCAGGTCCCCTACAAAACTGTCTAGCATTTGTCTAGCTTCACACACGCACACACACACATGCACACAGGCAATGACGTCGTCGTCGTTGACGTCGCTTACATTTCCTGTTTACTTTTTGCCTTCCCCCTCTCACTTTGTTTTTGTTGTTGTTGTTGTAATGCTGCTCTCGTTTACACACACTCTCTGAGTGCTTTCCTCTTCTTCTTCTTCCTCTTCGACTTTTTCTAGTTTTGTTCTGTCCAGGCCAAAGTCTCACTCGTTCTTGGTCTCGGCTGGCCCATCTACCTCTCACTCACTCACTCACTCACTCTCGCGTTCTGTCTCGTTCTTTCTCTTTCGCCCACTCTTGTTAGTTTTTACAGAAAAACTTTCGCTTTCATTTCGTGTGTTTTTGCTTTTTTTTTTGTTTTTTTTTTTTTGCTTTTGTGTTTTCTGTCGAGCTGCCAGCTTCGGTTTGTTAGAATTTTTTCCTTCTTCTTCTTCTTTTTACATGTGGCCGGCTGAATTTATTTGAGTGGCTGCGTGAGACACTTGTTGCCACACACACACATACACAGACACACACCAGCATATGTGAGCTTTGTCTAGGCCAGGCTGACCTTGTGGCAAGAAGCTTCTCTTCTTCTTCTTCCTTTTTTTTTCTTCGTATTTTTTTTTCTTGTCTTCGTTCTTGTAGGCCGCCTTGGCTGGCTCTGTTTGTTGCCAGGTCAAAAATACACTCACACACTCGCACACACACACACACAGATAAAGAGAGGGCAAACTGTTTATCTTTTTGCGCTGGCAAACCAAACCAAACCAAATCAAAAAAAAAAAAAAAAACTGCCCGTTTTCTGTATAACTAAAAAAAATGATTTAACCTTGAAAATAGCAAATCGCAAACAGCGACAAGAAAGCCAAACCAAACCATAAAAAATGGCAAAACCAAAAAAAAAAAAAAAAAAACAAAAAACAAAAAGCGAAGAATTTTTTTTTTTTTTTGCCCACATGGAAAAAGTTTCTTTATTTTTTATTTTTTTTTTGTCTTTCAAACAAACAAAAGCAAACAAAACTAGAAATAAAGTTGATGGATTTTTTTTTGATAGTGTGTGTGTGTGTGTGTGTGTGTGTCTGTGTGAAACTGGGGGAAAAAAATATGAGCTGAGAAACTTGTGCGAAAAGTGAATCTGATGGATTTCCCCGGGCCAACAAGAAAATCAAAATGTTTGCGGGCAAACGAACAAAAATAAAATCAATTTGAAAGAAATTAAAAAAAAAAAAAAAAATCGCAGAAAGAAATGAAAGGAAATTTCCGTCAACTAGGAAATTTGTAGTCTTCCCAAAAACCAAAGAAAAAATGTTATGAAAAGAAAAGAATTTTAAGAGGCATTTTTTTTTTTGCATTTTCTAAGAAATTCAAAAAATTTGAATTGAATTTTTCTTAACAATAAAAAAATTGAATTAAATCAAATTTGAATTTTAATAAAATTATAAATAAATAAAAAATTCATTTAAGAAATTAAAAATTCTATTTAAAAAAATACCAATAAAATAATTCAAATTAATTTAAAATAAATTAAATGAAAGAATTAGTAAAATATATTAAAATAAAATAAATAAATAAATTATTTAAAAATAAATTAAATAAAAAAAAAAAACTAAATAAAATAATTTAATGAAAAAATTGTTAAAAAACGTTAAAATAAAATATTAAATAAAAAAATATGTAAATATAATTAAGCAAAATACTAATAAAATAATTAAATAAAAAGAATTAAAAAAAAAACATAAAACAAAATTATATATTAAATAAATAATTTAAAAAATATTAAAAAATCAATGGAATAAAATATATAAAAAAAATAAATAAAAAAATAAATAAAAATAAATAAGGAAATAATTGATAAAAAAAATATATAAAAATATAAAAAATAAAAATAAATATATAAAAATATAAAAAAAAATCTTTAAAAAAAAACAAAAAAATATATTTAAAAATAATAAAATGAAAAATAATTGAATAAAAAAAAATAAATAACAAAAAATAAGAAACATATATTTTTATTATATAAATAATCAAATAATTATTTATATAAAAAAATAATTAATATAAAATAATTAACAATAAAAAAAAATTAAAATTAGTCAAAAAAAAAAAAAAAAAAAAAAATTAAATAAATTTAAAAAAAAGGCAAAAATTAATAAAGCCACAAAACTAAATAAGTTAACCAAAAATATATTCTAACGGCAAAAACTAAATAAATTAACAATAAAAAGGAAAAAAAAAACCAAACAAACGAAGAAAGAAACAAAAAAAAAAACCATAAAAAATTTGCAGCGGTAAAATGAAAAAATCAAACAAATAAAAAATACAAAAAAAAAAAAGAATTCAAATGTTAAGTTGGCAGATATTTCATTAGCTTTCTTTCATTCTGTTGTTGTTGTTGTTGTTGTTGTTGTTGTTGTTGTTGTTGTATTATTTATTCAATTCTCTCATTGTTGTTGTTGTTGTTGTTGTTGTTGTTTGCATTTAGTTTCCAACTGAACAAACTACTCGTTTATCTAATCTCTTTGGCAGAGCTCAAAAAAAAAGAAAGGCAAAAAAAAAAAAAAAAAAAAAAAATTTGTTTCTTTTTTTTGTTGCTTTTGCAAATAAAACAAACAAACTAAACACACACAAACACACACAAATACAAACTGAATTTCGGGCGAGCAGAAAGAAAGAAGAAAAAAAAATCCCAGTTGCTGTTGTTGTTGTTGTTTTTGGTTCTAGAACTATTTTAATAGCTGCTGACATATCCGCCAAGACTGTTTGCTGCCGCCACCACACCCCCCCCCCCCCTCGCCCCCTCACCCAGCCAACGGTCTTGTCTGCTTCTGTGTGAGCTTCCATAATCCAGAGAGAGCGAGCGAGTGAGAGAGAGAGAGAGAGAGAGCGAGTGAGGGCTTCAAACAAAAAAGAAAAAAAATTTAATAATAACACAAACAGCCACCACAACAACAATAACAATAACAACTACAACAAATGTAGTATTTAGCCTTGAAAGTTCAAAAATACTATGAAGATGTTTTTTTTTGTTAGAAAAAAAAAATGAAGAAGAAGAAGAAGAAATAAAAAACACACACACACACACACAAACAAATCAAAGAATATTTTAAAATGAAATGAAAGAAAGTGCCAGCAGCAACAACAACAAAATGCTTAACAAAAAATAGAATTTTTTTTTGGCGACAACAACAACAACAACAACGACAAATCAAAAATGCAAATCTTTTAGTGGCGCATCAAAAAATTCTCAGAAAAAAAAAACAAAAACAATTTGTTTTTTTACAAAACCAAAATAAAAACTTCTTCTTGAATTATTTCTAGAAATATTCGCGAAAGACCATAAAAATCTTTTGGCAAATTCCTTTCTTTCTTTCTTTCCATTTCTTTTGTTCAAATCAATCAAAAAAACAAAATTAATAAAAATAAATCCTTTTTTTGTTTTTGGGAGAAATTCCCATTGTTTCAATGGGAGAATTAAATATTTCCCACTTTGGCTTCTCAAATGGCTTAATCATTTTTTTGGAGTGTTTTTTTCGGGCTTTCACAGCAGCAGTGGAATTAACGGTTTTAATGCAAAAAAAAAAAAAAATAATAATAATATAGAAAATTTATTAAAAAAAAAAAAGATTTCATTTTTTTTAGGTCAGGAGTTTCCTTTTTTTAATTATCGTTTTTTTTTTTTGGACAAGATTAGATTAGATTTTAATTTTTGAATTTTATTGACATTTATTTTTTCTTCTTGGTAGTTTTTTTTTATTTTTTTTACTAATAAATTTTTCTGACTTTTTTCCTGAAATAATTTTTTTTTAATCTTTTTTTTCTGGAAATTATTTTTTTTGAATTTTTTTGTAATTTTTTTTTTTAATATTATTATTATTATTATTTTTTTTATTTATTAATTTTTTAATTTTTTTTTTTAATTCAAATTTTTCTTAAATTTAATTTTTGCTAAATTCATTTTAATTCATTCATATTTTTCAATACTTTCTATTTTATTTTTATTTGATTTGATTTTATTTTAATTTATTTTATTTATTTTATTTATTTTATTTATTTTATTTATTTTATTTATTTTATTTATTTTATTTTATTTTATTTTATTTTATTTTATTTTATTTATTTATTTTATTTATTTTATTTATTTTATTTATTTTATTTACTTTATTTATTTTAATTATTTTATTTATTTTATTTATTTTAATTTATTTTATTTATTTAATTTATTTTATTTATTTTATTTATTTTATTTATTTTATTTATTTTATTTATTTTATTTATTTTATTTTATTTTATTATTATTTTTTTTTTTCCAACAAAAATAAATGAAACGTTGCCATTCTCACCCCCTCTGCTGTTACCCCCCACAAATAATGAAATTTTTTCAAGCCAACCAAAAATATGATCGCTGTAAATTTGGGAAACCTGAACCAATATTTTTATGTATTTTTTTTTTCAAAATTAATTGAATTAATTTTGAAAAATGTTTTTTGTCTACCTTCTAGGGATATTATATGATATTTTTTTAGAATATTTTTTTGATAGCATTAGAAGTGAAGCAGAGGTAATCGGAGCATTTCCCACCGAATTGAGTTTTGCCCAATTGGCGTTTTACGTCGTTTAAATATCTTTTCGACTCGTCCAAAAGGAACCTCGAATTACGCTCACAGAGTTACTTGGGTTTTTCGTTTTTTTGGGGAGGTAATTAAATCAGGAGACGTCGAATCCGAGTATAGTGTGATAAGTATGGGGGGCTGGCTTTAGGTCTGGTTTGGTTTGTTGGTTTTGTTAGTTTCGAGCTTGCCGTCTCTTTCGCACTTGTTAACTCTTTATCATTATTATTAGTCAGCCAAATGTCTGCAGTAATTTAATTTCTTTATTCTGTTTTTTTTTTTTTTTTATATATTTCTTTATTTTTTGACTATGCACAAATTGTGTCTGAGGTGAGCGTAGACCGAGCGAGCGAGAGAGAAAGAGAGAGAGAGCAAGCAGAATGCTTTGAGTGTGACGATTTCTTTTGTTGTCGTTGTTGTTGTTGTTGCTGTGATGACTGGCTGGTTGGGGTATCTGGCGGCGGCGGCGATTGTCGGAACTTTTTTTTTTTGACTTGGCTGGCTTCACTGCAAGTTGCCCAGTGTGTGTGTGCATGCGTGTGTGTTTGTGTATTTTTCGGCACATTCTAATCACAAGTTCAAGCTCCCACAGGGTTGCTTGAAACGCTCTCCCTCTCTCTCTCTCTCTATCTCTTTCACTCACTGGTTGAGTCTGTCTCTTTGCATTAAAATGGCGTCCGCTGGCTGTTGTCTACCTGTTGCCCCTTGCCGAGCCCAGCTCTCTGTCTCACAAAATGATCCTGCGTTCGTTGATCGCCTGCCCAAAAAAAAAAAAGCACACACTCACACAGACACAGACGGAGCAGAACAAAACAGAGCTTGCTCTCGCTCTCTTTGGACTCACACCAGCCAGCCAGCCAGCCAGCAAGCCAGCCGCGCGCTTGCATACACAAAAGCCCAGACACTCGCTCTCTCACAATCGCAGCGCTCTCTCTTTCATTTCTTCCTCTTTGCTTTGACCGAAAAAAACAGCAACAACAACAAGAACAAATTATATGTGTTATTAAATAGTTGTATGTGTGTGTATGTGTGTGTGCGTTTTTTTTCGGCATTTCGCCTAATGCGCTTTTTTTTATTTCTTATTTTTTTTGTGTGTGCGCGTCGTTGCGCCGACTGCGCTGCCAACGCCAACGCCTATGCCGGTCTGGCCTGGCCTGGCCGGCCTGCTAGTCAAACACACTCTTCTTCTTTAGCACGAATTCAGTTGAACTTCTACGCTTGCAATAATCAAACGCAACACACTAAAAAAATATCCCACAAAATATCACAAACCCAAACCAAACCAAAAAAAAAAATATTCATACCCAAATTCAAAAAAATTAATAATAAATAAATTCAAAAATAAGAAATACAAAAAATAATAATAATAATTTGCTGGCGCTGGCCACCTTCTTCAGGTGCCAACGAGGCCTGCTTCTACGCGTGTGTGAAAAAAAAGGAAAGAATCCATCAAAACAAATCGAAAATCAAAAAAAAAAAAAAAATCTCAATGAAATCATTTTTTAGTTTAAGTTGAAAGTTTTTTTTTTTATATTTTTTTTTTAAATTAGTTTTTAGTTAATATTCGGTACGTTCGGTCGGTCGCTCTTAGATTTTTATTTCGGTACATTTTTCTCTCTCTCAAATACAAAAATTTTTTCAACAATTTTTTTAATGTGATCTCAAAACTATCAAAAAAAAAAAGTGACAAAATTCAACAAATGAAAGCAAAAATTATAACACAAAACAAAGTAAAAAAATAATAATAAAAAAACTAAGCAAAACAAAGTAAAAAAATAATAATAATAAAAAAAAACTAAACAAAAAAAAAAAAAAAAAAAATGTCGCCAAATTCGCCAAAACAAAACTCAAACAGAAAATTGGAAATTCAACAAACAATTTTCAGCTGCCTCCGCGCGGCCCTTCTCAGCTGAGTCGCCGAGTGTCTCATTTTATTTTCATTTTTTTTTTTTTGATTGTTTTTTATTTTTGGAAATGTGTCTTTGCCCAATTCAAACAAAAACAAACAAACAAACAAAAAAAACTATCGCAAAACTGCCAATGAAATATTTATTAAACCTTTTCGCGTTGTTGTTGTTCTCTTGCCGAAATTAACTCAAACAACTCAGCTAAACTAAGAAAAAAAAGAGGTGAGCAATTTTAAACACACATACTCACACACACACACACACACATGTGAGCAAAAAAAAAAAAAAAAAAAAACTGAATTCGCCAGCATTTCTAAAAAAATTTGTGGCTGTGTCAGCAAAGCCAAACCAAACCAAACCGAGCACTGTAAATTCAATTTATTTAGTTGTTAACTGGGCTAAACAAAACAACAACAAAAACAACAACAAAAAATAGTGTTTGACTAGAAGAGGAGTGTAGTGCGTGCGGCGAGGGGGGTGTGATCAATTTGAAAGCTAAGGCAAGCAAGTCCTATTTATCCCCTTTTCGGAGTGTTTGGCCTTTCCGAAAAAAAGTGCACAGGCCTTGCTTGGCTTTCCCTGTGAGCTGTCTTATTTTTCGGAGTGCATTGCCAAATTTTTTGGTTTAGCCCTTTTCGGAGTATCTTGTTTATTTGTAGCCTTGATCTTGATTTTTCGGAGTGTCTTATTTTTTTTCTATCTTTGATCTCGATTTTTCGGAGTGACCTGATTCGATTCATTTATTTTTTGTTTTTTAATTTAATTATTTTCTGTTGGGAGGAATTATGAATTTTTTAAATAAATTTTTTTGGGCTAAAATAAATATTGTCAATTTTTTAGGAGTAAATTTTATTTGATTTTTTTTTATATTTTATTTATTGAATTTCTTAGGAGTGGAAATATATATGGCTTCTTTTTTTTTAGGTGTCAATTCCTTGATATTTTTGAGTGATTATTTTTATAATTTTTTTGTGAGTGAAAATAATTTTTCATTTATTTAGGAGTGAATTTTAATATTTTCTCTCTTTTTTTTAGTTTATTATTTTTTTTTAGGGTTTTCTGAATATTTTATTAATTTTTTTTTGGAGCTGTTTCCTTTATATTCGAGTGATTATTTTTTTTATTTATTTTCTTTTTTTGAGTGAAAAAAATTTTTAGGAGTGGATTTATTTATTTTTTTTTTCGGAGTGAGTGAAAATGTTTATTATATTTTTCAAGAATTGAAAAAATATATAATTTTTTTTAGGAGTGAATTCCTAATTTTGTTATTATTTTTTAGGAGTCGTTTAATGTGTGTGTATTTTTTAATATTTAATTTATGTTTGTTTTCGGAGTGACGATTTTAATTAAATATTTTAAGTTTTTAGAATTTTTTTTTAAATTTTTCCGGTAAAATAGATTCTTATTTTTTTGTTTACTTATTTTTAATGACTCATTTTCGGAGTGATCTATTCAGATTTGTATTTGTCTTATTTTTTTTATTATGTTTCCGAATTTTTATTTATTTAAAACTACCTTTTCGGAGTGTTTGGGATTTTTTGATTTGCATAAATTTTGGGGGAAAACATAACCAGAAACTTTGGGCTAAAATCAAATGACTCAAAATTGCGAAATATTTTTGAGAATTTCATCAAAAAAAATTTTTTTTTTTTTTTTAGATATTTTTTTTTTTGTTTTTATTATAAATGAAATTGCTCTGATCATTACTCATTCCGAATTGTCAAAATGATAGAAACTCTACTCGATAAAATTAGTCAGTAAATAGTTTTTGAGACAAAAAAAGAAGAAGAAGAAGAAATTTCTTGGAAAATCAGAATTTTTTTTTATACGTGATGAAATTTTTTTATTTTATTTTATAATATAAAAAAATGAACTCGCTTATAGATTTATTATTATGATGTTTGTTGTAGTTGTTGGTGTGTGTGTGTGTGTGTGTGTGTGTGTGTTTCTTTTGTCGTTGCTGAGTCAAGAGCGTCGGCTATTTTTAACACACAAAGTGCAATGCAAACATCCAAGCAAACACATGGCCAACTCACCCATACAAATGCCTTTTCAACTTATCTAATAGTTTTCACTTTCAATGCCAACGACGACGGCAACGCCGACGCCGGCAGCGGTGGCAGCGGTGTCGGTGCCGATGGCGGCAGCGCTTCCCACTTACACTCGGAACATGCTGATTTGCTTCATTCTTCTGTTTCGCACACACACCCACACACACAGACACAGACACGGGCGTACGCAGAGGCGTGTATGTGCAGTTGACGACGTGCTTAAAGCTTTTTTGTTGTTGGCATTTTTTTTTCTTTCTTTTTTTTTTCTAACTTTTTGTTAATAATTCTTTTTTTTTTTTTTGTATTTTTTGTGCATGGCGCGGTCGTGTTTGTTCTAGTTTGTTGGCGCTGCCATTCTCTTTTTGTTGTTGAAATAGTGCGAAGAGAAATGAGCGAATCGCTTATCGCCTCAAACACACACAAACACACACACACATACACACAGTGAATAGGTGAAGAATTCTGAGAAGAATAGTTTAGTTAAACAAAGAAAATAAACTCAAACACAACAACAAAAACCATCAAATCGCAATGAAAATAAATAAATAAAATAAAAAAAAAGTCATCAATAAAAATCAACGAAAAATGTAAATAAATACAAATCAAACTAGGTAAAAGAAGTAAAAAAAAAATAAAAAAAATAATAATTAAAAATAAATATTAAATATAAATAAATAAAAAAACGTGAAAATATAAATAAACAAAATCAAGGTAAATAATTAAAATATTTTAAATTAAAAAAATAATAATAATAAAAAATAAATCAAATTTAATGAAAAAAAAAAAAATAAAATAAATTTAAATAAAAAGTGAAATGAATAAAATTAAATGATTAATAATTAAAATTAATGAAAAAAAAAATTTAATTAATAAAATATTATAATTCATAAATATAAATAAATAATAATAAATAATAAATAATTTAATTAATAAAACTATAAAAAAAATGTTTTTTGAAATTAAAAATTAAATAAACACAATGATAAAATAAAATAAGCCGAAGAGCAAAAACGAAAATAAATAAATTAATAATTAAAAGAATACTTTAGCTAAATAAAAAAAAATATTAAGCCTGATCTAAAGAATATATAAAAAATAAAAAAAATTGAATAAAAAAAAAAAATAAAAAAATAAAATTTCATAAAAATAAATATTAAGCCCGATTTAATTATTGATTAATTAGTCATGTTCAGGAATAAATAATAAAAAATAATTGAAAAAAAAAAATAATATCAACTTCATATAAATAAAAGGAATTAAAAATTAAAAGAAAAAAAAATAATTTAAAAAAAAATATTAATAAAAATTATCAACTTTACCAAAAAATTATCAATTTTACAAAAAAAAAAAAAAAAAAAAAAAAAAAAATAATAAAAAAAAATTATGATATTAGCCTGATCTAATGGATTAATGATATACAGAAATAAAAAATAAAAATACATGAAAAATATATCAAATAATAAAATTTAAAAAAAATAAATAAAAAATTAGCAAGTAATAAAAAAATAAAAAAAAATTATATATAAAAAAAAAAAAAAAATGAATTAACATAAAATAATAAAAGCTTATTAAGCTTAAATAAATCCATTAATGATATTCAGGAATACTAATTTCAACTTTATAAAAAAAATAAAAAAAAATAATAATAAATAAAAAATTAATTATTAAAATAAAAATTATTAAAAAAAAAAATACAAAAAAAAAATAAAAATAAAAGTAATGTTTAGCGTGATCTAATGGACTTATTATATACACAAATAAATAATAAAATAAAAAATAATAAAAAATATTAAAATATTAAAAATATTAAATCTAAATTAAAAAAATTTATATAATAATAATAATAAATTAATTAATCCAAACGAAACAAACTATAAAAAAAAAATTGCAGTCGATAAAAAAAAAATGAATAAAATAAAATAAGCAATTTTTTGTTTGATTTAGTTGACCCATTTGCATATGCTTTTGTTGCTTTTGTTGTTGTTGTTGTAATTTTCTTTTTCGATTCTATTCTTGACAGCAATTTGCATAATTTACACAATTCAATTCGTTTGTTAAATTTATTTTATTTATTTATTTCATTTTTTTTTTTTTTGAATTGGTTAACAAATTTTTGGAGCAAGCCGAAAAAGGCGAATGAAATTTTCTGCAAATACAAGTGTTTCGCTTAATCAACGTGCGTTCGCTATTTTCTTCTTCTTCTTCTTCTTTAATTTTTTTTTTATTATTTTCTTCATTTTTGTTGTTATTTTTAGTGGGTTTTTTTTTTGTTAATTTGTTTTTTTTTTTTTTTTTTTTTTGTTATTTTTGATGAGCATTTTTTCTTTGGGTTTTGTTGATTTCATTCATTTTGATTTGGTCTTAATAGTTTTTGTTGTTGTTGTTGAAGCATTTTTTTTTAATTTAAATATCGGTTAAGCTTGACATAGAATCGAAATGTGGACGTCGTTGACATTCTAAAATGCATTTGTTAACAATTTTAAAAACAAAAGCCCCAACAATTGCCTCAAAATTTTTGCCAACAAAGCAGAAAAAATTTCTAAAAAAAAAATGAATTGGGGGAAACTCAGTTGGTACAGTTGTGTCAAAATATTTGAAATTAATTTAGGAATTTAGCGGTTTAACGGTTCTCTTTGTTTTTTTTGGTACAGTTGTGTCAAAACATTTGAAATGAATTCTCTTTTTGTGTTTGGTACAGTTGTGTCAAAACGTTTGAAATTAATTTTTGCATTTTCCTTTCTTTCTTTGCAGCTAATAAAAAATTTCTAAATAGAAGAAGACGAAGAAACCAAATCAGGAAAAATCAAAACAAAAGAGACAGAAAGAGAGAGAAAGAGAAAGAGTAAAAGAGAGAGAGAGATATTTTTTTATTCATTGTTGGATTTGAAAAGCCGTCAAAATACGCAAAAAGGTGACAACCAAAAAGGCTAGCGTTGCTCACGTTGGGGACGATCATAACAACAACAACAATAACAACAACAACGACGACAACGCTAGGCAGGAAACCCAAACAATTTTCAATAATTTCAACAACTCAAACAACAACAACAACAACAACAACAACAGCAATTACAACAACCTCAAACAGCAAGAACAACAACAACAACAGTATCAAGAAAATAACAACAGCAGCAACAACAACAAGAGCAACATGGATGAGACACAACATTTTTGTTTGCGCTGGAATAATTACCAGAGCAGCATCACATCCGCTTTTGAGAATCTTCGGGATGACGAGGATTTTGTCGATGTGACCCTGGCCTGCGAGGGACGGAGCATAAAGGCCCATCGTGTCGTCCTATCCGCATGCAGTCCATATTTTCGGGATCTCTTAAAGGTAAGCTTTCTCCCCTCACACCCCCCAAAAAAATAGAGCTCCCCCCTTCCCCTCCAAAAAAATTAGAGAAGAAAATCTTTCCAGGAATCTAGAAATTTCTTTCCCTTTGAAAACCAGTTTTTTCTGCTCTGACTTTCTATGTGGTTGGGCCAGTTCTTCTTCTTCTTCTTCTTTGTTGTAAATTCTCAATTTGGAATTTTGTGGAGTTTTGCGAGTTGACCTACTTTGCGGGGCCGATGACAATTTTCGATACTCCCAAGTCCCCCCCCAAGAGTCGCCAACATGTGTGCAGCAGCCGGTGCAACCAACACACACACAGACACAGCCAGACACACACACAGACACACACAGACACACACAGACACACTCATACAGAGACCCGGACTGATCTGCTTGAAAAGGCAAGACTAGCAGTTTCGAGATTTTTCCTTTCCACTTAAAAAAAAAAAAAAAAACCAAGCCAATTCAAATCGGAAAAAAAATTTGTCGAAAGCTGAGAAATAAAATAATAAAATCAGCAAAAAAAATAATAATTTTTCAAATTCTTAAAGAATTTTTTTTCTGAATTTTTCCGAAAGTTGAGATTTCAGATTTTGTCGAAAAAAAAACAAATAAATAAAAAAAATTAATAATTTTTGGAATTTTGCAGTTACGAAAATTTTCTCAATTATCAAAAAAAAAAAAAAAAATAAATAATTATTAAAATTTTCGAATTTTCGAAGAATTTTTTTTTACTAAATTTTTCACGAATTTTCTATTATTTTAATCAGTTTGAAGGAGCACTTGGAAATTTTCGCCGCTATAAAAAAAAAATTAATAATTTTCGAAATTTTTCAGGATTTTTATTTCAATTTTTTTTTTCGAATTTTCAATGCTTTATAAGTGCAGAGAAACATTTAAAAAATTTTCTTACCACAAAAAAAATAAATAATAATAATTTCCGAAAATTTTCAAAATTTTATTCTCTGAATTTTTTCTCAAGTTTTCTATTATTTTAATCTATTCAGAGATCAATTTTGAGCAAAAAAATTATAATTTTCGAAAATTTTCAAAAATTTTTTTTCTGAATTTTTTCTCAAATTTTTTATTATTTTAATCTGTTCAGAGAAACATTTAGAATTTTTTTGAGCAAAAAAAAAAAATAATAATTTTCGAAAATTTTCAAGAATTTTTTCTGGATTTTTTCTCAAAATTTTAATCAGTTCAGAGGGATACTTGGAAATTTTCTCATTAAAAAAAAAAAAATAAAAATCAAAAATTAATAATTTTCGAAATTTTTCAAGATTTTTTTTCCAATTTTTTTTTCAAATTTTCAAATTTTTTTTAGAAATTTTCTTAATACAAAAAAAAAAATAATAATAATTTTCGAAAATTTTCAAGATTTTTTTTTTTAAATTTTACATTTTTTAATCAGTTCAGAGGAACACTTGGAAATTTTCTCAGCTATAAAAAAAAATTAATAATTTTCGAAATATTTCAGAAATTTTTATTTCTAATTTTTTTTTCAAATTTTCAATCTTGGGAATTTTCGAAAATTTTCAGTGTTTTTTTTTTCTTTAATTTTTTTCTCAAAATTTTCAAATTTTTAATCACTTCAGAGCAACTTTTGAAAATTTTCTCAACACAAAAAAGAAACAAATTAATAAATTTTGGAATTTTAGAAGAATTTTTTTTTTGTAATTTTTTTAAACTGTTCAGAGAGAAAAATAAGTAAATAAATAAATAAATCAAATCAAATAGAAAAGACTTTGTCCTTTGGCCCGAAAAGGCTGGCTGAAGGCTTCAGCCTTTCGCCCAGCCGGCAATCAAGTCAGGTGAACAAAGCCAAACAAACCAAACAGACAACCCAAAGCAAATAAAACAACCAAGGAGGAACAAGAAGAAGAAGAAGAAGAAGAAGAAGCTAAAAACAAAACTAAACTAAGAAAAAAAAAATGAAAAATAGACTGAAAGAGGCACGCGAAAGGACACGCCCCATCACAAAAAAAAGGAAAAGGGGCGGCCAAAAGGGTAATAAACAAACCGCAAAAGGACAAAACTCTACCAAACAGCAAAGAGGGGAGTGAGATGGGGGGGGGGAGGGGTAGACTCGATGGTTAGTTCAAATGAGTGCGGCGGACAATGCAGCAAAGTTTACTGCTGCACGGAAAAAGTGATGATGACGATGATGAAGAAGAAGAAGAAGAAGAAGAAGAGGAAGAAGAAGAAGGGGCGGGTAGGCGGGGCAAAAGCTAAAATGTTTACTTTTGTTGTTGTTGTTGTTGTTGTTGGTTGGGTCTTTTTATGGTGCAAACTTTAAATGGCAACCTAATTAATAAAATGAATCTATTTGCAACATTTTTTGAAGTTTACGTGCCACAATTGTGGCAACCAAACCGAACCCCTTACCTCCCCTCCCTCCCCCCTTGGCCACCTTACCCCCTTCTAGCCTACACTAATCTTTCAGTCAGTGCAGCCTGGCTGGCTGGTTGGCTGGCTTTGCTGGGGTGCCAAAGAGTTGGCCAGAAAGTTGCTGGTGAAAAGGGGTAGAGGAGGGGTGGGATGGGGGGTAGGAGCTGGGGGGGAGGGGGTTAGACTAGGTAGTTCTATACTTTTAGCTAAAACATACCGAACAACCGGCAAAGGCTTAAATATTTTTTCAAGTCAATTCTTTGCCTCCCCCCCCCCCCCTCTTGCTTGTCTTCTCTCCCCCCTCCCCTTTGCTCTGTCTCCCTCTCGTTTGGTATTTTGTTTGGCTTTTAATTTATTTAGTTGTGAAAACATTTGGCTTTGCTGCCGTGACTCTTTGTTGGCAAAAAAATAATGAAGAAGAAGAAGAAGAAGAAGAAGTAGGAGCTATTCTCTCTCTCGATCGAGCAAGAAGAAGAAGAAGAAGAAGGAAAAATCTATAAATCCTTGAACCTTTTGCCATCATTTAGCTCATTAAATGAATCCCCCCGACGCTTCTCTTTGAAAGCGCCCTAAACTCGGCTAATTTACAATTTGTTAGTTTCAAACCCCCTTTACCACCCCCCCCCTTTTCTGTCAGTTTGGTCGGCCATTTTGTTGCGTTGATGATGGCAACTTTTCTGACGTGCCGAAAGCGCCAAACCGAAAAAGGGCCATCAACTAATGCAACCAAGCCTTGGCTAGACCAAACCTCATACCCCCTCCCCCCTCTGCACCCTTCCCCCCCCCCCCCCCCTCCCCTCACCGGTTTACCCCACCTTGCAGTCAAGTCAAAGTTTATATTTGTTGTTGTTGTTGTTATTTTTTATTATGACATTAAAATTATGTGAACTGAATGAGAAGGGTGGGGCAAAAGGGGTGGGGTGCGGGGTGAGGGGGGGTTTTTTTTAAAAAAACTTGTACCGTTTTCTGCATTGAAAATATTTGCACGCAATTGCGGTTTTTAGGAAAGACCAAAAAGTTGCATTGTTTGAGCTGTCATTGGCGTCTTTGCTGGCCAAAAAATAAATACACACATAGACAGAGAAAGAGAGAGAGAGAGTGAGAGAGAGAAGCTATACAATTCAATGGGTTTGTTGTGCCTGTGCGCCAACGGGGCGTATACACATTGCAGTGGAAATTATATAAATTATAAACTTGTGCCTCTTCTTCTTCGTCGTCTTCTTTTTAGCCCAAGAATATTCAAAAGATCCTAGGACCGCACTCATCCCCCCTACCCCCTGCTCCTTTCAACTATCTTTTAGACATGATTTGTTAACATGATAGAAAACTTATTTTTGCTTGTGGAAAAGTTTTGGTAAATAATTCCACAAATCCAACCCATACACCCTCACCCTTACCCTCTGCTCTCTAGGAAAAAAAGTACAGTCTGCACAAAAAGAAAAGAAAGAAGAAGAAGAAGAAGCTTTAAAAATAGAATGAAAAACTATAAGGACAAAAGCCTAGGCATAATTAGTCTGTAAATCTTTTGGGGATCAGTGCCCGCCTAAAACATGTCAAGTAGTTTGCCTCCCCCCCTCTCCCCTCTCCACTCTTCTACTTGATTTTGTAATAAGTTAATGGAGAATGGCTGGAAACTTGTGTCCGTAGGAGGGGGACAGCATTGATAATGAAGTGACAAAGCTTGCCAAAGAAATACAACAACAACAACAACAACAAAAAAAGAAGAAGAAAATAGAAAGAAGAAGAAGAAAGGAAAAATTTGTTGTAACAAGAGAAAAAGTCATTCCAACATCAACATTTAATTTGTTGAAAAGGCCAACTAAAATGTAGCCAAGTAGACAACAACAACAACAATAACAACAATGGCAACAATGATAAATATATACAAAATAATTATACACCCAAGAAATTAGTATACAAAAAAGTTTGCTGGCAAAAAAAAATAAATAAATAAAAATAAAGAAAGAAAGAAGAAGAAGAAAAAAATAAAACAAACTTTTATAAATTCAATTTGATGCACACAGAAGGCAACTGTACTTGCTGCCCCACTCCACCCGCTGCACCAGACACAAAAAGAAAGAAGAAGAAAAGGCAAACAAAAAAAAAAATTGGTCCCAAAACAGACAAAAATGTTTTCCATTCGTTTTTTTCGCCCAGAGTAGAGGTTAAGTTAGTTTGAATGGCGACACAACTGTACCCCAAAATTGCAACACCACCTCAGTGCTGGGGGCCGTGACTGTCTGCCGCCCTATGCATAAATATTTAATTAACTGCAGAGCATTATTTTAATTAGGTTTAAAATGGTAAAATCATTAAAACAAGCAAGGGAAAAAGTCGAAGAAGAAGAAGAAGAAGAGAAAAGGGTTTGGAGTAGGTGAAGAGCTTTTAAGTCTTTCCTTTGCCTGCTTAAATTATTGTAAAGAAAAAGGTGCCAAAAAATAAATAAAACGGGTCAGGTTTTTGTGGAATTAAAAAAAAAGGAAAAAGTAAACCAAACTCACCGAGCGATCGAAAGAAAAAAAGTCTACAGCACATGAATAAAATTCATGACACCAACACATGACACTAAATATCACTCGAACGCATGACGCGATATTAGAACAAAATTGCAGCTGCTGCGCCGTCGCAGCTTGAAAAATAACGGAGCCTTGCTTAATGCGCATTAATTTTTTCTACTTGAAAAAAAAAAAAAAGAAAAACACTTATTTTTCACAAATGCACACTAAATTTGCAAATTGAAATATATTCAAAACACTCACGGCACTCGTTAGCACTATTTAAACGCTATTTAAATTAAATGAGACCGATTAAAATGCTGCAATTAAGTGAGAGCAAAAACGTAACGCGTGACCGCCTCGTTGAAAATTAGACGAAAACTAAAACCTAAGCCTGGGGGAGTAGCCTGAGGTGGGTGTGCTTTTTCAAAGCTCAAAGAGAGAGCGTCTGTTGGGAGTCCAGAGAGAGAGAGAGAGATCTAAGCAAAGGGATTAGATGAGAGAGAGCGCAATTAAGCAAAAAGAGTTTTGTGGCCGATAAAGAAAAAAATGAATATGAATGTGAAAATCTTTCCTTATTTGATTGAATGGAAATTGCGTAGTCTGAAAGGTGTAATTTTTAATTTGTAATGACCTCAATATTTCTTTGAATTTTTCTTCTTTTTTTTTATCAGTTTCTTTTCTTCGGTAAAAAAAAAAAATCTGTACAGCCTGAAAGCGCTAACTCAAACGCAAATATGCACAATGCAATTTCACGAATCTATATCAACCGCATAAAAAAAATATATATACACACAGACTGAGCAAGTATATAATATAAACCATATCGGGGATTATTTGCTGTAATTTTTTTTTTCTGTCTGCCCGAAGAAGGCAAACGTAAATTGCACAAGCCCAAGTAAATAAGACAAGCAAACAAATAAAAAAAAATCAAGATGCAGCAGCACCAGCAGCAGAAGAGGTGAAGATATTGAGGATAGAGGGGAATAGGCAAAAAAAAAAAAAAAAGAAACATTGAAAGCTTGACCCAATTTCTAGCAAGAAGTGTGCATGTGTGTGTGTTTCGCCCTTTGTTGGCAATGCTTCATTGGGTTGGGTAAGAGTGAGGAAGAAAAAAAAAATTAAAGAGTGCCAGCAATCGACTTGATAAAGTGAAATTGACTGCAAATGCACAAGGAATGCGTGCGTGCGAAAGAGACCGAGCGAGTTACACGCACAAACACATGTCCATTAGTTTGGGTGCTGCGAAACTACAATGAAGCTGATGATGATCATGATGATGATCACAATGATGATGATGAGAAGCATGGGAGCGAGGGAGATGGCTGACGGCACGCAATGCCAGTTGGCGGCCCTGAAAGGCAAACGGCTGTAAAAATGTTGATGGCGAGACACACAACACACACACACACACACACACACACACACATATATAGGCATATAGGCATATAGGCACATATGCACTCAGGCCAGGCAGACCCGTTTGATTTTGTTGTTGTATTATCAAGTGCCATAAAACAAAACAGAGAAGGCAAAAGAAGAAGGAAAAAAAAAACAGTAAATAAATTTATTTTGTAACTAAGCGAAACTTGTCAGTATCTTTGTGGGTCTCGCAAAGGCAAAAAATAAAAAAAGAAATACTCAACACTTTAAATACACACACACACATATGCAATTGTGTGTGTG
The DNA here is from genome assembly GCA_037075145.1 of Scaptodrosophila latifasciaeformis. NCBI lineage: Eukaryota > Metazoa > Arthropoda > Insecta > Diptera > Drosophilidae > Scaptodrosophila > Scaptodrosophila latifasciaeformis. The sequence continues at coordinate 4,978,516 of JBAMCM010000073.1, forward strand.
TGTGTGTTTTTTTTTAATATGGCAAAAAGCCTGGCAACTTCAAATGTGTAGCCGGTTGACATTTAAACGACAATTGAAGGTTGTCTACTTGGCAGGCTGGGTAAGAGATGGGGCAAGCAGACAGCTGGAGGGGAGAGAAGGGAGTTGAAGGAAGACAAAATAATAAGCAAAGAGTGGAAAATTCAAAAGTCTCAAAGTCAGGTTTAAGTCTACAAAAATTATGAATTTTAAAATAAAAAAAAATAATAATAAAATAAATAAAATAAAAAAAAAAAATAAAATAAAATGAATCAAAAAAATTAAAATAAAAAAAATATAATAATAAAAACAAATTAAAAAAAAGATAAATAAAAAATAAAAATATATAAAATGAATCAAAAAAATTTAAATAATATAAATAAATAAAATAAATTATTTTTAATTAATAAAATTAAAAAATGATGAAAAAATAAAAAAGTCAGATTAACTAAAATATCAAATTAAAAAAAAAGTAAATAATAATAATAAGAATATTTTAAGTAAAATTAAAAAAAAAACAAATTTCGTAAAAAAAATTATAATAAATAAAATAAATTATTTTTAATTAATAAAATTAAAACATTAAGAAAAAAAAGTCAGAATAAATAAAAAATATAATTTGAATAAATAATCAAATTAAATATAAAAATAAATAAAAATAAATTAAAAATAATAATAATAAAAATATTTTAAATAAAATTAAATAAAAAAAAAAAAAATAAATAAATAAATTTAAAAAAATATTAATAAATAAAATAAATTATTTCTAATTAATAGAATCAGATCAGATTAAATAAAAAATAAAATAATTTAAATTAAAAAAAGAATAAAATTAAATTAAAAAAAAAAAAAAAACTAAATATTGTGAAGAAGACCAGAAAAAAATAAATAAAAGATTTGATTCCAAAAATTTAAAATTTCTTCTTAGTTTCAATTCTTCAAATCCAAAAAACTAAAAAAAAAAAAATTTTCCAAAAATTTCTTCTTATTTTGAGTTCTTCAAGTCCAGAAAAATGCAAAAAAAAAAAAATATATATAAAACGAAATATTTTCAACCCAGAAAAATCCTTCCAAAAAAGAAAAAAAAAATTATTTTGAAAAAAATTTATAAAAAAATAAATATTAATTTAAAAAAGCTACATAATTTTAATTCTTCAAATCTAGAAAAAAAATTATTCCAAAAATCGAAAATTTCTTCTTCTTATTTTGAGTCCTTCAAATCCAGAAGAATCGTCCCCCAAAAAAAAGTTCTTCCATAAATCTAAAATTTCTTCTTCTTCTTCTTGACTTAATTACAGAGCACACCCTGCAAACATCCCGTCATACTGTTGCAAGATGTGAACTTTTTGGATCTGCACTCGCTGGTCGAATTCATTTACCACGGCGAGGTCAATGTCCACCAGAAGTCCTTGCAGTCCTTTTTGAAAACAGCCGAGGTCCTGCGAGTCTCGGGACTCACACAACAACAGGCCGAAGACACGCATAGCGTAAGTAACCATCACCAACACCCCCCTCACCCCCACCCAAGTCTGTACAATTTTTAATAATTCCTGCAACTTCCCATTTAGCACTTGGCACAGATACAGAATTTGGCAAATGCCGGTGTCCGCACACCGCTCAACTCACACCACGCCTCGATGGATGATGTGAGCGCCGGCACTCTATTCAGCAATCGCCAGGGGGCTGGCTCGCCACAGCCGCCGCCGCCGCCGCAATTGCCGCACAGCCATCAGCAGCTGTTCAAGCGGATGGCAATGATGCGGAATGCTGCACCCTCCCTGGATGAGACATCGCATGTGATGAAGCGTCTGCGCAGCGGCGACAATGGTCTCCCCTCCAGCAACAACAACAGCCCCGATTTGCCCATGTTGGCGCGCAGCGCCTCACCCCAATTGACACCGGCCGACTTCAGTACGATCAAGCACAACAACAACAACACACCACCGCTCAAGGAAGAGAAACGTAAGTGAGAGTGAGAGAGAGAGAGAGAGAGAGAGAGAGATAACATCAGCTAAATATTTTGCTTCTCTCTTTTTTCCCTAAGCAGGCAATGGACCCACTGGCAATAATGGCAACTCTGGCAATAACGGTAATGGCAATGGCTCGGGCAATGCTAACGGTAATGGTATTTCGGTAAGCGACAAATTGGGCAGCCTAACACCATCGCCCCTGGCCCGTGCCGCCGACGATGTCAAGTCCGAGCCAATGGAATTGGTCTGCTCCAACAACAATGCCAATCCAAATGATGAGCACAGCAACGATTCCACCGGCGAACACGATGCCAATCGCTCCAGCAGCGGTGATGGCGGCAAAGGATCCCTGAGGTAAGTTAAACTTTACAGAGAAGGAGACATCGTAGATTCCAGAATTTGATTGCCTAGATCTTAGAGACTATAAGAGCTAGCCTAACCAAACTTGGGATTCGGACTCTTTATTTGTGTACTCGGCTCAGGTTTATATTTTTTTTCTCCCCTCGCCCTGCCTTCCACCCCCTCACTTTTTCAAAGTCTTGTAATTTTTACAGCTTAAAAATTTTGGTTTCAATTGCTTCCGGAAAGTTATTAGGAATCCAAAAAGCTTTCGTTTGATACCAAACATGACTAAAATCGGTCGATATTTACATGAGTTATAGAAAAAACAAATTTTCAGAGTCAAGAATTGCCTAACTGGCAAACGGTCGAATGAACAGTCCGCTAGATGGCGTACTTGCTTTAAGATGGACAATGTGTTTGTTGAATTCAAAGGGAATATTAAGACCATAGTATTTTTATGTGAGTGTAAACGACCAGGGTGAACACCCGACTAGGGTTGCCACCCGATTAGGGTTACCACCGGAGTAGGGTTACCACCGGACTAGGATTACCACACGACTAGGAGGTTACTAGCCGACTAGGGTTGCCAACCGTCTAGGGTTGCCAACCGACTAGGGTTGAAACCCGTCTAGGGTTACCACCCGACTAGAATTACCACCCGACTAGGGTTACCACCCGACTAGGGTTACTAGGTTTTCAGGGTATCCCAAGCTCGACTTTATTTAATAATAAATATATATATATTTTTTTTAGCTCTGGCAATGACGAAGAAATTGGCGATAGCCTGGCCTCCCACCATGCCGCTCAGCCGTTCATCATGTCGCCAGCTGAGAACAAAATGTTCACAGCCGGAGCCTTCAATTTCTCCATGGGCAATCTCGATCATCCAGCCTTGCTTGGTAAGCTTCAACCCATTCCAACTATCTCTATCTCTTTCTATATATATATCCATCTCTTTCTAACTGGTAAATAGGTCTCAATACACAATTGCAACAAACCGGTGAGCTTGCCGTCTCCCCACAAGGTGAGTCTTTGCATTTCTCTCTATATATTTTTTTTCTCTATTGTTTTCGCTCTATTTGCGCTCCAACGCTCATTATTACATTTTTTACATCAAATGCCAAAAAAAAAAATATACCAAAAATAATAAAAAAAAAAATCTGAAATAACTGAAAAGAAAAACAAGTCCCTCCATGATAAAAAAAAAATCTATATAAAATCAATTTAACGTTGAAGAAATGTGTATCCATTTTCTTTTTCTCAAAATACCAAAAAAAAAAAAAAAAAACTTACAAAAAATATAAGAAATTTTTTTATTTGAAAAATTAATTTTTTTTTTTCGTACCGAGCAAACATGCATAAAAAAAAATACCAAAAAAAAAAAAAACACGGTCTAATTTTTCAAATGTGTGTTTGAGTTACAATTTGATTTAACTTTTGGTTTATTTAATTTTACAAAAAATCATTCATTAATTAAAAAAAAAAAAACAATAATAATAATAAAAAAAATTATAATAATTTTTTTTTTTTTTTTAAATCATTTTCAAAAAGGTCGTAGAAAAAAAAATACAAGTAGGCTCATTTTTTTTTTTTTTTTTGTTTTTTGTTTTAGCAGCAACCAAAATATTTTTTTTTTGTTTTTTTTTTTTTTAATTGATCCCCTAAAATATTTTATATTTTTTTTTGTATTTAAAAAAAAAAAATTTTTATAAAATAATAAAAAATAAATTTCTTTCTTGTTTGATTGTTTCGATGGTAAATGTTTTCATTTATTTGCGTCACCACTTGAAAAAAAAAGAATAATAATAATAATGAAAAAAAAAGTACAGTTAGACACGTTGATGATGATTAAAGAAAAAGAAAAAAAAAACACACACACACACACAAACACCCAGCCACACACACACACATACAAACACACACACACACACGCAGAAATCAAAAGCCAAGACTATCTCAGCTAAGCAATCAAACAAACAAAAAAAAAAAAAATAAAATCCAGCCCAAGAAATCCGAGAGGGCCTCAGGCAGCAGTAGGAGCAGCAGGGGACTCCGCCGGGAACTGATAAACTCAACAAAAAATTAATTAACTATAAACCATTCTGGCCGCAAAGTGTTTAGCTCAACTTTTCACTCAGTCAAAGCCCCATTCACCTCCCCCCCGCCGCCGCCCCAGCCCCCTTCTACCAGCACTCGGAGTGCGTGTGTGTGCGTAAATTTTAATTGATGTTGTTATGTTGCGGTTAAGCCGCAACATTTTCACACACACACACACACACACAGACAGAGCTCGCATAGTCGTGCGCCCGTAAGCAGACTACAAAATTGTTTTAAAAGCTTTTGCGGCTTACGCCGCTGCTGTGTCTGGGGAGTGATGAGGGGCTGAGCACTGCTTACCACGCGATTAGCATAGTTTTGAGCAAAATCATTTCAATCACTTAATGGCTGAAGAAGAGGAAGAGTAAACTTTTAAGCTATTCTTAAAATATTCGCATTTTTTCACGAAAAAAAGAGGAAAAAATGGCAAGGAATTTTTTTTCGGAATTTTTCAAAAAATCTCAAATTCAAAGGAAAGTGCTGATTTATTTTCAAGGTTGATTTTCTTCTAAAATTTAATTTTTTCGAAACTATTCAAATTCATAAAAAAAATTTAAAATTTAAAATGTATAAAAAAAAATTATTTCCAAATTAAGAAAATTTATATAATTTGGGTATAGAAATTATTCAAGAAAATATTTACCCTGGAAATTTCCCCTTTAAAAAAAGAACTTTTTCCCAAATAGCTTGGAAATTATTATGCCTCAGCTTGTACATTGAGCGAGGCTCACTCATTGAAAGACTGTGACGGTGCTCTCTCTTTGGCTTAACCCAAGCTGGCTCGCTTCTTCGTTGCTCTCTGCCTGAGTTACTCTCTACGTGAGTTACTCTCTGCCTGAGTTCCTCTCTGCCTGAGTTACTGTCTACTCGAGTAACACTATGTCTGTCCTGCTCTCGCTGCTCGTTTAGCCTACCACCAGGCTGGCTCTCGGTCTGGCCTGATCTCTGCCTGACTAGCTGTCCCGCTCTAGCTCACTTGGGTCTGGTTGAACTGTTTGCTTGATCGTTTGCTGAACAAATTCCTTTTAGAGCCACAAGCGTTTCGATATTCCATTAATCAGGCTCAAATTTACACTAGGGAATCTCGCCTTATTCATTTAATTTTAAACAAATAGTCTCATACACCAATACAAATATATAAAAAAAAAAAAAAAATCCAAACCACCCAACAACAAAAACAAAACAACCACAAAACCACTCAGTCAGCTCAGTTCGCGCCGCCTTTCAAAAATCAAAGAAACAGCTAAGAAGAAGAAGAAAGTTTAGAAAAAAAAAAAAATCATCTCACAAAAAAAAGAAAAGAAAAGAAAAAATTTATGCGCAAAAAAAATATATATTTTCCGTGTATTTGATTTTTTTTTTGTTAATTTACCAGCCCTGCCCCTCCCGCCCCACCCACCAAAACCAACCAACCAATCAAAAAAAAAAAAAAAAAATCGTTTACCATTTTTGTTTCGTTTATTTGTGTGCTAATTTCTTTTGTTTTGTTTTGCTAAAAAAAGACTGAAAAAAAAAAATTATAAAAAATAAACAATAATTTGTGCAATTATTCTATGCTCATATTAATTGTGTACAATCAAATTTATGTTGTTATTTATTTATTTATTTATTTACTTGCCGTACATAATCCAAATATTTATAAAAAAAAAGGTTACAAAGAAAACTTTTTCTGTTTCTGTTTCCATTTTTTTGTGTTTACTAAAAAATAAACAAACTTTTTATTTACTTATTTTTTTTACAAGCCAATTTTTTTTTTGTATGCATTTCCCTTCTTTTTTTTGTATTGTTTTTATGAATTTTGTTGTTGTTGTGTTGCTTTGTCGATGTTGCTGAAACCTTTTTGAAATTAGTTAACGAATTAACCCCGAGCGCTTCTCAAAGCCAAAAAAAATAAAAACGTAATTAAAATTACTAAAGTAAAAATAAGAAAAAATTAATAAAAAATTATTTGAAAACTTCGGAAAAGTTTCTTCAGAATTACTAAGAAAATATTCTGAAAAATAAAAAATTTTTTAAGAAATTTCAAAATTTTCAGAAAGTCACAAAAATTTGAAATCGAGAAAAAGGGTAAAAAAAAATCCAAATTCTAGAAAAATTAATGTCATTTTTAATACATCAAAAAAGCCTTAATAATTTCAGAATTTCTGAAAAAAAAAACTAAAATTAAAAAATTTTCAGCATTTCCCAAAAAAAAAAAAAATCTTACTCAAAAAATCTTTAAAAAGTTCAGAATTTCCGAAATTCTTATTTAAAAAAAAAAAAACAAAAATAATTAAAAAAGTCTTCAAAATTTCAGAAAAAAATCTTATTCAAAAAAAAAAAAAAAACAATAAAAAAGTCTTAAAAATTTCAGAAAAAAATTCTTACTAAAAAAAAAAAAAAAAAAATAGGAAAAGTTTCAAAAAATGTTTAAAGGTCTTAAAAAATTGTAGAATTTGTAAAATAAATTAAATTTTGTGAAAAAAAATAAAGAAGGAAAGTTCCAGAAAAATATAGTTTTCCAAAAATTAAAAAAAAATAAAAAAAATATTTGAAATTTCTAGAAAAATCTAAGAAAAACATTTTCGAAATTTCTTTGAAATAATTTTGAAAAATAAAAATTATAAATAATTTTGAAAAAAAAAATTAAAAAAATTGAACTTTTCCCCAGTTTGAATAAATAATTTTTTATAAAAAAAATATTTGAATTTTTTTGCTTGCCAAAAAAAATGTGACTTTAATTTTTTAATTAAAAATAATTTTTTTTTTTAACTTTTAAATTAATTTTTAAGAAATTTTTGTTATAATTTAAAGTACAGTTTCTCCCCCCTCTCCAATTATTTTTACAATCACACAATAAAAATATATCAATACAACAACAACAAATGAATAAAAATAATTAAAAAAAAAAAAAACAAAATATAAAAAATAAAGACAAATATTTTTAATTCCACTTAAAAAAAAATATATAAAATAATAAATATTTTGATTTAATTTTTCAATGTGAATTTTTTCGGTTTTACTTACACACACAAACGCATTATTAAATCAAATATATATTCATATGAAAATACCAAAAAAAAAATACCAAATATATATATCATATATTTATCTTATTGAATATTGACATTTTTTTTAATTTAATTTTTTTTTTTTGTACGTCGTCGTGCTTGTGTCCTAAAAATAAGTAAAAAAAAAAAAAAAAATACCAAAAACCCAAAAAAATTTTTATACAAAATTAAGAAAACAACAACAGCAACAAAGCAAAAAAACCCGCCCAAAATTTCAAAACAAAACGAAAACTTCCCCCATTTGCCCCAACCCCCCCTCCGACCCCACAGCGAACCAACAGGAAAAAATTTATTCTTACAAAAAAATTAAAAAAAAAATTTGCATTAAAAAAAAAAAATTTTAATATTAAAAAATTTTTTAAATGTGTTTTAAGAATTTCAAATTATTTTAATTCAAATTTTTTAATTTATTTTTTTTTTCTTTTGATTTTTCAAACAAATTGTTGAAACCCCCCCCAGAAACGCCCCCCTCAAAAATGGCTTGAAAAAAAAAGTCAACGAAAAAAAAAAAAAAAAAAAAAACGAAACAAAAAGCAAAACGCATTTCATTTGAAATTTTCCCCCTTTTTGTTTGCACACACACACACACACACATATATATATCAATTTGAATAAGAAACCAGCACACACACACACACACACAACGCTGCCCCCAGCCCCTCGGCCCCGCCCTAGGAGTTTGCCCCCCAAAAATTTGGCTTAGGTTTTTTTCCAACTGCGAAAAAAAAAAAATTGAAATGAAAATTAGGCAAGAGATTGGCATCTGCATAACCACCACGCCCCCCGCCCCCTCCACCAACATCCGCACCCCCCAAGACCCTCCGTCTGTCCACCCGCCTCCTCAGTCAAGACCCGCGCCTTCATTTGTCATCGACTCCCAACGCCGCTTTAATCATGCAAAAGAAATCGGTTCAAAATTATAGAAAAAAAAACAAAAACAACAAAAACAACAAAAAGAAAAAACCATACTGCAACGCAAAAGTGTAACTGAAAAGAACACACACACACACACACACGCATACAAGCATACATAAAACGAAAACGCACGCATACCAACACGCACACACACACACACACACACATACATACACACTGCTATCTATCTATGATTTAAGAGGTTAATGATTAACTACAACAACAACAACAACACAGCGCAAAAGGGAATTAAATACCAACAATCTCCCCCCACCCCCTACCCCCACCCCTTTCTCACACAAACACACACGCACACTTTGGTCTTGGCCCCGAAAACACTGCCGCCCCCACAACCCCTCCGCAGACCCATAGGCTTCTCTTTCTTCCCAACCAACCACCCCCCCCCCCCCCCCCACCAACCCGAAACACTCACACAAAAAAAACAAATGAATAGGCCCAGAATTAAATACTAAAAAAATACCAGAAAAATAAATAATTTTTAAGACAAAAATTGGAGAAAAAATACTGAAAAAAATACTAGGAAAATATTTGGTATATTTTAGAGAAATTTGAGAAAACAAATTCGCAACCAA
>JBAMCM010000073.1:4992500-4997500 GCA_037075145.1 Scaptodrosophila latifasciaeformis
AAAAAATTATTAATGAGAAAAAAGGTGCCGGTAGTGAATTCTTCAAATGGCTTTAATAAATTAAAAAATTAAAAAAAAATTTGTATGCATAAACAGAAAAAAATAATAATAATAATAATTATATATACACTTGATCTAGGCTTAAAAAAAAAATACATATTTAGAGGAAAAAATAATAAATAAAAACATAATTTTTTTTTTTAATCTTAAAAAAATTATAAGAAGAAGCAGAAAGAGCGACCGACCGAACGACCAACCAATTTGAAAATTTTTATCATCATAAAAATAAAATATAAAAATAAATATTTTTAAGTCTTAAATATTTTTTTTTTAAATTTAACTCTAAGAATTTCTTAAGTCAAAATATGTTTTATTATTAAAATTAAAAAAAAATTTTTTTTTTTTTTAATAGTCTTAAAAAAAAAAAAATATATATATATACATATATATAATATTTACCGGATACTTTTACAATTGCACCTGTGTTCGTTAATTTTACTAAGAAAAAAAAATAAGAAGAAGAAGAAGAAGAGCGGAGCCTTTTGCATCTACACAATTTTATTATTATTAAAAAAAAATTATTAAATATTAATTTGTGTGTAATAAAAAAAATAAAATATTAATTTTAAGAAAAAAAAAATATATTAAAAAAAAAGAAAAAGGGGAGAAGACGAAATAATTCTAATAATAAAAATCATATAAAAATATACCGTTAAAACCGAAATCTTGAAATAATTGCAAATTCTTACTAATACAAAAAAAAAAAAAAAATACTAAAAAAAAATACCACTAGATTTGTGTATTGTTGTGTGCAGCCTAAGCCGAAGCAGAGAAAAGCTCAGAATTTGATTGGCTCGGTTAGATTTGTCTTAAGCAACTATCTCTCTCTAACACACACACACTCTCTCTCTCCCCCCCCTCTCTCTCTCTCTCTTTGAATAACTCTCTCTCAAACAAACCAGCCACTCTCTCACCCAACTCTCACACACACACACACACAGACACACGCTCATCTACATTCATTCAAAAGAGAAACACTCTATCTGTCTCTCTCTCTCACACACACATTCACTGAAGCCAATTAACACAGAGTCGTCCCACTCATACAAAACATTTTATTTTATTTCTCAGCGAGCCTTTTTTTTTTTTTCTTGGTGAAAATAATTTTTTTTTTATTTTTGTTTTTTTTTTGGTTTTCTTTTCGTTTCGTTTTTGTTTTATGGGAATATAATTTCTCTTTTTTATATATACATATATATACAAGAAAGGTACATATATATAGTATATATATATATATATGTATACATATATTTATATTGTTTCATATGTTTTGTGTGCTAGAAATATGATTTTTCTGTTTGTGTGAATTTCATAAAAATATGAAAAAACAAAAAAATAATTAAGCCAAAAACATTGAGAAAAAAATAAACAACAACAACAAAAAGTGTTAAACAAAATTTTTTTTTTCGTTTTGTTTCGCCTAAAATTTAAGTATGCCCAGAAGAGACCTTTAATTAATACAAAAAAAAAAAAAAATAACAACAACAACAAAAAATGCTACTAATACCAGACAAAAAAAAATTTAAGAGATATATAAAGATCGATCCTAACCTCAAAAAAAAAAAAAAATCAAAAAAATTACATCCAAAAATTCCTCCTGCTCTCCAAAATGATCCTGTTTACCTACACAACAACAACAACAACAACTGGTTAAGTATGAACAAATTGGAAATTTACAAAAAAAAAATTACCCTACCCCCGCAAATTTGGTCGACACCCCCAAAATCCTCACCCAGCACACACCCAACCCCCCGCCCCTCGCCCAGCTCATCCAAAAGAAAAAAATTTTTTTTCTCAAAATTTTTTATATTTTTTTTTGTTGAAAATTGAAAAATGAAATTGTGTGCTAACCACCCCCCACCACCCCCCAAACCCAACTCCGCCCCCTCCCCGAAAGGCGGCAATTCTCAAAAATGGCACATTTTGGTTTTTCATTAAAAAAAAAAAAATGAAACCAAAAACAAAACTTTCAATCAAATCAAAACGCGGCACACAGGCAAAAAAAAAAAAAAAACCGTGTTGCGTTTGAAAAAGATTGAAAAAAAAGAGACACTAGTGACAACAACAGAAAAAAAGTTTATGAAAAAAAAAATAATAATAATACTAAAAAAAAAAAAATATATACAACAAATCAATCAGGCCAAACATGTTTCAAAATTTTGCTAAAAAAAAAAAAAAAAAATTATTAAAAAAAATATATACAAATTGGTTTTAAAGTTTTTTTAAAATTACAAAAAAAAAAATATTAAAAACATTTTCTTTGGTCTCACAAGCCAAAACAACAACAACAACAAAAATTCGAATTTGGTTAAATTTTGCCCATTCCAAAAAAAATTTGGCGAGTTTTTTATCAAACATTGACTCACCCTGTTGCAGTCACCCTGTTACCCAAACTAACGTGTGACTGTACCAAACCAAACCAAAAAAAAAAAAAAACAAAAACAAATTAACCAAACATTATTTATGAAATTCCAAAAAATTACAAAAAAAAAACAAAATTTTTTTTTAACAAAAAAAAAAAAAAAAAAAATTCTTTAAATTTGTTTTTATATTTTTTTCTCTGCAACCAAAAATGTTTTCTGTATCAAACAAAAACAACAGATTTCTCACAATATTAAAATATTCTTTTTTGCCAAAAAAAAAATTACAACAACAACAAAAAATATATATTTTATTTCCACACAAATAAAAAAAAAAAGAAAGAAAACCAATAGAAAAAAAACCAAACAAAAACGAAAGAAAAACAAAAAAGTAAAAAAAGAAGAAGAAGAAAAAAAAAAACGAAGCAGCCACGTTTTTTTTTTTTGGTCGTGACCAAAATTTTTTATTATTATTATTATTATTATTTTTTTTTTTTTGATTATTTTGAAGAAAAAGAAAGAAAAGGATTACCCAAAAAAAAGAAGAAGAAGAATTTTAGCAAAAAAAAAAAAAAATGAAAAGAAAGGAAGCAAATTTTTTAAACATTGTTTTGAGCCTGGATTTGTTAGTGTTAAAAAAATAAATAAAAAAAAAATCAAGACAACACAAAAAACAACAACAACAAACCAAAAACAAAAAACACACAAAAAAACAAAGACAAAGCAAAAGCAGATAAAAATTGAATTGAATTGAGACAAGTGAAAACTCAGTTTGGGAAAGACATAAACAAAGACAATAAAGACAAAGACAAAGACAAAATCAAATGAAAAAAAACATCAACAAGAAAAAATCAAAGACAATCGGGAAATCATAAAGAAAGACACAACAAAGACAGACAAATAAGTCCCATCAAAGTCAGGCAAACAAAGGCAAAGACAAAACCAAATCAAAGACAACTCAAGTCGAAGGATTAAGGACTAATCAAAGACAAGTCAGAGACAAGAAAAATCAAAGACAAGTCATAGACAATCCAAAGACAAATCAAAGACAATTGAAGCCTGCTAAAATCAAAGACAAATCAAAGACAGTTGGGAAAGGCCGATTGAGACCTATCAAAGACAGACAAATCAAAGACAAATTTTTCACAAAATCAAAGTCAATTGAAGAAGGATGAGTCAGAAAAAAAAAAACAAAGACAAAGCAAAGGAAAAGTAAAGACAAACCAAAGGCAAAGCAAAAGCAAAGCAATGACAAAGCAAAGGCTTCTCTAAGACAAATAAAGAGACAATTGAAGTGGGAAGAGTAAGAACAAAACAAAGTCATAGCAAAGACAATTCCAGAAAGACAGAATGACAAACCAAGTCAAACACAAACAAAGACAAATCAAAGACAAAATCAATGACAATTGAAGGGGGACGCATATGTCCAATCAAAGACAATCGAAGAGGGACGAGTAAGAATAAATCAAAGACAAGTCTAAGACAAATCAAAGACAGTTGAGAATGGGCGACTAAGACCTATCAAAGACAGACAAATCAAAGACAAAATCAAAGACAATTGAAGAGGGTCGAATATGACCAATCAAAGACAGGCACACCCAAGCCAAATCAAAGACAAAATCAAAGACAATTGAAGGGGTATGAGTAAGAACGAATCAAAGGCAAGTCTAAGACAAATCAAAGACAATTGATAATGGCCGATTGAGACCTATCAAAGACAGACAGAGAGACAACAAAACCAAAACAAAGACATATCAAAGACAAAATCAAAGGCAATGGAAGAGGGTCAAATATGACCAATCAAAGACAGGCAAACCCAAGCCAAATCAAAGACAATTGAAGAAGGACAAATACGAACAAATCATAGACAAAGACTATTTCAAACAGACAAAATGAGTACGTCACAAAAAGACAAATTAAATCAAACCCAAACAAAGACAAAACAAACTCAAAAAAGAATGAAAAAAACAAAACAAAATCAATTCAAGAGGAACAGAAACAAAGACAAAACAAACACACAAAACATAGAGAAAACAAATACATAAAACAAAGACAAATCAAATACACAAAACAAACTCAAAATAGAATAAAAAAGAAAAGGGAAACGACCAAAAAGAAAGACAAAACAAACACAGAAGCAAAGACAAAACAAAGACAAAACAAACACAAAAACAAAGACAAAACAAACACCTAAAACAAAGACAAAACAAATACTCAAAAACAAAGATAAAGACAAAACAAGCAAACACGAAAAACACAAACAAAGCAAATCAAAACAAAATGAAACAATAAGCAAAACAAAAACAAACAAAAACAAAAAACCAATACAACAAAAACAACAACAACAATAATAATAATAATAATAATAATAAATAAACTATAAAAAAAAAACAGTTTAAAAATATACAGAAAAGTCACTATTGTCTCTTTTTTTCTTCTCTTCCAAACCAAAACAAAACCAAATCAAATTAAAAAAAACCACAAACAATAAAAAAAAAAACAATCGAATAAAATCGAAAACAAAAAACCAAAACAACAACAACAACAAACAAACAACCAACAACAACAACAATTGACGTT
>JBAMCM010000073.1:6460000-6550000 GCA_037075145.1 Scaptodrosophila latifasciaeformis
ATTGACCCTCCCCACCCCCCTCCTCCTCCCTCGCCTCCCCCTCTACATTGATGTGCAATGGCATAAAAAGTTATCCCCCCATCAACCCCAACCAGAGCAATTCTTATCTGCTTGCCTGGTTGCTTTTTCTTCTTCTTCTTTTTCATATCAATTTTTTTGTTTTTGTTGTTTTTTTTTTTTTTTTGTGATATTTTTCCCGTTTTATTAGACTTAATCAACAGTTGCGGTGAGCCTTGTCAGTTTCACTGCTTCTTCTTCGTCTTCTTCTTCTTCTTCTTTCTCTTTGGCTTCTTTGGCTTCGTTTTTGATTGACATTTGCAATTGAATTGAGAAGCAAATCGAATCATTTTTATTAAACTCTCATAACTTCAGACTGCAAAATCTCTGATAACTTGGTCGGAATTTCCAGAAGGTCAGTTTTTGTTGATTTGGCTAATAAATCTTGGTTCGAGGTTTTCCATGGGCTTTCAGAATTTTTACAGAAGAGTTGAATCAATCGAGAAAAAATTATTAATAATTTTTAACCCAGAGAAAATTTGTGCTCTGAAAAGGGTTGAGGAACTCCGAAAAATTATATCGTAAAAGAGGGATTCCAAGACAGAGAGGAGTTCGCCTTGAAAAAGTAATAGAAATAGCTAAGACTCCAAATTTGTTTACCCAAAAGACAAGTAAAATTATTTCTTACTCCTAAAAATTCACTCCGATAAAATCGTAGAAAATTAACTCCGAAAATGTCGTAGAAAATTTCCTCCGAAATCTAATCTGCATATCTTTATGGACTTGGGACATAGGATACTCTTTTTCTTATTTCACAAAAAATGCAATCCGAAACAGTTCCAAAAAAAAAATACTCCGAAAAAAAATCAAAATGGGAGAAACCCGAGGCAAATAGGAAAACGTCTTAAAAAAATAACAGTAATTTGAGTAGATAAAGCATAGATGCTAAATTCACTTACTAAAAACACAGACCGTACTTAGTTATAGTCTTAAAAACTTACTCCGAAGAAAGACCGAAATAGAGCCTCAATCAAAAGCCCTGAAAATGGGTATAAAACTAAACAAACAATAGGCGAATAATATTTAACTCCGAAAACAAATATAACGTCTCAAATTTACAGTCCGAAAAATACAGAAGAAATAGAAGTTCTGTATGTAATACTCGGAGTTCAAAAATATGAATTCCTTTCCGCAAAGAAATTAAGAGAGTTGTAAAAAGATACTGCGAAAATCACAAGTCCCGTAAAGCAGATAAGGAAAAATTTCATATCCAAAAAAATAGGGTAAAAAAAATATACTCCAAAAATACTCAGAAAAAATACTCCGAAAAAATATACTAAAAAACTTCATTAACCCAAAAGCACTTTCCGAAAATACCAAGTCATTTTTATACCGAAAATTTCTTCAAGAAAAAAATCTCAGCCAGAAAAACCTCGAAAAATTCTCAAGACGAAGAAAATCTCACAATTTTTCCATTAAAAAAAAAAATAATAAAAAATTCACAGAAAATCTCAAGCAGAAAACACCGAAAAGAGTGGCAAGCTAAAAACCTCAGAAAAAAATATGAAAAAAAACTACGATGAAAAATGCATTTGAAAAGAGCGAAAATCTCAGGCAAAGCGAAGCCTCGGAATTGCAATTGGGCAAAGCAGTAAAAGTACAGTCTGCAGAATTTTGCAAGCGATAAAGTACAGTCAAGTCGAAAGTTGCAAGAGTTTTGTGCCGTTTTCTAATCGACAGCTTAAGAGCTTTATTGAAAAAGTACAGTTCGACTAGCTGAGCTCTTTTATAAATAATTTCAAAAGACCAAAACGAAAAATGTTTCCTGTGGCTTCAAAAAAAAACTGAAAAGCAATTTCCCCAAAGAAGATGAAGAAGAAGAAGAAGAAGAAGAAGAAGAAGAAGAAGAAGAAGAAAGAGTATGTAAAAAATGTGACAAAAGACCGAAGGGATGGACAATAAGCATTCTTTTTGGATGCATTTCTTCTTCTTCTTCTTCTTTCCACCATCACCACCATTTCTTGTTGTTGTTGTTGTTGGTTGTATCTATCTCCCTCTCTCTCTCTTGCTACCTCGCTGAGTGTGTTGCTTGTTGTTGTTGTTTATTTTTTTTGTTGATTCGCCTGCTGTGCTGCGTTGCGCTGGGCCTGGGCTGGGCTTGGGCTGGGTTGGACCTGGGCTCGGCTCTGCTGCAATTTTAATAATTTAAAGTGTTGGAATAGAGACTAGAATCTCTTGTGTGTTACTGCTGCTGCTGCTGCTGCTGTGTATGTGTGTGTGTGTGTGTGTGTGTGTGTGTGTGTATTGCCTGGCTAGGACATTTTTCATAGCAATTTTTATTTTTTTGTTTAGTTGTCTTTTTTTTTATTTTTATTTATTATTTTTTTTTGTACTCTTTTGTTTTTGTTTGCAAAGTTGTCGTAAAAAGAAAATTACACAAACTAAAATGAGAAATACTCACACACACACAAACACACACACACACACTCACACATAGACGCCAGAACAAAGTCATCTATTTTTTTTTTCTCCTCCTTTTGCATTTCTCTATGGCATAAAGAGAATCTGAATATATTAAATTCTTTGGGGACTCAAAGGAGGCAAAATAATATAAATAAATAAATATATGAAAAAAAAATAATAATAAAAATGAAAAAATAGCTTATGAATTATAATTTTCTATTTACTTATCAATTTTTGCTTTTGCATAATTGAAAGGGTTGGCCAGAACTCTGGCTCAAAGGGCCTTTTGGAATTTTAGTCAAATTGATTAGATAAGCAGCTCATTAGGTGTGCATGAGACTGATGCTTCTTCTTTCTACTTTTCTTGGGACAAATTAATTAGGGGGCGAAAAAAAGATAAATAATGAGGGAATTTTTTCTTTGAAATTTTTTTTTGATTTTTTTACGGTTAAAACAAAAGGAAAAACGGAAAAAATAATAAAATGATTTTAAAATTTAATAAATTACAAAAAAAAAAATTAAATAAAATAATAATAAAACAAACAATAAAAAAGAAATTTAAAAAAAAAAATAAAAATATTATAAAAATATATAAAAAATGAAAAGAAAAATTAAAAAATAATAAAAAACAAAAAATTAAAAAGAAAAATACAAATAAATAAAAAAAAATATATATAAAAAAATTAAAAAAAAAAATGAAAACAAATAATAACAAAATAATAAAAAAATAAAAAAAAATAAATATAAAAATTGAAAAAACAATTCATAAAAAAAAAAAAAATACAAATAAATTAAAAAAACTGTATAAAAAATGAAAAAAAAAGAAAATTAAAAAAAAAAAAAATAAAACAAATAATAAACAAATAAAAATGAATAAAAAATATTAAAAATGAAAAAAAAATATATAAAAAATGAAAAAATAAAAAAAAATATAAAAAATGAAAAAATAAAAAAAATATAAAAAAATAAAATTTTTTTTTTTTTTAAATAAATGAAAAATACTAAAAAAAATAATAATAATAAAGTCAGTGAAAAAATTATAAAAAAAAATTTAAAAAAATAAATGCAAAAATTTATTAATTTTTTTTTTTAACAAATTATAATAAAATTAAAAAATGAAATAAAAAAATAATTTAAAAGTAATAATTTATTCTAAAAAAA
Organism: Scaptodrosophila latifasciaeformis; assembly: GCA_037075145.1. Taxonomy (NCBI): domain Eukaryota; kingdom Metazoa; phylum Arthropoda; class Insecta; order Diptera; family Drosophilidae; genus Scaptodrosophila; species Scaptodrosophila latifasciaeformis. The sequence continues at coordinate 6,463,622 of JBAMCM010000073.1, forward strand.
AAGAAATACCCTTGTTCTCGTTTTAAATGAGCTTGCTAGCTGGGCTTGTTTTGTAGCCTTGCGATCTCTTTGAAAGCTCTTTTGAAAGCTTTTATTGAGTAGATCAAACATAGATGGCAGCACTGAGCCGCTCTAGCAAAACGATCAATTCAGAGAATTTTGTTTCACTCGTTTCATTTGTTTTTGTTTCATTTCTGCTGTTGCAATTTTTACCGTTATTTATTTATTAAGCAAGTCAAGCCTAGATGGCAGCACTGAGCTAGGCGAGTAAAACGATCAATTCAGAAAGTTTTTGCTTTATTCATTTTGGACTTGTTTATTTTTTCTTGACTATTGCAATTTGTACCGTTAGTCTTGTTGTTTTTGCTGTTTCATTTTCTATTCTGCGAGCCTCTGGGCTTAGTTTCCCCTGTGTTTTTTTTTGTGTTGTTATTCCTATCGTGTTTTTTTTTCTCTTTATTCTTCTTTGCTTTCGCTCAGTCATTTTGGTCTGTGTTGTTTTTTTTTTTTTTTTATTTTTGTGTTGTCGCTTTTGGGGGTTTTTGCCTGCTGTTGCAACGAATTAAGTCAAGGTTACAAACGAGATTTCAAATGCTCTCCCTCCCTCTCTTTCTCCATGTATTCTGTGTGCGTATGTGTGTGTGTGTGTGTGTCCTTGGCCAGCGAATATCAAAAAAAAAAAAAAAAAAGAGAAAAGAAAGAAGAAAACACCAAATGACTAAACAGGCGCACCAAAATTTAATGAGCACTTCTTTTATTTCATTCTTTCTTCTTCTTGTTGTTGTTGTTGTTGTCCCTTTGATACCTTTTCACCTGGGCAAAAAATTAATTACAATAAAAACCTTAAATCAATATCGAAAACGGAATCGAAAAGGTGAAAACGGCAAGGAAAATTGTTGGCAAAAATTTTTCTATACATTTTTTCCATTTTCTTTTTTTTTATTTTAATGAAAATTTTCTTGAAATTATTTGCCGCTCATTTCAGTTTCTGCTTATCGGAAATCTACTCTTTCACTCACTCCCACTCTCTCCCTCTCGTTCTCCGTTTGCTTTGTCCGTCTGACTGTTCGTCCGTCTGTCTGTGTGTTTGGCTGAGTTGCTCAATTCATTAATTGTTAAATAATTAATAAACATTTTGATTATGCCATGTTGTTGACAGTTTGTCTGTCTGTCTCATTTATTTAGTTTCCATTCTTTTTTTTCTCTCTTCTATTTTCTGATTGATTGCACGTTTCATTAAATCTTCAAGACGAAGAAGAAAATTCTTGAAAGAAAATTTAATCGAGCCAACAACTTTTTCACACATACTCAAAAAGTTATTAAAAAAAATTATGGCCATAATAAAAATGGTTATAAAAAAAAGTAGCAAAAAGCTAGGGAAGCTTCTTCTTCTTCTTCTTTAGTCATTTTACTGCTTATGAATATGAATGACAATGGCAATGACTGACAGACTGACAAACTGACGAAAAAAGAAAAAGAAAAAAAAAAGTTGTATTCCATTTAAAAGCAAGTTGCTTCTTATTGCCAGGGCCTCACAATGGTTGTGGTGGAATGGTGGGAAAGGGGGATGAAGTGCTTCTAGAAAGTCCCTGAAAAGTATGCTTTGCTAAATTGCAATTTACTTGCGTAAATTAAATCAACGGGGCAAATGCAGCCACAGGCGGCAGACCTCCATTAAGTCCAACCAAGTCTATCAACACTATCACACGCCACCCGCCACCCACCACCCCCTTAACCACTCAACTATCCGTCCACAAATTATTCAATGTGCAACATGTGGAAAGAAAACGAGACAGACAGACAGAGAATGAGAAAGAGAGAGAATAGGAGGAAATGGCAGCAAAGCCAGAACACTTCAAGTGCTGCTTCCTGGTTGTGGAAAAAAAAATTCTTAAAAGAAGAAGAAGAAGAAATATCAAATGTAATAATATTTTATAATTTAATGTAAAACAAATTCCTTTTGCCAACTGCAGGGCAAAGCAATAATTTCAAAAGAAAAAGAAAACGCAATTTATTTTCTTGAACGGTAAAAAAAATGTCTTCTCCTTTTTCTGTTCCGCCTGCTGGGCTGCCTTGCTGAGTGGATCGTTCCGAAGAACGAACTCGACTGATGCGATCATTTGAATGTCAAGTTAACAACTCAAATTGACTTTGTTTCAGTTCACACAATTTGTTCCGTTTTAAATATTAATTAATTTGTTGATATTTGCTTGAAATATTTCATGATTTCCATTTGTTTTCATTTCCATTTATCAAAATGAAAATTAATTGATTAAAAGCCAAAGGAATTTTCTTTATTCTCTCACGCATACGGTTTTATGTAATTATTTATTTTGTTGCTCTTGTTGTTGTTGTTGTTATTAATTAAGCGACAAAAACATTAAAGCAGCAACTTCATTAATTGAAATAAATAGAACATAAAAAAAAAGGCCAAAGGGGATAAAAGGGATAAGTGAGGCTATAGAGAGCAGGCGTGAAAGCAATGCTACCAAAGTACCGTTAACATTTTGCAACGGAATTTTATTTCTTTTGGCAATAATTAAACGAATGTGTTAATCGCCAAAGCAAGGCAAGAACATTGACTGACTGACTAACTGACTGTGTGGCTGTATGGCTGAGTGGGTATATAAGTGTGTGTGTGTGTGTGAGTGAAACGTTTGTGCGTGCCGAAACACGATATATTGTGAACGGAGCTTGTGAGCTTTTTGAATGGCTTGGCTTGGCTTGGCTTGGCTTGGTTTGGTTTGGTTTGAGGGGGTTAAAAGTAATTTGAAATTAATATTTGAAATTGAGAGCTCTCAATAAACCTATATAGGTCAATATGGCCCTGCCAATCTAATTAAAAAGAGAATTAGTAAAATTTTTTTTTATGCTTGACTGAGTTCTTTTTTTTTGCTTTGGGTTAATTTTCATAAGCACACCCAGAAGCTCGATAAAATTAATTTGTTGACCATGCGTGACTAAGTTGTCTAAGCCTTTCGAGGCTAGGCTATAAAAATATATGAATATTAAATCTGGCAACTCTGTTACCCCTTATTTCCTTTTGTTTTAGCCACAATACTTAACAATGAAATAAGCAAATGCAAATACTTTGTAAATGTTAAAATAAAGTGACACTTCAATCAATCCAAATCGCAAAAAAAAAAAAAAAATGTCTACCAAATCAGAATTGTCAAAGCGCAGCTGCGGTTGCGATTGCAGCGATCACTACGCAAGTCTCAAGGTGAAAAATGCTAAGCCAAAGCAGCGGCAGCGACGCGACTGCAATGCCAAACTAACAACTCCACTCACATAGCTGCTCAAAACCCAAAAGAGAGCGTGAGTCGTAGACCGAGAGAGAGCGAGTGAGAGAGCAACTGCATACAACTGAGCCTAACTGTAAATTGTCGTTTTCTTATTTTTGTTGTTGTTTCGCTGCTGCCTGTGTGAAGTTCTGAAACTATTGAAAGTTATGTTAAAAAGCTTTACAAAAATACTAAAAAAATAAAATGAGAAAGAAAAAAATTAAAATAAACTTTAAGCTGTAAATGAGTTTTAGTCGTCAAGCTAAGCTGCAGGCGTTAGCAGCTTCGAAAAAGACTAAAAAAAAAAAAAACCAACACAAATCTAAAACAAAACCAAAAGAAATTCATTCTTTTTCTGTGTTCAAATTTGTGACTCAATTTTTGTTTATTTTTTTTTTCTGTAAATTTTTTTTTTCGTGAGTGCAAAAAAAAAAGGAAAATAAATTGACTTGAAATTTCGCCAACTTCGCCATGTGCAATCGCAAATGTTGCCGCATGCCCACGTTAGTCATCTGCGGTGTGGTGGTGACCATCATCCTGGTCTGCATCACTGGCATCACCCTAACCAACAGCATCAACATATCGAATATTGTTAAGCTGCGCGAAAAAGTGGCCAGCGATTCGGCCGCAGCGAATGGTGGCGCCCAAGCGGCCCAGACCCGTGCCGCCCTAATGGAGCAGCAATATTCAACCCTGCAGCAGCATCATCTATCACGCAGCGATCTCAATTACATATCAGCCGGTGCCAGTTCAAAGAATCCCACAAGACTACTCCAGCCGCCTCCGCCCCCGCTCCCGCCGCAACCCCCAAAGACGGACAAAATATTCATTGAAATCGGCTGGCGTAATCTGAATAACGATTCCACAGCCACAGGCAATGCACCACCTGTCCTGCCCATACCCCATATGCTACAGGCTGCAGCTGCCTCCGTGGTTGAGGGCAATGTCAATTCAATTTCCATACCAGCCATGCCAGCCAACCCAGTCAGCTCGACTCCTTCTCCTTCTCCTCCTCCTCCTGCTCTGGCTCAGGTGAATGTCAGTGAGACGATGAGGCGAAAACAATTGCCGCCCCTACCCATTGCCGATCACAATCCGGCTGGAGCCCAATACGAGCGTCGCGCCCATGTCAAAAAGGTAAAACCCCCTCAATAAGCCGGCTAAAGCTTTTGGCTTTTGGCTACGTCTACGGTTTCCGGTTTTATTTAACCAACCAGCCACGCCCACAATTCTGTTTTGTTTTGTTCACTCGACTCGCTAATTTGACAAAAACTCCGTAATGCATGATAATTTTTTGTCGCAGCGCAATTTTCCACTTTTCCCATCTATAATTTTCCAATTTTCACTTGATTACTCCTATACACCTCATACCCTCCACTGCACTGCACTGCACTGTGGTCCACCCATATTACCATAATTGCGTAAATTCAATTGTTTGCCCCAATCCGCCGTCGTCTGATCGGAACGAAAATGCTGTTCCTCATGTTTTTATTGTTGTCAAATCTGTTCTATTCTATTTTGTTCCGGGAGACTACTCCCAGCCAATGCACACATATGCAAATTTCGCCTGAGCCGTCGCACTTTACACTGGGTCGAAACGCATTTGTTGCTGGTTGAAAAATAAAAATGAAAAAATTATTATTTTTTTTTTTTGAAAGAGAAATAAAAAGAAGAAAAATTGGGAGGACTATGAAGAAGAATAAGACAATAGAATATCAAGAAAAAGAAAGAGAATAAAAATGGAGGATGTAAAGAATTTGTGGAGGAAAAAGTGCAAAAAGTATAAGAAAAATGAAGAGAATAAGAAGAAGAAATTGAAAATAAAAAATACGCTTAAAACCCAAATAATATTAAAAAAAAAAATAATAAAAAAAAAAATAATAAAAATAATAAAATAAATATAAATAAATAAATAAAAAAAAATAAATAAAATTAAATTAAAATTAAAAAAAAAAATATATTAATAATTAAAAAATATATATTATTTCCTTATATTTTTATACTCTTTTCGCAGAAAAAAGAGTATATTCATTTTGCTCTGATGTTTTTAACGCACAGAACCAAACATCGTAGACCCACAAAAGTTACATCTAGAATACTTAGAATCACTAGAGGAGTCGATATAGCCATGTCAGTCTGTCAGTCTGTCCGTGTGTTTCTATGTGATTTACTCCGTCAGTTTATAAGCTATTTGGCTGAAACTTGTTTGTTTAGTTGTTTTTATTTTTGTTTATTTATATATTTTTTTATATTAATTTATTTATATATTTTTTTTATATTAATTTATTTTTTTTATATTTTTTTTATTAAAATATACATTTTTAATTTATATATAAAAATTTTTTAGTATTATTTTTTTTGTTTGTTTTATTTATTCCTTTGTTTATTAAAATTTCTATACATTTTTACTATAATATTTTTTTTATTTTTTTTAAATTTAATTTATTGTTTAATTATTCCCATATTTAATTCTTAGTTAATGGATTTTATTTATTTTTATTTTTTATTTATTTATACTTTATATTTTTTATTTATTATCTTTTTTTTTATTAATTTGCCTATTTAGATGCCTATAAATTTTTATTATATTTTTTTTTTATTTGTATAATTCAATTTTTTTTTTAAATTTAATTTATTGTTTATTTATTCCCATATTTAATTCTTAGTTGATTGATTGATATGAGAAATCGTTTTTTTTTTACTTGAATAAATGTAATATATATATTTTTTATTTTAAAAATTAATATTAATTTAGTTTGAGAATAATTTATCGTATAGTTTTTGTAATATTTTTATTTTATTTATTTATTTGTTTTTTTTTTTTTTATTTTATTTTATTTATTTATTTATTTATTTTTTGCTTAGCTTAGAACCATTTGAATCAAATTATATATATATATTTTTTTTATAAAATTAATTACAAAATATTTGAAATTCTTGGCAAATTTTTGCTGACCTCACACCACTGTGCCTGCCACAGCATTGGACTGGTTACTGAACTTTGCTTAGAAAATTAAATGAAAATGCAAAAAAAAAAAAAAAAAAATGATATAGACAAATTCAATAACATTGGAAGACGCGGGAGCCTGCTGTGGGACCGGTGCATACCGGTATCAATGGGTTCGCTGGCCCCATGCTCTTTTGCTTTGGCTGGGGCCTGGGGGTGTGAGGGTGCCCACTTGTCATGGCCTTTGTTTGCAGCTTGTGGTTGTTGCTTGTAATTACAACAACAACAACAACAACAAATTTATTATATTACTTTATTTAACTCGTCAACTTATTTATTTTTTTTTTATTTAAAGACAAACTTGTGGCCACAAACTAAACAAAAAAAAACTTTGACAGTGACACCCACCAGAGAGTGTGTGAGTGAGTGAGTGAGTGTGTGAGCGAGATGGGTTGAGGAATTACTTGGCTGGGGCAATTTAGCTTTGGCAGTTAGTCAAAAGCCAAAGCCGAGCCAATTAACGTCAACTATTCAGTGTGGAATTAATTACTTGATTTTATTTTTTTATAAAAAAAAAAAAATAAAAAAAAAAAATTGCCATTTTTTTTTCATTGTTGTTGTTGTTGGTATTTTTGTATTTAATCTTAATTGGCTGTGCGAGTTGTTTTGAGAGATGCAAATAAATTTTAACTGATAAAAAAACAACAACTAAAAAATGAGAATTGAATTTCTCATTTGTTGTTGTTGTATTTGTTGTATTTTTTTTTTTTGTAAATTTCAATTTAGGTTTTATTTGCCGGACTAATTATTGCACTTCCGCTTTACATAATCGCTTTTTGTTTTATTATTCATTTCTTTTGCTCTATTCTATTCTATTCTTCTTCTTCTTTTTTATTTTTTTTTTTTTTGGTATTGCCATTGCGTTGACCTAGTTCGTTTTGGGTTTTTTTTGTTCTTGAAAAATTAATTTGGTCGTTTAATTTAATCGTCGGCCCAGGCTGAATGGAGCACGTGATATTTGCCTCGGCAATTGCGAAACACGTGAAAATTAATTCATTTGGAATTGAATTCCTCTTCTTTTTTTTTTGTTCACTTTTTCGCTTTACTCGTTTTTGTCTTTATTTCATTTCGTTTATTTTTTAATGAGAGATAAATACGTGCAAATCCCACGCTTGATTTATTCAAAACCAAAAGAGCTAAAGCCACTTTGAGAGACTTGAAAAAATAATTCTTTATTAAAGTTTAAATCCTTACAAAATGAAACTCGTTTTTTTTTTGGTGGAGCCTTTATCATATTGAAAACTTACTCTGAGAATATCTTCTTCATTTATTGACAGATCTTGGTCAAATTTTGTATGATAGATATGTGTATATATATATTTCTATGTACCAAGTTTCCCTTTGATTGGATCACTTTATCATGGAGTTGTGGAGTCTTCATCATATTGGTTCTGAGTATATCCTCAAGACTTACTGTCATAAATAATATTCGACTTATATAGACAAAGCTATCGACCCAGTTTCCTTAAGTAGGGGCTTCACACCTAAATGGGTTCTGGGAATATCTCCTTGATCTATTGACAGATCTTGGTCAAATTTGCTATGATAGATGTGCGTATATAGCTGCTTTTATATACCAAGTTTCCCTTTGATTGGATCACTGTATCAAATAGATCTCAGGCCCTATTTAAATTGGTTCTTGATATATTCCCAGTATTTACTGACACAACTCAATCAAGTAAAATAAGACTTTTATTGACAAGGCTGCATAAGACTATCTAGTTGCCTTTAGAAAGCTCATATACCTCAGCCTGTTCTAGGAATATCTCCCTAATCTATTGACAGATCTTGGTCAAATTTGCTATGAAAGATGTGTGTATATAGATGTTTGTATATACCAAGTTTCCCTTTGATTGGATCACTATATCAAGCTCAAGACTCATATTGAAATAACTCCATAAGTCTGCCTAGTTTCCACCTAAACCTTTTCCAGGAATATCTCCTGACAGATCTCGGTTAAATTTGATTAGATAGAAGTGTGCACCCATTTACCTTATTTCAAATTGATTGAACCCCTATAACCCACAGATCCAAGTAGTTCCTGGCTATATCTCTGGATATCTATGAAGAAATCTATATGAGTAGAGTTTCTCTTTTTTCGGTATAACCTTGTCTCTCAGCCTAAAAGTTCTTGTATGTCCGCAAAAAGTTTTTGTGGTAGATAAAATAATTAATTGTTGAATAGTTTAAGCCTTGTGGTTTACTTTTTTTTATTGTGTGTGTGTGTTTTTTTTTATCCAATAAAAGTCTTTTGGAAAGATTGATAAATAAATTATAAAACGCTTTGCCGATTTTGGTAAAGTTTCAAACGAAATTTTTCTTTTTGGCAAACTTTTCACAGTTTTAAAAAGTCAAAGAGACACAATTTCCTTAACCTTTCATGAGGTTTTTTTTTGCTGGCTAAAAGACCTTTTAACAATAGACCATTTATCATAGAACTCGGACAGACTGAGACACGCCATAAACGAAGGTGAAATAAATTTTGATATAAAGGCAGAAATATGGTTTGGCAGACTCATTTACATGTTGTGTGAATGCTTTGCCAAACGCGATATTCGCATATAAAATAAAATAAAAATAAAAAGGAAAGAGGATAACACTTTTGAGGCTTTTGTTTCCTGGGCTTAGTTGGCCAAAAAGGAAAATGTATATTTTGTTGGACCAGTCCTGGCCTGGTCTGGCCTGGCCTGGCCTGGCCTGGTCTGGTCTGGTTTGGTTTTGCTTCGAAAAAGTTTCTTAATAATAAATGGCTTAACTTTTGGGGCAAACAAAAGACAGATTTACTTTCATATCATATTTGTTATAAACTCGTAAAAATACACGGCAAACATTTTTGCCATAGGTATCCGAGAGATAACGAAATAACGAGACTGCCTTGTCAGCATTTTGCAATCATAGGTTTCTTTCTTATTATTATTTTAATGCTCTTTTTTTTCTTATTCCATTATTATTTCGTGATATGAGAGCTTTATTCTTGCTTACATTGAAGTTGGTTTCCCTTAAAATGAAATCAGTTTCTGAGTTTCAAATGTTCTTCGACTTTATCTGCTGTCATCTTTAGATATTTGGTAGATTTATTCCCTCTGGTATCTAAAATTATTTTGTCCCATATAATTATCTATAATCCTATAAACAACTGAGTCTGGAAGAGCTGTCCTTTAGTGATTTCTTTCTAGTTGTAAAATTGTTTTAATATAATCCTGGGAAAATCCTTGACCTGTTTTTCTGAGGCTCTCAAATTAAATTTACAAATCAGATTGGCGTTTGGGGAAACTAAAATTATATTAATGCCTTTCTAAATTCTATATCTCATAATATATATATATATATATATATATATATATATATAATTGTGAGAAATCTTAGCTCTTCCTTGGGGTGGCTAAAATAGAATCAAGTTCCTTACATCGAATTATTTACCGTCCTGAAAAAGTCAGGGCTGCTCTTAGACTTAGCTAAGAATTAGGTGCCTGAATATTCGGGGGTCCCTTATTATTTGAAGTCCTGAAAAAGTCAGAGCTGTTCTCAGACTTAGCTAAGAATTAGGTGCCTGAATATTCGGGGGTCCCTTAGGGGTCCTAGATCTGATATATGTCAGGTTTATTCCTCAACATTTAATTCCTTATGGAATCTTTAATTAGACTTAAGCTGGAGCTATGATTCTAAGCAATCAATTATTTTTGGGATCTTACATTAGGCTTCAGGTTTTCTCATAAATAATTTATATGAACAATCGATTCTTTGGAGATTTTTTTGGTGGATCTTAAAGTATTCCAGAGAACTTCAACCCTTATCCTATATAATCAACTATTTGCCTAAGGAGTTCCCAAATTTTCTAATCTCATTGGACTATAAAATGGAAAAGGGTATTCAAACTTTATAAATCTTAGAGTTGCCCCCCTGGATTTCCTTAAGTTGAGGCCTTTGGCTTATCACGTGCCAGGAAAATAAACTAACCGCCGACATGGCAAGAAGTTGTTTTCATTCTTGTTTCACTCTTCTTCTGCTTCTTCTTCTTCTTATTATTATTATTATTGTTGTGGTTCTTTGCTTTGTTCGAGGCTTCTGTTATTGAAATTGTTTTTTAACAGGTTCCCCTTTTGCGTTTTTTTTTTTTACTTTTCTCAAGTTTTTTCATTTCTTTTTCCTGTTGAAAGAAGGCGATTTTCTAAACCATTTAAGCAATTTTTTTTTTTGTTTTTTTTTGGAAATATTTTATTATTTACTAAAATTTTCCTTCTTCTATGTTTCGTTTCAGGTGAGTTGTAATTAAAATGGACAAACATGAAAAGGTATTTTATAATCTTAAATAAATAATCTGAGAAAGCCAAACTGACCTCAATTGGGTTATAAAAAAAACTAAAAAAAACTAAAAACCAAAAACTATAAAAAGCACTAAAATATTTTCAAAACTGTTGACAAGAAAAAGTTTTACTTGTCGATCGGACTTGGGCCAAAGTTCATATCGACGAGGAGGAGGAGCCAGGAGCAAGGCTAAAGACAAACCAGTTCACTTTAACATGGCATTGACAGATCCAGACAATAATCTTCAATTATTTTGTGTATGCCCAGATGGATAGCTGGATGGTATGACGAAATAGTTGGCTCTATTTATAGATTGATACTAGCATGCCTTGGCTCTGGCTGTGAGTGGAAAAAGGGCAAAAAGGAAAAAGATGGAAAATGCATTTGATAGAGAAGCATTGTCAGGACAAGTTATGATTTCTGTTCTTTCCAGGCGTTCTTTTTTTTTGTTGCTGAGCTCAGCAGAATATTAACAAAGACTAGAAAAGTTCTCAACAGTTTGGTCATGCCCTGCCAAATGTGTATGACCAGAGGGCATATTGGTTTTGTGAAAGAAAATGATAAAGTCTGGAAAGTGTTTCTGTCATGGATTATTAGATATCTGTTGGAATACTCTAAGTGACCCCCGAGTTTAATTTTAAAGAAGTTTAGGAGTTATGAGCAGAATGAGTAAGGCAGGTCTTGAGAGTTTTCCAATAAAGATAATCTTTGGGATCCCTGAGCTCATGAGTTCTGAGCAGAACAACTTAGGAGAGTCTTGAGATTTCCTCCAGGAATTTCATTCCTGAGAATTTCTGTTGAGATAATCTTTGGGACCCCCGAGTTTCATTTTGAAGGGCTAAGAAGTTCAACAGTTATGAGCAGATTGACTAAGGAGAGTCTTTAGGTTTCTAATAAAATTTCACTCGTGAGAATTTCTGTTAAAATTTCTGATAATCTAAGTGATCCCAGAGTTTCGTCTTAATCTCAGTAAAGAAGATCTTAAGATTTTCCCAACTTGAAATCCCCCATAGAGTTGTAGAACTTTTAGGGGTCTGTTAGGATAATCCTTGAGATTCTCGAGTTATAAAGGGCTTAAGAAGTTCAGAAGTTATGAGAATGAGTAAGGAAGGTCTTGGGATATAAAACGAAAGGGTATTTAGTTTTGATTGAAGCTCACTTGTCAGTGGACTCTTCACTTGTCAATAGTTGTTCCTGAGAGATATAGATGGACACAGAGTAGACCAACCGACTGAGATAGACAGAGAGACAGAGAGACAGCGAGAGCCACGTAATGACAATTCGACTATAGAGAATCGTATACTCAGCTATATGCCCTTCGCCTTCGGTTTGTGCAGTTTTATGTCCTGTCATTTCGGTGCCGAAAATAATCATTGTTCAATACCGGAAACTATTCAATTTCCGCTTGGCATGAGACGTACACATTCATACAATACAATACACCCAAACCGACAGAGAGAGAGAGAGAGGAAGGGAAGGCAGAGTAGACTAGGCTTTAGCTAGATGGAATGGGATGGGTTACACTACAGTACAGTTCAGTACAGTGCAAAACAGGACAAGACAAGACAAGGCAAGACAAGACAAGGCCAACCACAGTTGCCATCATTTCCCTTTGCCGCCGACTTTTATATTTCCTCTAACCTGTACTGTTTTTTGGTTGCCTGTTTTCGGCTGTGGTGCCAATTTCCTGGCATTGTATTTTGCTCTTATCCATCCTCTTTCCATCCAGACAAAACAAAATGAAAAGATTTAACAATGAAGCTGCCCTCTCTTCGCTGCATTTGCCGGGAATTCTTGAAATTCTCGAAATTGCTTTGGATTCTGTATGTTTCTCTGAGTGTCTCTCTCTGTGTGTGTGTTTAGCATCACCTTGGCATCCTTATCAAGAAGGCCAAAAAAAAGGTGCTACGATTGCTGTGTTAATTGAAAGTTTTTGTGACACGAATATTTTTGCCAAAGCTTAGGAAACCTGCTTTGCCTTGTTTGCCAAAGCTTCGGATAGTTTCTTCCCCCTAAAGCAATCTGTCCCTGTCTTTAGTAGGGCTTCCCAGTTAGCAAGTGGCTTATTAAAAGATTTCCCAAGCTCTTTTAGTTAACTAGAAAAGTGTCATAATTATAAATCTTGAGTAAAGCACAGTCATCTTAGACTATGATTTTGCTTTTTATATATTTCTGATGAAGTATTAAATTTTATAGGATATTGCATGGAGAATCCGTATGCTATCATTTACCCTGCGAGTTGGGGACCTGGTCTAAGCCAAAACCAATAAAGTACAGTTATCAGTTTGGCTCTTCATAAATTTCATGATACTCATAAAAAGTACAGGTGGTGCCATGTGCAAGGGTATTTAGTTCTCTCTCTAGCCCTTTCTCTCTCTCTCTCTCTCTCTCTATCTCGCTCTCTCTCTCTAGCTCTCTCTCTCTCTAGCTCTCTCTCTCTCTCTAGCTCTAGCTCTCTCTCTCTCTCTCTCTCTCTAGCTCTAGCTCTCTCTCTCTCTCTAGCTCTAGCTCTCTCTCTCTCTCTCTCTCTCTCTCTCTAGCTCTCTCTCTCTCTCTCTAGCTCTCTCTCTCTCTAGCTCTCTCTCTCTAGCTCTCTCTCTCTCTCTCTCTCTAGCTCTCTCTCTCTCTCTCTCTAGCTCTCTCGCTCTTTAGCTCTCTCTCTCTATCTCTCTCTCTCTCTATCTCTCTCTCTCTCTCTCTCTCTCTATCTATCTCTCTCTTTGGAGTCCTTTAGCTTCAGCTCTCTGGGGAATCCCAGTCACTTAGTAGTTGGTGACCTAGTCTAACTCTGGTCTATTCAAGTACAGTCGCTTACCTTACTTTTGCCCGTAAAGGCTTTTCTATAAAAGTACAGTCATCATGTGGAGTATCTTTCTGTATCTCCAAAAACTCAATTAGAAAAAAAACGGTACAGTTTTCTCTGCATAAATTTAATCAAAAGTATAGTCTCACTTGAATTGCTATTATGTAAGAGAACTCCAAAAAGTACAGTCTCTCTTTAGTTCCTACACAAATCACTTAGAGTGTTTAACGCCTTAAAGATCTTTCAAGAGCTTAGAGTTTAGCTTGTTAAAAATTTAGATAGCCTATAAAAAGGACTGAACAAAGTACAGTCTCCCTCTCTCTCTTAACTTGGCTTTCAAAATATACCTTTCAATTAGTTATGAGCTTATTCTTATAAGCTTTTTCAAGAGCTTGACTAAATGTATGCCAAACTCTTCTACGTTTCAGAATGAATCTTAAAAAAGTACAGTCACCACAGAGTGTTGATAATTTTGTATTCAATTACTCGTCTTAATCTAGTTGTAATCTGCCCCCACTCAGCTCTCTGAGTGACTTATTGTTCCACATAACCTAACATTTTGTAAACAACTGTACTCAATGTGTCTTTTCAATTGCAGACTCACTTGCCCATTTCCTTCTTTTTTTACCGTCATCGTTGTCGTCGTCGGTGTTGTTGTTGTTGTTGTTTATCTCAGGATTAACAAGATTCTTTATTTGTTGACTACATCGAAAGATACATGTGTGTGTGTGGGGGGGTGGAATATATCTTCTGGCCTTGCATAGTTTTGTCGGTGTGGCATTTGTTACCTGTTACAATTCGTTAGCTATTCCATATAATAAAATGCTTAGGCCATCAATCAATTGTAGTCACTAAATTATTTATTGAAGAAAACTTGGCCGGAAACGAAAAATGCCAGCAGCGGAAGCCCATGAACAATGTGCAAAATGTCAAATAAGAAAAGAAACAAATTTACTTCACCCGCTGTTTTCATTTCCTTTTCAATTTCACTTGGCAACTTCAAAGGTTTTTAAAGAAAATGGAAAAAATGCTTTACCCCTTTTCGAAAGGGTTTCTGCCATTTTGTCTGTCTAATTAAATCTTTAAGATTCTCCCTTCCCCCCCGAGGATAGAGAAATGTTTGGCCTAATGGAAATGTTGTCATCATAAAAATGTCTTTTTTACTAGCAAAAAAATACACACGCACATGGATACTCGGGGTATGTTGTAATTGTAGTGGTTAGCCCTTGTTAATGGTGATGTGAGTTTTGTGCCCAACGAACCAGGAGATGAAAATAAAACAGAACCCCCAGACCCCAAGCCGAACCCAGCCCAGAGAGAAAGGCATAGGCAACCATCCGATAATTCCGGTGCCGAGAGTTTGGGCTACTCAAACACTTTGACTGATTTTTATATCTATATATGTGTGTGTAAGTGTGTGTGTGTATGTGTGTGTGTGTGTTTCTTTTGGTCACTTTGCTGCATCAGCGGGTTAAGTGGTCTCAACTGAGCCCGGGCCACTAACCATCATTGTTTGCTGTATTTAAGATTCATTTGTTTCTGGGGCCACTCACTCTGGCCAAAGTGTGGAGCCGGGTCGAGAGAGTGTTGACTGTGGCATAAAGTTTTCATCAACCTTGTTTGGCGTCGGCTTTCCGAGTGTGTGGGTGTTCTTGATTTTTTTTTTTTTAGTAGACCGACTGACAACTTTTCGACATATTTGTACTTTGGGCCAGCAGCAGCTGGCATTGCTCTGTGGGGAGACATTTAAACTTGTGCCAGATAATCATCATCAGCCAGAGCAAACCAACAATAACAACAACGACAATGCTTTTGATTCAACTTGAAGTTGACTCTTTCTGCTTTCTTAAACTTGACTTTACTTTAGATACTCTTCACACTTGAAAGTATCTATTAAATTTTACTAAAAAGCTGGAAAATAGAAAGGAAATTTGAGAGTCTCAGGTGTTTTATTTGGCTTAGGAAACTTGGGGAATTTCTTCTAGGCTTTTCGGTCATTTTGGATAAAAAGTTACTGTACTTTATCCATAAAATAATGAAAATTATCTGGAAAGTGTCAGAAGATCTCTTTTATATATTTTGTGTTTATTCCAACAAGTTTAAGTTGATTAGAAAAGAATACCGAAAAGAGAGTAGGAAATTTAAATAATTTAGGGAAATACTAAGTGATAACTTGGGATCTCTTAGATATCTGGTATAGGGGAACTGAAGGAAAGAAGGAAGAAGAAAAGTTAATAAATGTGAGAAAGCAATGAAAAATATTTTGGAAGCCTCAAAAGGTTTATTGAATAAATGGAAATAGACAGAATATAGTTGGAGCTAAAGAGAACGAAAGGTTAAAGATATATCGACTAGTTTAAAAGATCTCATCAATAAAAATATTACAAAAATCTTTGGGGAAACATATAAAGATCTAGGGAACCTTAATAGTGGTCCTCAATAGGGAGCCTCAATAGGGAGCCTCTATAGGGAGCGTCATATCTGAAATTAGAAATAGATAAATTATAACTCGAGCTAAAGAGAAAGAAAGCCAAATGGACTTGAGTATAAGAATTAGAATTTCTATAAGAATTCAGACAAACTAAATATATCTTGAGAATTCTAATAGTCTTGAGAAGTAGCTGAAATATAAACAAAGCTCCTCTCAACTTTAAAGGAACATAAGTACGAAGAAAAGTCAAGGAAACAATGAACAAATTTGAAGGAATGCCACAGATCTATAGATCTGATTTAACAAACTTTATCAACATGGAAAAAGACAGAAGAAATTTTGAGTATAAAATAAGTTTTGAAAAAGATCTCGGGATGCCTTTGAAAGGTTTCAGAGAATACCAGATTAAGACTCTTCCAGGCAAGCTAAAGAATTGATTTGATTTGCAAAAGAACTACTTCAAACTTGATGGATTTAATCCCTTGTAAAGACCAAGAAAAAAAAGGTATTTCGTATCCTGAGTATGTGTAAATCTTGAGTGTGTCGGCTGACTCCAAAGTTGCCTCCTTCTCCACCTTCTCTAAATTGTGTGCAACTTGGGTATTTACATTGTTATATAAACTCACTCTCGAAGAGAAGAAGAGAATTTATATCAAAATATACTTAACAATAAAATGAACATAAATGCCACAATAACGAAAATGTTGAAAGTCAGCATTCCCCAATGGCTTAAAAGTAGCCAATAAATGCTGAGAAAAAATAAAATAAAAATGTTTAAGAAAATCTTAAGCTTCCAGACATTCGGTCGTCGTCGTCGTTGTCTTCTTTAGAAAAGTTTATCACTGACTAACTTTAAGATGTTTAATAATTTCAGTGTGTCTATGCGGGTATTGCCAGACCGAAAAGGGTTCTTCGATCCAAAAGCAAAAAAGGTTACAACAAAATTTTTCGCTGACTTTTCGGTTACTTGGAAAGTGCTTATAATGATTTGTTGTAATCTGTTTTATTTCTCCTAGGCTTTTTGCCCCAGATTATTATCTATGTTATGGCTCGGCGTAAATGGGATGATACCCTTGATAATTTAAGGGCTTTAAGATTTGCCTGGCCCTGCCCAGGCAATTCAATTAACCAAACCAATTCGACTTTTAATTTATCGCATCAAGCTAAGAATTTGCTTATGGAATTTTCTTGCTTTCAACAATTGAAGTGCAAATATTTCGACTGGAATCAATTGATTTGCTAAGGAGGAGAGGGAGGGAGGGTTGGTAGCAACAAGTCGGATTACTTACAATTTCCGTAGTTGTTTACGGTTTGACTGAGAGAGAGAGATGCCTTCTTTAATCCGTCATCAATTAACAAATCAAAACAGTCAAAGGAAGTGGCTGTGAATACAATCCGTTTAATATAAAAACCTCTTAATTATGAGCTTATGGGTAAGCAGCAGCATTCAATTAAATCAATTTAATCACTTGATAATAAAGCGAGAAATTCAATTAATTGCTCTTTGGTTGACTTCAAAGGCGTTGGCTCAAATTGATTGAAATTATTCAACACTGACTGGTTTCTTAGATTCTTAGGTTCTGTACTCAAAAGGGAAATAGACTGCAAAAGTTTAGACAGACAGGACTGTACTTTACTGGGTTTTTAAAATGAGAGTTGGTAGACTTCATTAGGGGCTTAGCTGAAAACATGACTGTACTTTCTGTAAATTTAGTTTAGACTTCTCTCACCTTAACTGGATTTTAAACCACTCAAATAAAGTGATTCTAAGATTGAGATTGAGGGACCCAACTGTACTCTCTGTGAGATTCACTTTGAAGGTTGACTGGAGCTTTTAAGATAAACTAATTTTGAAGGGTAGGACTGTACTTTTCTGGGTCCTTTAAACAGAAGTTTTCAATCTTTGGTAGTCTGGATAAAAGAGAGACCTGGCTGTACTTTCCTTAACCGTGAAATATAGGTTTCGATTAGACTTCTCCCACACTGAAAAATTGCCCGACTTAACTGGATTTGAAACCCTTTAAAATTAAGTGATTCTTAGGAGCAACTGTACTTTCTTAAAACTCGAATTTAATGAAGATTCCTAAGATCGAAAGAAGATTCCCTATCGAAACAATGCTTCCAGGAGTCACAGAAGAAAGGCTGCATAAGTTATGTAATTTTTGATTTCAAAAAATCGAAATATATTTCCGAATTTTCATTCAGACTTCCCATTTGGAGTCTAGCAAAAATGTTGTTTGCCCTGCAAGCCTTTTGTGTATTTCTGTTCCCTCAAAACTTGTTTTCATTTTTATGGCAAGACATTCAATGGTAATGCCCCCCCACCCGAAAATGTAAAAGAGAACCTTCTACAGCCAGGGTTCTGGCTGTTCTGTAATTTACTGATTACTAAATGCAGTTGCATGCCACATCTGGAATATCTATGGCAGCTGGTGCTGCCTCTACTGTTTGCTTCTACACTGCATTCAGCATACATTTTGGTGCTTTTGGTAGCAACCACGTCCTTTCACTAACCTTATGCAATGAATTCAATTACCGTAGATCCGTAAGAATGCCTCTGACACTGCCACAACTACCGATGATGGCGCTGATGTCGAGCTGCTGCCTTCCTTGCCCTGTCTGCCTGACTAACTGGCTGGCTGGTTATCTCAGCATATGCACAGAGAAGTTGTTATGGTAACTGAAATTGCATTGCACAAATTACGACTTTCTCCATAAAATGTACAGACAAAAAAGACTATAATAGACCAAAAAAAAAAAACATATACCCGAATGAGCGCAATGAAAATGGCCAACTCATGAATATAAACAAAGAGGCGGGCATTTTGAAATATGTTCGAAACCAGTCGAGTTGAGTTCAACTCATTTTAATATAAATAACTAAAATACCAAAACAAATTGGATAATGAATGTAAAATGCAAAAGATTGCCCAGGAATCTCTTTATGAATTCAATAAATTAATTGATTTATTTTTTCCCTTTTGGAATTTCTTGCATATTTTCTTGAATTCCCAATTAAAATGATTTCTTTTGTGGTTAATAATTTGTGAAATTCCTAAATTCTTAAGCTGAAAATACCAAAGATTTGATAGTCTTAAATTGTCCAAAGCAGCCTAAGGAAATCTCCATAAAAAAAATAATTGAAATGTTTTGATTGAAAAATTGTTGACAGCAAAAAAAAAAAAAAAAAAAAAATGGTGATGATTATTGAAATGTTCTCTTCGACCAAGGAATTATTTCAAAATTGCTTATTTCATATGCAAATAGAGAACAGATGGTCTCCTTCTCTCTCTCTCTCTCTCTCTCTCTGTCTCTGTCTCTCTGGGTTTATGTGTGTGCTTGCCAGCTTAAAAGGAAGTCAACCATAAATCATATTTCCATTGCCTAACCACTTTCAAACAGTTTTGGGCAGAAAGCAGAGGCCACCCCCCCCAAAAATAATGCCATCTATCAGGACACCACACACATACAGACACACAAGCAAACTAGTCACCTATTGAAATAGTCAGAATCGCCATAATTCTCAGCCATAACCACCGCCATCATTATCAAGGTCTGTCATGGCCATATTAAATCAATTAAATTCCTTAGACTAGCAAAAATAATTTGCATTGATTTCTAACCAAAGCAATAATACTCTTTATATTTGGAGACCCCCCCCCCCCCCCCCTACCCCCAAAAGAATACAAATATATATATATAGAGTGATAGAGAGAGGGTTACGTCGGTCTTCATAATTGTTTCATTTTTAGTTGAACTTGACATTTCGGTTTTCCATAAAAAGAAATACTCTAAATTGGTTTGAGGAATATCTTCGATATTTTTCTAAAGATTTATATAGACCCCTATATGTACTATCTGGTACGATCTGGTTCGGTCTTCTCTATCATATAATTACTATATGTATAAGCCGAAATCCAGTATTTATTTAGGGGATCTAAGTCAAATGAAATATTTCAATTTCTTAGACAAAAACCCAGTTTGATTTGGATCGGTCTGCCATATCATATAGACCCAAATCGGTCCTAGAATTATCCAGAGATATCTCTCCTAATTATTTAAGGATCTAAATCAAATGAAATATTTCAGTTTCTTAGATAAAAATCCAGTTTGATTTGGATAGGTCTGCTATGCCATATAATCCCTATATAAGGCCAAATCGATCTTTTGTATATTTACAGTATTTTTTTTTAGGGTTCTTAGTCAAATTAAATATTTCATTTTCTTAGTTAAAAGCACACATTTCTACTGAGTTTGATTTGGATCGGTCTGCCATATCATATAGACCCAAATCGGTCCTAGAATTACCCAGAGATAACTCACCTAATTTTTCAAGGATCTCAAACAAATGAAATATTTTACTTTATTAAAAACAGAAACACTTGTGTACCGAGTTTCATAACGTTTGGCTAAATATATTTTCATACAAGCTCAAATTGGTTTTAGGGATAACTCCACTAGTTAGAGACCCATCTCATTCAAATTTAATATATAGAATAAGTGAAGAGAGTCACATGTATATACCAAATTTCACCTGGATCGAAGCATTATATCAGGCAAATCTAAGTCGGGAACTTTTGGGAAATTTTAAATAAAAATTAATATTTCAAAAATTTCCCAAAGATATTAAGGAACTTAGGATTATTTTATAATTCTTTGATTCACTTAGACTGCTGGCAGAACCAACATAAGCTTCCTCATCTTTCCCATTAATTTTGAAAAGTTTGTCTTCTTGAAATAAGAAGAAGAAGAAGAAGAAAGAAATTAATTAAACAATTTTCTCGTTTTGTGTCTTTAAATTTGCCAAGTTTTCCTATAAGTTTTTTTTCATGGCCGCAAATAAAATTATTGAACTTGGGCATTTTTCTTCTTCTTCTTCTTTTTTTTCTACTTCACAGAAACAGTTTGTTTGTTGTTGTTGTTGTTTGTTTATATAGTTCAAGAGTTGAAAACTTAATGAGGCAAATAAAGTTGTTTTGCTTCATCGTCGTTGTCGTCTTCTTCTTCTTCTTGTTGTTGGTCGTGTATGCCGTCGTGTTCGTGCCTGAATTTTCGTGACTGGGGGAAAAAAACATCATCAATTTAATTTCGAATTGCTGCTGCTGAATTGTTGAGCTAATTGCAGAATAATTGATTTGGATTTTGATTGGTTGCCTTTTTCGTATCGACAAAATTTTAGTTTGCTTTTTTTTTTGTCCTTGATCCTTGGAAAGCTTTAAAATGAATATGCGTTTGGTTGGCCCCCAAAAAAAAACATTTTTTTTTTTTTTTTTTTGCAAATTTTATGATATCAGTTTTTGGTCTTTGGGGACTGCTTGGGGTTTATTTTTTTATTTTTTATATTTTATTTGACTTTGGTTTTATCGCGTCGGCTTGCGTTAACCGCAGGGCCAAGCTGCTCCCAAAGCTAAAAAAAAAAATCCAACACTTTTTTGGTGGGGCAAGTTTTTTCTTCTTCTTCTTAATGCTGATTTTGTGTTTCAAAAAAACGTAGAGAAAGAGGCATGTCCCGTCTCTTGTTATTTTATTTGTTGACTCAACTTTTCATAGAACATTAAAAAAAAAAAAAGGACGCTCAGCCGTGCCTCGAGGCATTTATCAATGGACCTTCATAATGCAGCAACAAAACACATTTTGAAATATTCATAAATATTTCTACTAGATGATGCGTGTCTTTTGCCTTGAACCAGCCAACTGGGCAGGTCCTGCCCTAGCCTGGCCTAGCCTGGCCTAGTCAAACCGTCAATGAATACACAAAAGGAAAGCCCCCCCGCCAAACTCATAAAAACCAAAGCCCATAAACAGACACAAGATATAGAAACATAAAGACTTAACAAGTCGGCTCAACCCAAAAAAACTGAAACCTTCAACGAACTGAAGATGCTCTGACTTTTATTTGTCGTAGCTATGGTAACCATTCCCCTAAGATCTGGTGATGTTAACTGGTACCACTTGAATTCCTTAGAGATATTTCAGACTGCGGGAACTCAGAGTTCTTGAGATTTTTAAGAACGTGAGCCTTGATATCTGTTGGGCTTAGCGGCTCAATGAAACTTTCCTTATTTATCTGAATTTACATATGTGAGAAGTTCATTGATTTTTGCTGATTCCATGATAACTGAAAGAGTTATCTTGGAAGCAAATCCTTTGAGTTTTCTTAGGATGATTCACTTCTTCAGATGGCTAAGTCTTGGGGTTCCTGACTTCGCAGAGATTATAAATGGGCCAAGTCAAACTAAATATATTAATTCCATTGGTTCTGTCTATCTTTTAAGGAAAGTAAAGTATTCCTTATATAACTGAGGACATAACTAATTATGTTGAACTCATAAGATCTAACAGGGTTATCGGAAGTTAAGACATGGACGATATGTCTGAGAACTCAACTAATTTTTGTAAATTTATATGATCTGACTGGTTTGCCGGAAGTCAAAAAATGGTTAATATAGCTGGAACTTATAATGAACTAAGAATTTATATGATCTGCCTGGGTTGTCGGAAGTTAAGACATAGACGATATGTCTGAGATTTCAACTAATTTTAGTAAATTTATATGATCTGCCTGGGTTGTCTGAAGCTAGGATATGGCTAATATATCTGAGAACTCAACCAATCATATGAAATGACTGGGGTATAAGCACTCCGGACTCTATACCATTTCAAGGTCCCTGGTATATCAACCCTTCAGATCTTATCCATTTATTAAATCTTTGTACAATTTTTATGGCAATAGAAAAATTCCCTGAGCATATAGCTT
The DNA here is from genome assembly GCA_037075145.1 of Scaptodrosophila latifasciaeformis. Classification (NCBI taxonomy): domain Eukaryota; kingdom Metazoa; phylum Arthropoda; class Insecta; order Diptera; family Drosophilidae; genus Scaptodrosophila; species Scaptodrosophila latifasciaeformis. The sequence goes on from JBAMCM010000073.1 coordinate 6,486,209, forward strand.
TGAGCTCCCCAGAGTTTCTGAGAATTTCAAAATTTGTTAACGGACTTTCTCGAGGGTATTTTCAGAAAGGAACCCAACAAGTTGCTTTCCTGTTCCTGTTCGAAGGGAGCCAACGTAAGCTTTCATAAAAAAAAGCGTAGTCAACGCAAAACAAAAAATAAAAGAAGAGGTGGACAATGAGTGGCATAGGAGGGGAGTGGAGCGGGGAAACTTAAGGGGAGGGGGTGGGGTGGAGGGGGGTGGTGCTGGTTGAAGTGAATAAATTCCCTATTCACAACGTCATTTTAAGTGGCTCGGAAATGACCCGTTGGCTATTTTCTATACTATTGAAAGGGCTTGGCTGGGTCAGTATCAAAACAATAATAACAACAACAACAACAACAACAACAACAACAACAAGCTTAACGAGTCAGGACATGAAGCAAGGCAATTGAAGGATATATCCCGCATAGGAGAGAGATATCCCTTAAGCATACTCAAATGTGAGAGGCAAAATAAACTGACCAACTAATTGAACCTTTCTATTTCTCTGAGTGGGTGTCTGTGTGTGTGTGTGTGTGTTTGTGTGTGTGTGAGGCGTGTCACAATTTGCCTGGACCTCCTATCGCTTAATTGCAATGACTCAGTGACTTTAATGTTTCTGCATTGATAACCAGAATATTGCCCAGCGCTCAGTCTCTGTCATCTCTATATGGACACACACACACTTATACACACACACACTTACACACGCACAGTCATAAGGCATATAATCACTTTGGTGGCTTTTATTTCGGATTATGGTGCACTTGTGGTGACATAAATGCTCTGCTCTTTCGCCTTCTTCGACTTTTTCATCAACGTATTTCTCAGTTCTCTTCTTCTTCTTCTTGTTACACACACACACACACACACACACACACACGCACGCACGCCTTTCGAGCCTCTGTTTATTCCCAGTTTATTGCTATGCTCCGCTTCTGCTTTACCTTCCTCCACGTTGCGTGTGTGTGTGAGTGTTTTTCTTCTTCTTCTTCTTACTCTCCCTGGTCTTCTGTTAGAGTGTGTATGTGTGTGTGTGTGTGTGTGTCCATTTTTTGTGGGCGTGTGTAAAATAGCAAAAATGTGTTTTTCTTTCATTTTCATGAAATTTATGGCCTGCTCAGAAACAGCCAACGGTAACGGCAAAATTCATTATAGCTGCCTTCTCTCTTTAAACGAGGGAGTAAGTAAAAAAACAAAAACAACAACAACAAAAAACACGAAAGAAAAAAAATATAAGCGAAACCAAAAAAAAAAAAGTGAGAGAGTCAGCGCAAAAGAGAGTCGGAGGGGTTAAAGCCTTCCGCCTTCTAACGAGTCCGCTTTGAGCTTTGGCCATTTTTATGTAAATAATAAAATCTGTTGAAAAATCCAACCTAAACGAATTTTTATATACTCTCTTCTTCTTCTTTACTCTTTCACCCGAAGGGGTTCAGTTAAATCTCCGCTGGAAATTGAGAAATTTTGAATTTAGCAAAATGTTTCCGATTTTTTTTTTGAGGTTTAAAAAAAATGAAATAAAATTTTTTTTTTAATTTAATCAAATTTTATATTGAAGAATTTTTTTATTTAATTAAAATTTATTTTGAAAATTTAAAAATTAAAAAAATCAAATTTAATTCTGAAGATTTTTTTTTTTATTTAATTAAAATTAATTTTGAAAAATTAAAAAGAAGAACATTTATTTTAGCCCCACTAATTTTCCCAACTATTTTTGATTCAGCAAGTATTTTCAACTCAAACTTTTTAAATTAAAAAAAAAAAATTATTTTTTTTATTATTTTTTGTTTTATAATTTTTTATTTTTATTTCTTCTATATATTTTCGTGTATTTTTTTAGGCTGATTCAGCAACAATTTTTAACTCAAATTTTAAAATCTTTTTTTAATTATTTTTTTTAAATTATTTTTTTAATTATTTTTATTTTTTCTATATATTTTCGTATATTTTTTAGGCTGACTCAGCAACAATTTTTGACTCAAATTAATTTTTTTTTCTTTTTAATTATTTTTTTTTAAATAATATTTTTTTTATTATTATCATTTTTTAATTCTTCCATATATTTTCGTATATATATATTTTTTTTTTAAATAATTCTAATTTTATTATTTTAATAATTTTTTTTTATTTTGATTTTTATTATTTGCCATAATTTTTTTTTATATGAGTGTAATTTTTTATTTTAAGCTTAGATTTAATTTTATTTTGCTTTCAATTTAAATCCACAATTTTCAAAATTAAAAAATTTCCACCTCTTTGGAATCTCTTCTACCAAAGCAAAGTACTCCTTTTGATTTGCTCTAGCCCAAAAACATTTTTATGTGAGCACGCAACAAAAACTGCCCTGGAAACCGAGAAAAAATTCTAAAAATAAAAATCAAAAAAAAAAAAAAAAAGTAAGAAGAAGAGAAAGCAGAAACCCGCAATAACCACTTTGGGCCACATAGTCCCATTACAGGCAAATGCTCAAAAACGACAAGTACACGATTCCGAAAGTAATCTTTCGGTTTACATTGGAGACCCAACTGAGATGGCAAAAAGTTTTTTTCTTTTCTTTTAAATATAAAATTAACTTATTAAATAATAAAAAAAAAAAACTTGGTACTTTGGGATTAAAAAATTTAAGAGATTTAAAAAATTTTGGATTTTGTCAAATCAAAACAAAGGCGAAATTCTAGCAAATCAAATTAAAATCGATTTGAGGAGCTGCAAATGATTGTCTCAGCTAGCCTAGCCTAGCAATGAGAGTGAGGGAGTAGGCACTAAGTGTGCGAGTTGCTTGGTCACAGCGAAAGAAGTAGCAAAGGCAAAAGAATGAAGGCGTCGGCAGAGCAACGGTGCCAGGTGACGCCGCTCTCAGTGTGTACAAAAGATCATTAGACGGACAAAAGGTGGCGGCTATTTTTTTTTTTTTTTTCCTTTTTTGAATTCAAATTATTTTCTTCTTCTGCCGAAAACGTATTAAATTTCTTGACCTGTGACAAGCGCACATAACCTGGTGAATAAAATTAGTTTAAATCAATATTAAATTAACACAAACGAGCAATTTCCGTCAAGAATAATTAAAAGCTGAATTATAGTAAAATTTTTAATAGAATTGTTGGAATTTTTTGTCTATGATTAAATGAAATTTGATTTATGAAAAAAAAGAAATTAAAATTTCTTAATCTGAATAAAAAGAAAAATTAGGAAAAAAAATCTCTCAAAAAAAAAAATAATAATAATAATAAATAGATTGGGAAAGAAGAAAATTTTTATTTTATTTTATGAATTCAAAAATCTCAAAAAAAAAAAAAAATAATAAATAAATTTAGAAAGATTCATGAATCTCAAAAAAAAAAGAAGAAAAGAAATGAGAAAGAAGAAAATTTTAATTTGGATTCATTAATCTCAAATTCTAAAAAAAAAAAAAATAAAAGAATCTGAGAAAGCAAAAAATTTTATTTTTTTTAATGAATTTCAAAATCTCAAAAAATTAAAAAAAAAAATTCTATTGGAAAAGAAGAAAATTTTAATTTGAATTCGTGAATCTCAAAATTGAGAAAGAAGGAAATCTTAATTTGAATTCATGAATCTCAAATTCTCAAATTCTCAAAAAAAAAAAAAAGGATCTGAAAAAGAAGAATATTCTCATTTTTTTATGATTTTCAAAATCTCAAAAAAAAAACATAAATAAAGAAAATGAAATAAAATTGCCTAATTTTGAGCGCTTTTGTGGGCAACAAGTTTTCTGCTTGATTATTCCAGAGGAAATCTTTGCCTTTTCTTAAAAAGGATTTTCTTTTGTATTATTTCTTCTTCTTCTTCTTCTTAATTTGGTTCGTTTCGGTGTTTAGCGAAAAGATTTAATTGCATTTCCCTTGTGCTTTATTTCATTTCTTATTCATTTATTCATAATGATTCACAAAACGCCTTTTGTGTTACCGCTTTTTTTTTTTTTTTTTTTTTTTTTTGCTAATTAACTGAATTTTTAGGCTGCTGCCTCTTTTGTTTGTGTGTGTGTGTGTGTGTGTGAGAGTATTTTTGAAAATGTCCTGCGATTGTTGCTTTTCACTGTTGATATCGTTTTTTATTGTTCAGACTCAGAAGACCCACAAGAAGGGGCGGCGGCGGGTTTGGTCTGCCTGCCTGCCAACTTTGATGGGTTTCGTTTGGTTTCGTTTTCTTTGTTTCTATTTTTTTTTATGTCTTACAAGTTTGATGGGCTTGTGTTCTTCTTGATGGTCATTAACATTGTCACACCCTTTATATAAAAAGCAAAAATAACAAATAAAAAAAAAAAGCATACAAAATTATTTACCGTGCTTTCTACTTTTTGCTTGTCTTCTTCTCTCTCAAACAAAAGAGTCTCGCCATTCTCCTCCTATAAAAGTCTGCCAAAGAAAAAAAGAAAAACAAAAAAAAACAACAACAACTTTTCTTACCGTTAGGCTAACGGCATTGGCTCGAGTGAGCAGAGGCTGACTGGCTGGTTGTCTGTAATTTCTGCCTTTGCCTGGTCGGCCTGACAGGCTGGCAGGCTGGCAGGCTGCCTTATCGTCTATTGCTCTTTAGTCGCAAATCTTTTTGTTCATTGTTTATTATTGTTTGTATTGTTGTTGATTGTTTTGCTTCCTATGCTTTTGTCATTTGCTGTCAGACTTTTGACAAGTGTGAAATTTTTACTCGTTTCGTTATTCTCGAGCCTTTGCCTTTGCCTCGGTTTGGCTTGGCTTGGCTTGGCTTATTTAGGCAATTAGTTTCATTGTTGTTGTTGTTTTTTGTTGTATGCTGTCAGAAAAAAAAAAAATTAAAATCAATTTTAAGACCACAAAAAGATCTAATCGAATATGTCAACAAATATTTCATATTGAGCTTATAATTAATCGGCTTAATTTTGAGGTTATATTTGAATATTTCCAAATGTCAAATTGAATGCAATTTTTTTATTAAGTGTTTATTTGCTAATGACCGACATTTTGAGTATTGCCACTGCACTTAATTGAGCCATCTTGAGCAAATATGTATAAGCTTTTTAGATTAATTACATTTAATTTTGGTTTATTTTTTGCCCCTTTTTGAATTTTTCGCCCTTCGTGTTGAGTTTTGCTGCATTGCAAGCTGTTCGTTCTATTTTCCATGTTCCCCAGAGTCTCTCTCTCTCTCTCTCTCTGCTTAGATGGGCCAACCTGGCTCTCACTCTCTCGCTTGGATGAAAGCTTTTTTTGTGGCGCGTCATTTGAAATCCTAAGCAAAAACAAGCAAAATAATGTATAATTTATTTATTTTTTTTTTAATAATCAACAGGTGATTAATGGGATCAGTTTATTATTTATTTAGCATTGTAATTAATCATAATTAATTAATATTATCAATTTTTTTTTTTAGCGTGACATTCATTCGAGAGTTTTTATTAAAATTGAAGATTTTAGATTATGACGTGTATGTGTTTGTGTTGGTGTGAGTGAGCGAGCGAGCGGGTCAGTGCTATAAATGCATTAGGCAAATGCTCTCCCATTCTGTCCCAGTCTCCCTTTTGGATTTTGCTACGTTGCCCACGTGTGTTGCTCTCTGCCAGAGAATAATTTTGCTTTACGCTCGCTCTGTTTTGATGTTTCACAAATTCCATTTCGTTTTGTTCGGCTGCTGCTGTTGTTGTAGTTACGCTGTTGCCGCTGTTCTGCTGCTGCTGCCATCGTCGTCGTTTGACTTCGTTATTTCGGCGGCTGCTCTCATGCTGCTTCTGCTGCTGCTGCTGGCGCTGCTGCTGGTGATGAGAGTATTTAATTTTCTGTGTGTTTTGACTTTGGGGTGCCCAAAGTTGACTTTGCCGCGCAAACAGCATGTGTGTGTGGGGTTTCGCTCCCGTCGTCTACGCATTTTGCCGCTGCTAAAAAAACTAAATACCCTTTGTAAATTCCGTGACCACAGAAAAATTAGCGTCTTTGTATTAATAATTTGTACTCGTTCGAAACCAAACCAAACAAAAAAAAAAAAAAAACTATTCCTTTTTTTTATTGTGTTTGTGTGTGTGTGTATTATAAAGTGAAAAAATATATATATACCAATTAAATAAATACGAAATGACTGCCATTTAAAACATTAAATGAAACAGCGCATATAATTTTTTAATTAATTCTAGTGTGTGTGTGTTTTTTTTGCTTACTTTCCAAGGCGCAACAGTTAAAAAAAAAAATTGAAGCAAGAAAAAAAAAGAACATTTCACTCCTCTCTCCCTCTCTCTCTCTCTCCCTTTCTCTCTCACATTCAGCAACCCCAAACATAAACAAAAAAAAGTCAAGAGTCAAAATTTCATCAGCAGACAAAAAACATTTCAGAAGACTTCATTCATTCCAAAAAAAAAAGATTGATTTGTAGATAAAAAATTCTATTTGGAAAATAACAAGAACGCTCTGTAAATATTCAGTGAGGGCGGAGGGGGTAGCCGGGTCGGGGACATGCCAAAGGGGGTCACACAAAAAAAAAGACTCAATTTCAGACTGATTGATATGAAATTTTTGTTTTTCTTCTTCTTCTTCTTTGTTGATTTTTTGGAATGCGAGCTTTGGTCTCATCACCCGCTTTGAGCTTTTCTTGTTCTTTTTTTTTTTTTGAGTCAACATTTGAGATCCTTGAATTACAACAAGAAAGAAAAGTGAGAATTTTTTTTTTTTTTTTTTTTTTTTTTTTTTTTTGGTAGCCAAATTAATTTCGGTTTATTTTCTTTTATTTTTTTTATTTTTTCTGTTGAATTGGCAAAGTTTTTTTTAACTGATTTTTTTTTTTTTGCAAGAATATTTGTGTTAATTTTTTGTTTACATTTTATAATTTTCTTTTTGTCACAAAGTTTCTGCTGATTTTGTAATTATTTTTTGAGAGCAAATTTTTTCTTTGTTTTTAGCAGTTTTTTTTTTTTTTTAAGCTTAAATTTATGCCGAGCTGGCTTTTTTCTGGGTTTCAGAATCTTGAGTCTGCTTTTGTTTTGATTATTTTCTAAGTATTTTTTTTTCTTATATTTGATTTTGCTGCTTTCAATTTTTTGTTAAAAAATTTGTTAAACCATTTTTATTTTTTATAATTTTTATTTTCATATTATTCTTTTTAAATTTTTTTTTCACATTTATTTTAACCTTTGTTTTATTTTATTTTTGTGTAGTTTTTCCAGAGTATTTTATTTGGTAGATTTGGATAAAATTTTTTTTTACGTTAACCATTTTTTTTTTTTTTTTTATAATATTTATTTTAATTTTTTTTTTTTATTTTATTTTTGTGTACTTTTTCAGTGTATTTTATTTTGTAGATTTAGTTAATATTTTTTTAAATTTTTGTTACGATTTTTTTCTGTTGTTTTTTTTACTTCTTAAATTTTGATATAATTTTTTAAAAATATATATAATTTTTTTTATTTTTTTTTTAACAATTTTTTTTTTCTATTCTGCATTTCTTATTTTTTTGCGAAATCTTTTTTTTCAATTTGTTTTTTTTTTTCTTTTGTTAAATTTCAAGTCTGTTGTATTTTAGGTGACTTTGATTTTTTATATTTTATTTTTCGCAGAAAAAAGAGTATATTCATTTTGTTTTATTCTTTTTTGTATTTATTTTTATTTTTTCATTTATTTTAGAAGACTTTGATTATTTATAATTTAATTTTTTTTTTTATATTTTATTTTTCATTTTTATTATTTTATTAATTTTTTTAGGTGACTTTGATTTTTTTATAGTTTAATTTTTACATATTTTTATTTTTATATATTTAATTTTTTTTTTCATTAATTTTTTTTAATTTCATTTATTTTAGGGGACTTTTTTATAATTTAACTTTTTTGTATATTTTATTTTTCATTTTTATTATTTTATAACATTTTTTAGATGACTTTTTTTATTTTGTTAATTTTTTTATTATTATTATTTTTTTTTTTTTTTAGAGGACTTTGATATATTTCATAATTAATTTTAAAATATTATTAATATTTTTTTTTGTATTTATTTTTTTATTTATTTGTTATTTTAAATTTTTTTTAATATATTTTTTCTTATTTTCTTTGTTATATGTCCTAATTTATTTTATTATTATTTTTTATATTTCTTTTTTTTTAAGTTTTTATATTTTTTAATATTTCTTTTTTTTTTTTTTGGTTTTTAACTTTTTTATATATTTTCTCTTTCTCTTCATATTTAGTTTTTTTTTTAATTATTATTTTGTTCAAAAGTCTTATTTGCAGTGTATTTTGTTTCTGCTGATTTTGATAGTTGTGTTTATTTTTTGTTTTGGTTTCGTGTTTTTATTTATTTTCTCGGTTTTACAATTTTTTTTTTTAATTGCTGCGGGCCATGTCCTTGGTGAAGACAGTCAACCTGCCTAGTGCCGCATTGCACCTCAGTTCGCAGTTCGCATCTTCCGAATCCCCCCACCCCAACCCCAACCCCTTTCGGCCCGACCACTTGGCACTCGTTAAGCCATACAGAAATGAACAAGAAGAAGAAAAAAGAAACGTAGCAAAAAATAAATAAAAAAAAAAAAGAAAATACCTAGAGACATTTTACATTTGTTTCTTTGGCAATGACAGCCACGGCATCCGAAAAGTAGACAAATTAATGTAAGCCAAACCGAGCAAGGGAGGAGATGAGAGGGGCAAGAAAAATATTGCGTAGCTGCTTGTCTATTTATATTTAAAATTCAAGTAGTTTCATCTTCTTCTTCTTCTTTTTTTAACCCAAAGTGAAATGGAATTTTCCAAAAAAAAATGAGAGAGAGAGAGTAGGGCCCCCCTTCCCCCCACCGTTGGCCTTGTTTTGATGGTGCCCCTCCCCCCCCCCTCCCCCCATCACATGATTTCTCAATTGATTTAATAATCTATGAAAAGCCCACTCTGCGTATACTTAATAAATCATGCGTCATGTATGACGCGACCAGGCCAATTCTTCTTCTTTATTTTTAGTGATTAAAAATATGTGAAAAAAAAAATTAAAAAACTTAACAAAAAAAAAAGTGAGAAAAAATTTCAAGAAAACTAAAAAAAAAAAAAAAAATGTGCCAGAAAACAACGCCGCTTTTATTGATTGGGGGCATCGGTTTTGTCATCATTTTGGTTGGCATAACGGGCATCACGCTAATTAATAATATCAATTTATCAAATATAATAAGATTAAACGAGAAGGTGGCCAGTGACAGTGTCACGGCCAATGACAATCAAATCAAGGAGCTCAACTATGCCAACAATCATCCCAAAAATATTTATGTCAAATTTTTCAATGCAACCGATCGAAAGCCCCAACAACAACAACAACAACAAGACGAAGAAGAAGATGATATATCAAGTACACCAAAAATATCGGCTGTACTCTGGCGTAAAGATGAGAATTACAATTCACTAAGACCCGATGAATTCACTATGAAAGTTGAAGGAAATTCGAAGAAAGTTCAAAAAAAAGAAAATGGGGAAGAGGAAGATTTGATTAAATTGAAAAATTCGTTGACATTAAATGGTCGGTTGGGAGTTGGGGTCATGCCCTTTGGCGGTTATGGTCCAAATGCAACTAACTCGGGTTTGATTGATTACCAGAAACGTGCACATGTCGTCCAGGTGAGTCCCCCCCTGCCCACCTCTGCCCCTGACACTGACACTGACCTTTTGCCATTTTGCAGAGCAAAGCAAAGCAAGTTGGTATTTGCCATTGTCATGGCTCTTTTCGTTCATTAAAAACAAGAACAAAAAAAAAAAAAAAAAAACCTCAGCCATTTTTTTTTTTTTTTTTGGGAAAAATCCTAGAGACATTTCCACAAACAATTTCCTTTCCAATTGCAATTACCCAAGTGTCGACATATGCGCAATTCCCAAAATGTCCACAATACCGACGAAACATTTCAAGAGACCATTTAACCCACACAAACACACACACACACAGTAGCACACACAAGCTTTTGGGCTCTGCCTTGTGACCTTGATGTGAGGTGGGGTTTGTCTCTTCTTCTATTTTATTCCGAGGCCTAAGGCTCTCGGTTTGAGTCCAAAACGTTTAAAGCCAATTTCTTTGGACTTTTTTTTTTTGCGAACTGAATCAGATCAAATAGATTTCTGTTCTTAAGATTTGTATGGTCAAATCTTAGGTATGATTTAGTGGGGGAAAAAAAGGAGTGTATCAAATATAAAATTTGATCCAGGGCTATACTCGTTTTGTATAGGATAGAGTGAATGGAATTAATATAATTTTTGGCTATATCATTAAATAGGAGTTATTTTTCAACTCTCCTTATAAGTTCTATAAGGTCTAATAGGACTAGTGATTCACTGGGAGAGCTTTAAATTTAGGGACCCCAGAGATATGGTCAATCTGGGGATACCTTCTGAAGGGTCTTCTTTGTCTGGTTCTCTGGGTTAGATTTAGTCTTGAGGAACTCAAGGCTTATCAGTATAACTCGTTGTCTGCTTCTCTAGGATACTACGATAGCTGTAAAATTGAGAAACTCGAGGGATATGGCCAATCTGAAGATACCTTCTGAAGGGTCGATATTGTCGGGTTAGTCGTGTTAGGGAAGCTGGTTGTCTTCTCTGGGATACTATGATAGCTTCAAATTCGAGGGAATCGAGGGATATTCTCAATCTAAGGATACTTTTTGGTGTCTACTCTGTCTCCCCCTCTGTGTTAGACTGGAAACTGTAAGAATTCGAGGGTTGTGGCCAAAATAATCTGTTTAATTCTGAGAATACCTACGATAGCTTAGATTAAGGATCTAAAGGGATAAGGCCGGTCTTAAGGTACCTTTTGGATCTATGTTTTGCTTTCTCTGCTTCTTTGTGTTAGATTCGAAACTTGAAGGTTGTGGCCAATTTGGGCTTACCTGTTGGAGGTCTATGTTGTCTGGTTCTCTGAGTTAGCTTTTGAATAAAGAAATTCGATGGATATGGTCAATCTGGGTTGCCTATGGGGAGGTGTCAGTTGACTATTTCTCTGGGCTATGGAATATGGGGGATATGATCAACTTGAGGATATTTTCAAGGTGTCTATTTTGTCTGCTCTAAAATTGAGGACTTAGAGAGAGAGATGGCCAATCAGGGAATGTATAGTTTTCTGCTACTCTGGGATACTACGATAGCTCTAAAATTGAGGTCATAGAGGGATATGGTCAATCTGGGATACTACGATAGTCTTAAGCTTGAAGAACTCGAGAATTATGGCCAAGCTGGGGATACCTTTTTGGGGGTCTAAATAACCTGGTTCTCTGGGTGGCTACGATAAATGGTAGTTATGGTCAATCTGGGGTCTATCATAGGTCAATCCGGGGATACCTTTTGAGCGAATTAATGTGAATCTCTTCTTTTGAAAAGAGAAAATTATCTATTTTTATTTTGTCCCTTTTGCGCTGTTTAATTTGTTATTGAAATAAAATTAGTTCCTAGAAAAAGGTCAAGGATCTTTTGGAGGGGGGGGGGGGAAACACTTTGACTTTAACAATTTAATAGGCTTTTAAGGACAGAAGAAGACCGACAATCGGTCTCTTCCTGGTCTGCTCCTCTCCAATTTGAGAATGTCAGTGAAGTTGTTGTTGTTCTCAATTTTTCTTGGCTTGATTTATACTTTTCTACCTTTGCCCCATGATGTTTTGGTTTCGATTACGATAACTGCTGCACGGCAGCTAGGTAAAAGCACTTAGAAGTGCTTAAGCTCACTCACCATACCATACCCCACCAACCCATCCTCTCTCCTTCATTGGCTTAGCTAAAGTTTTTTTCTTCTACTTTTTTGAATTGATTTGTTGAACGCGTTTTAGACTTGCAACTTGCCACTTGTGCCACGTGCAACGTGTTTGACTAACTCTTCACATCCCTTCCCACCCTGGCCAACCAGCCACCTACACAGTTTTTATGTGCCAATTTCGGCTTTCGTCTCTTTCCTCGCCGGGGCGAGTTGGTCAAGTGGAAATATTTTGTATTTTGCCAAAGCAAAAATAAATTATACAATTATGGCTAGATTCGGGTCTGAAACCAATTAGAGGCTTAATGAGCTTCGAGCCACCTGAATTTTTGGCGCATCAAATGAAAACCAATTTGGGTCCTTTAAAGGCAAAAAAAAAAAAAACCATAACAAAAAAAATTTTAATTAGGAATCCGTTTAATGATCATTTCGAAAAAGATTCGAGATTTTTATGGATTAACCCAAAGTCACTTCCAATTTAATTAGACTCTCTTAAATAAAAGGAGAGGATATATATAAACAGTGTTGGCTAATGCCTTAAGATTTATCAGATTAAGTCTGACAAAGACTTTGCTGGCCGAGGGTCTTCAAACGATTAAAGACCAAAAGGCAAGTAAAAGAAACTTTCTCCAAGATTGAAGTTCTTCAATTAGCTTTAAAATATATATTAGCCAGTGTTGGTAAATACCAAGAAAATGTTTTATCAAATCAAAAATTGGGAAGCTTGAAAGTTAAGTGAAAAAATCCGCGACACTTTTAAAATGGAAAGAATTTCCTGAGAAACTAAATTAATTTAAATAAAATTAGTTCTGAATCTGTAAATATAGAACAGTGTTGGTAAATGCCAAAACAGCTTTATTTCATTGAAATTGTCTTTAGAGAATTTCACCCTAAAATTTGAGACCTTAAGCTGAGCACGAGATACCTTTCCCTATAACAAAAAGTGAGACAATTTTTGGGGTCTTTGGAACCTTTTTTATCTCAAGAATTTCCTAGAAAATTTGAGACCTTAAGCTGAGCACGAGATGCCTTTCCCTATACCAAAAACTGAGACAACCTTTGGGGTCTTTGAGACCTTCTTTATCTCAAGAATTTCCTATAAAATTTGAGACCTTAAGTTGAGCACGAGATGCCTTTCCCTATACCAAAAACTGAGACAGATTTAGGAGACCTTGAAACCTTCTTTATCTCCTATAAAATTTGAGACCTTAAACTGAGTATAGGGAAGCTTTTCCCTCAGTGTTTGCTTATACCAAAATCAGAGACAGATTTAGGAGTCCTTGAGACCTTTTTTATTTCAAGAATTTCCTAGAAAAATTTCAGTGCAAATCTAATTACTTATTTTTCCACCAACTCAAAAGAGCTTTCACTGCCAAGTCTAAGGACCCTTAAGATCCCGAGAAATTTATATTTATTCGTATATATTTCTTTGATTGAGCTTGAAACTTGAAACTAGTTGATTGGATAAATAAAGAGGAGAAAATGTAATTTTTTTCCATTTCGCAAAGGTCGCAGTGAAACCACTCCAAATCTGAAGTGTACCTGACAAATATCATCTCATATATATATATATATATGGTAGATACGAGCATGTTGTCCTCTCGTGCTCTTTAACCTTTTGGGTTTTTCCTTTTTGAGTTTTGTACTCGGATTTGAGCTTTTGTTTCTTCTGGTTTTTTTTTTTCATTAGGTAAATTCGATTGTGTTACCTTTGGCTTTGACTTGGGCTATCAAGGGCGAAGGTGAACTCCATTGAGTTGATGGCGTCGTGCATATAAGAGTAGCCAATTTAATGACACGACCAACAACACAAAGGATTCATTACCATTCCGAGTGGTCTTTGAATTAGTTAAAGTGATTTGAAGACCATCATCATTTTGAATGTTTTGTCATTCATTTCTGTTTCTGCTGGGACGGCGGCCTTCGAGGGTGCTTAGGTTGTCGGCAACCTTTCAATGTTGACGGCTCAGCTGAAAAGAAAAACGACTGCCAAGGTGCCCAACCGAAGACTTAGACAATGCGCCATTGAACTGACCGTTTGACCACTTTCAGCAAATCAAATAATTTCCAACTAACAAGGCTCACATCGACTGCGAATACCCTTCAACTGTTCATTGTTTTTCTTTTGAAAAGTTCGCAGAAAATGTAGAATGAAAGGCTCTACCGAAACCTTAAGAATTCAGCCTTTCCTTTGAATAAAATTCTCAACAAAAATATAGATTAAATTCTACTAAATCTGAGTATACCCAGCAAACCATAAGAAAAGGCTTTCTTTATGTGGCAGCACAGCCCAACCAACCGAGTTAGTTTGCTTATGTTTAATTCGACCATAGATAGAATGGCTCTCATAAATCTACATACTTTATTTCAATGCTCTAGCTCTCAGGATCTCTGAGATCCAAGCTCTAGTACTTAGGCTCTTAATATCTCTAATATCTAGCTCTAGCTCTCTGAGGTCTAAGCATGGTTTAAGCTCTTAAGATTCTTAGGAATCCTTGCTTTAGTTCTCAAAGTCGCCAGGGTCCAGGATGTGGGTTTCAAGATTCTCAAGGTCTGTGTCGCAGATCTAAACTAATGACTTTAGCTCTTAAGAATCTTGAGATACCAGGTTATATTTAAAGTTTTCAAGTTCTCTAAAATCCCAATTCTTCAATAGCTCTTAATAGCAGGGGCTCCTAGGTTATGGCTCTGGCTTTCAAGATTCCCAAGGCCTATGCAATTGGCTTTTGAGATATCTGAGAACCAAGCTCATGGCTTTCGCTTTGAAGATCTCTGAGGTCCAAGACTAAGGCTCTAGTTTTCAAGATTCCTAAGAGGCTATTGCTTAGGCTTTTAGGAATCCTGAGAACCTGTTTTATGTCTTTCCATATTTGAAGAGGTCCCAGCTTTTAGTTCTAGCTCTCTGCACTATTAGTTCTCTAGATATCTGAGAACTAAGCCTTGAAGAACTCTGAGGTCCAAGTAGACTCCTAAGATCCTAAGTAATGACTTTGGCTTCCAAGAATCCTGAGGTCTTAAGGTCCAGGATTATAGTTCCATCTCTCTAGATCTCTAAGGACTCAGTCCATGCCATCGGTACTCTAAATAACTGAGAACCAAGCTCATGGCTTTAGCTTTGAAGATCTCTGAGGTCCCAGAATATGGCTCTAGTTTTCAAGATTCCTAAGATGCTTGGCTACTGCTTTGGTTTTGAAGAATCCTGAAAGCCTGCTTTCTGGCTTTCTTAATTTAAAGAGGTCCCAGCGTTTAGTTCTAGCTCTCAGATCCCTAAGATCTCAGTCCATGAGTACCAAGCTCATGGCTTTAGCTTCCAAAATCTCTGATTTGGTCTCGGTTTTGCTTGGCTACATTGTTGGCAATTTTAAGGTAATCTGATAAATCTTTAACTGAAGAGTATAAAAAGTAAAAGAAGAAGACAAAGAAGAAGAAGAAGAAGACAAAAAAACATTGGCCACCAACAGAGCGTGAATAAGCATTTCCATTTGAGTAGTGAAAAAAAAGAAAATGGGTAGAAAAAGTCAGCGGAAAAGGTGCTGGCCGAGGTGAAAGGGTTTAGGCCAATTGAAATTGCCCCAACGCGCTCTCTGACATTCACCCACATTTTACTGTTGTTTTTGCTATTGTTGTTGTTGTTGTTGTTATTGTTGTTGTTGTGGCTTTTGCCAGCAATGAAAATTGTTGAGCGTTTCATTGTTAATAGCCAAGGGACAGTTGAAATGACATCGGTGACAGCGACATTGACAACAACAGACAGAAACAATAACAACAACAACAATAACAACAACAGCAACCAGCAAAATGCAACCGAATGAACGGCCTGAGTTGCCCTGGCCTGGCCTGGCCTGGCCTGTTCTGTTCTGGGTTCAACTTGGTTTGGGCCAACTCAATTGGCCTGTTTTGGTTTAGGCTTGGGGGCCTTTTATTTTTTTTATTTTTTTGCGAATTTGAAAATAGATGACATGGCTGAAGTGTTTCCAGCTACCGAATGCCGTTGACAGTTGAGTGTTAAATAGATTAACACACACACACACACACACACACACATGGACACACATACACCCTGGTCTGTTCTAGTTTGACTCAGTTGGGTGGGGGGAGGGGAACTTTATTGGAATTTGCTCAAGCTTATGAGAATTTATGAGAATTTATTTTGAAATGAAAAACTTTACCTGTGAATTTTTTGGTGTTCATCTTTTCATCTTTTCAAATTTATTTTTCGAGTATTCGAAAGTAATCTGAGGTTTCTCGAAACACAAAAACCTGAGAGAAAATATAAACCTCAATTCTTACCTCAACTCTATATTATTTTTATCCAAATAGTCCAAATAGTTTTATGAGAAGAATTGAAGAAAAAAACCTTGAAATTATTTGAATCAATTTTTGCCTAAAAAAAAAAAGGATGGAATTTCTTCAAGTCCTAAAATGTTTTATATTTTGCTTCCAATTAAATTTGAAATGTTAAAATATTTTTGGAAAAAAATTTTAAGCTCTCAAAAATTTTTATTATTAAAATTTTTTCTTGAAAAAATTTAACCCAAATTTTGCTTGAAAAAATTTTAAAATTCTCGGATAAAAATTTTAAGGTCTCAAAAATTTTTAAGATTGCAGTTTTTTTTTTTTTTAATTTGACTCGCAGTTTTATTTAAAAAAATTTAAAGTTCTCGAATAAAAATTTTAAGGTCTCAAAAATTTTTAAGATTTGATTTTTTTTTTGAAAAAAATAGAACCTAATTTTTCTTTAAATTTTGAATTAATTTTGGTAGCTTTTTTCCTATTTTTTTTCTTCCTTTTTTCCTTATTTGGAAAATTATATTCAAAAAGCTTTTTAAGGTAAGAAAAATATTTTGAATTAGAAAATTTTATTCGATTTTGACACAAATTTTTCTTCAGAAAATTTTTTAATTTTTTGAATTAATTTTGGTCTCTTTGATTTCTTTTTCTTTTGTATTGAAATATATTTTTCCTTATTTAAAATTATTCAAAATTTGTTTGAAAAATATTGAAAAGTTTCTTTAAGGTCTCAAAAATATTTTGGATATGAAAATTTTATTCGATTTTGAGTGTAAGTTTTCTTTAAAAAATTTGGAAAATCCTTGAATTAATTGTGATAGCTTTGATTCCCCTGGTTTTTATTAAAGTTTCGAAATATATTTTTCCTTAATTGGAAAAATTCTTGAAAAAATATTTGAAAAACTTCTTGAAGCTTACAAAAATGGAATCCAAAAATTAGGAATTTGTTTTTCTTTAGAAAATTTTTCAAAAATTCAATTTAATTTGGGTTGCCAAAATTCTTGTTGTACTCTCGAAATAGCTAAGGATCGATCCCGAATAACCCAAGATATCTCTTATAATTTGTTAATGGATCAAGGAAATAAAACCTGAACTTGATTGAAAATAACCAAATTATTATTATTCAGTTTTTTAGTATTTTTAAAATAAACAGTTTTGTGTTTGCCCTATTTGTCTGGGTTAAAGTGTTATTTTAATGGGAAATCAGCACCTCAGGTGTTTGGGTGGGCTTCATATACAATTTTTTCTTCTTCTTCTTTTTTTTTAGTATCTCAAAAATAATTTCTCAGGTCTCAGGAGAAGCGGCTGCTTGGTGGTTGGGACCAAGCCAAGCCAAGCCAAGTCAGGCCGGGCCAAGTCAGGCCAGGCCGGGGCAGGCCTGGGACCAAACGTGTCTACGTGACTTTGTCAATTCAGTTATAGTTTTTTATTGCCATCACACACATACACACACATACAGAGATACGCAGAGCGAGTATGTTAGTCTATGGAGAGTGTAACCTATTTTCCAGGGCAACTCGAATGATTTGGTTTTACGAGCTCGAAATGAATAAAGCTCAAAAGTTAAGAAATTTATTGTCCATCTTGGAAATTCGAATCGATAAATCAAAGCAACAAAAACCTAGAAAATATTTTTTAATACAAAATTTTTCCGCAATATTCCAATTTAAAGTTCCGACAACATTTTTATGCTAATGTCAAAAAAATTTTAAAGAAGAAGAAGAGAAACTTTTGTCCTGTCAAAACAAAAGATAAATAAAATGCAAAATATGCGTCGATTTAATTTTGGACTTTCTTGGTCGACTTGAGAAACTTTCTATGCTCTCTCCTCTCTCTCTCTCACACACACTCCCTCTCTCGCTCTGTCTCTGTTTTGGTTGGAAAGTTTTGAGAGACAGGAAAATAGTAAAGTTGGTAAAAGATTCTCCAACAAGTTTTGAGGCCTCAAAAGTTGAACCCTTCACTTTATTTTAAAATACACAAAATTCTTTCCCCTTTCCCCCCAAAAAATAAAGAATTGGCATATCTCATTTGTTTCGTATTCAAAACTAAAAAAAAAGAAAGAGTATTTTATTTTTTTTTTATAAATTCTCTCAAGGTCAGTGAAAAGAGAAATAGAAAAAGAAAAATGCCATGAGAAAAACACATTTATTATTTTATTTTTTATTTTTTATTTTCTGGTTGAAGAAATCTGCATAAACTCCTTAAACCAATTTAACTTTAGTGAAACGACTTAAAGTTTTCCATTGCAATTGTGGCTTTCGCTCTTCATTTTCTCAACAACTTTTACAGACACTTTATATTTTAATAATTTAGAAAGATGATTTGGCAGAAATGCAATGAAATCTGGGGAACCTTTTCAATCCACACCGAAACTGGGCTCAAATCAAGCAAGAGCAACTCTTTTGGTGCCTGCAAAAAGGCCTTGAAATTTCACGAATGAAAAGGACTGCAGAGCAGACCAAAGTCAAGAAAGCAATAAATCTAGGGAAACTCCAAGGAAGCAACTTGCTCAGGCCACAAGATATTTCAGCAGCCAAAATAAACCAGACAATTAGACTACTCTGATTCAATCGACTGGTTCGATTGCAAACTGAAATTGCTAACTTCCAATTGAGCAGAAGAATTTATTTAATAAAAATCAATAACTTTAAACTAAAAGGCCGAATTTGTATAATATTTAAATCGATGTATCTGTGAAAAGTACAGTTGTGCTTGATTTAATTTGACCCGTGTTAAGTACAGTTGTGCTTGATTTAATTTGACCCGTGTAAAGTACAGTTGTGTTTGATTTATGAGTTTAGTATCTATGGATTCCAGCAAGGTACAGTCTCATTGTAAAGTACAGTTGTGCTTGGTTTAATCGAGCCTGTGAAAAGTACAGTTGTGCCTTCTTAAACGTTGTGAAGAGCTTATAAACTGTTTAACTGTACAGTTTTGCTGTACAGACCAAAGTACAGTTGTGCTTTGATTCAAGTTGACCCGTGTAAAGTACAGTTGTGCTTGATTTAATTTGAACTATAAAAAGCAGAGTTCTGTGTTCTTATAAACTGTCTAACCAACAAAAAGTACAGTCTTGCTGTACAGACCAAAGTACAGTTGGGCTTTGACTTGAGAATAAAATATGTATTGAAGATTATTCCTTAACTTGTCTCCTTCTTCTTCTCTCTCCTCTTGCAGATGATGGAGCATGCCTGGCACAATTATAAGCTTTATGCCTGGGGCAAGAATGAGTTGCGTCCGCTCTCCCAGCGACCGCATTCGGGCAGTATTTTCGGACCCTATGACCTGGGCGCCACCATAGTGGATGGCCTGGATACACTCTATATAATGGGCCTGGAGCAGGAATACAAAGAGGGACGCGATTGGATCGAACGCAAATTCACCTTGGACAACATCAGCGCAGATCTGTCCGTCTTTGAGACAAATATACGCTTTGTGGGTGGCATGCTGACCCTGTATGCCTTTACCGGGGATCCGCTCTACAAGGAGAAGGCCCAGCATATTGCTGACAAGCTGCTGCCAGCCTTTCAGACCCCAACTGGCATACCCTATGCCCTGGTCAACACCAAGACAGGCATGGCCAAGAATTATGGCTGGGCCTCGGGCGGCAGTTCCATACTCTCCGAGTTTGGAACCTTACATCTGGAATTTGCCTATCTAAGTGATATCACTGGGAATCCGCTCTACCGAGAGCGAGTCCAGACCATACGACAGGTACTCAAGGAAATCGAGAAACCCAAGGGTCTCTATCCAAATTTCCTGAACCCGAAGACGGGCAAATGGGGGCAATTACATATGTCGTTGGGTGCCCTGGGCGATAGCTTCTATGAGTATCTGCTCAAGGCTTGGCTACAGTCTGGCCAGAATGATGAGGAGGCACGCGAAATGTTTGACGAGGCCATGGTGGCCATAATGGATAAAATGATACGCACCAGTCCCAATGGACTGACCTATGTATCCGATTTAAAATTCGATAGACTCGAGCATAAAATGGATCATCTGGCTTGCTTTTCAGGTGAGAAAGAGCTTTGGTTTTTTATCTTTTCAATTTGGTTTAAACAAAGAATTCTTTTTTTTTTTGTTTTTAGGTGGTCTCTTTGCCTTGGGAGCAGCCACGCGGCAGAATGAGCATGCCGACAAATATATGGAAGTGGGCAAGGGCATAACCAACACCTGCCATGAGAGCTATATACGGGCCCCCACCCAGCTGGGTCCTGAGGCTTTTCGGTTAGTTTAAAATTATGAATTTAATTTTTCGAAATTTTGATTAAAGTTTTTTTGAATAGTTTCAGCGATGCAGCCGAGGCCAGGGCGTTGCGTTCGCAGGAAAAGTATTATATACTCCGGCCGGAGACCTTTGAGAGTTACTTTGTACTCTGGCGGCTCACGCACGATCAAAAGTATCGCGACTGGGGCTGGGAGGCTGTCCAGGCCCTCGAGCAGCATTGTCGAACGCCGCACGGTTATTGCGGCCTCAGAAATGTCTACCAACAGGATCCCCAAAAGGACGATGTCCAGCAGAGCTTCTTCTTGGCCGAGACCCTCAAGGTGAATATTTCCCAATCTTTTGTCTAATTTGGACTTTTTCTTTAACTCTCTTTTTTTTTTTTTTGGCAGTATTTGTATTTGCTTTTCTCGGATGATTCCGTACTGCCATTGGATGAATGGGTCTTCAATACGGAAGCGCATCCGTTGCCCATTAAGGGCGCTAACATTTATTATCGCCAGGCGGCGGTGACGTTACCCGCTCCGAATGCCTCATAAATTCCACAAGCCGACAGCCAAAACATGGCCAAAATTAAATGGTTTTCTTCTCTTCTGTAAAAAAAAATATAATAAAAAATTAACATAAATAGGCACCTTTTATTATTAAAAAAAAAGAAAGAGGAAAAAAATTATATATTTTTTTATATAAGAAAAAAATAGGTTTTTTTTTAAATTTTTTTTTTATTATTTTTAAAAGAATTATTTGTTTATTTTTTAAGTAGTTTAAGCGTATCGACAATTGCACACAACTCACACTGCAAACTAAAAAAAAAAATAATTATAAAAAAAAAATATTCCTTATTTATTTAAAAGTTTCCCAAAAAAAAAAAAATAATAATATTTTACCTCAGAGAACCACAAGTCGCGCAAGGCACAGCCAAAAAAAAATAAAAAAAAAACAAATCAGCTGAAAAAGATTAAAACAAAATCCTTTCAAGGGTATTAAAAAAATAAAAAAAAAAATAATAAAATTCTCACAGAAAATTAAGACACAAAGAGACAGGTAGAGAGGGAGTAAGAATATATATATTCATTCCTTAAGATCTCTTGAAAGATATAGATTTTGTTTAATTTTTTTTTTTCTTCACTTTCTAACAAATCTGGCCAATTTTCAGGGGTCAACAAAAAACGCTTAAATTAAAATTAAAAAATTAAAAAAAAATTTTTTTTTAATTATTTTTAAAAATTTCCAAAAAATTTCAACTTTTTTTTTTTTAAGTCTAAAAAATTGGTACTTAATATTTGGTTGGCGAAAATTAAAATTTCGAAAAAAAAGTTGAATTTATTTTTTTTTTAACAAATTTTTAAAAAAAGGCTGTAAAAAATAAATATCAGATGAATATATTTTTTTAAGTAATATTTTCAATTACATTTTAAGAGAGAAAGCCAAACTAGTTAGAGTTTTTCAAAAAATTCCAAACGAATTAAATTTAAATTTTCAAAAATGTGTTCAAAAAAAAAAAAAAAAGTTTTTCAAAAATATTTGAATTTTTTTTTTTTTTTTTAATTAATTTATTTGTTGTCCCCTTTTAATTGACAGATTTTTTGGGCAAATGATTGATGCGTTTAAGAATTCAGATATTAAAAAAAATAATTAATTAATTAATTATTTAATTAAGTATGCTAATTAATTAAAAATTAATTCTAGTTAAAATATATTTAAAAGAAAATAAAAAAAAAACATAGATATTTTGTATATATATATTAATATATATGTTCAAGCAATAAGTAATGATATTTGTAAACACACACATACACACACTCACTCACATACACACACACATACAGCTCAGGTGTTCTAAGCCTAAACAATTTGTCACACTCAAAAAAAAAAAAAAACGAAAATTTTACTAATACTCTCCTAGTAAAATCTTAAAAACAAATCTTTTGCAAATCTAATAAAAACTTAAAAAAAAATTAAAATAAAATAAATAAAAAATTATATAAAATATTTCCCAGACTTTTCTAGCACTTTTCTAATGAAATTAATCATTTTGTAAATATTTTCCGTAATTAAAAAAAAAAATGAAAGGCAAATTTTTGGAGCAAACGAAATGATATTAAAGAGGATTAACCGAAAGATGAAGAAGAAGAAGCAAGAAGGATAAATGTGTAGCTAAATATTTAGTTTATTTTCGAGCCAGAATGTGCTAATATCTGTAAACATAAATATATAGAAATAAAGGCAATTAGATTACTTTAAACCAAGTGTAACGCAAATTACTTTAAACGACAAAAAGAAAAAATTTGGAAACCCTCTATCCAAGGCTAAATATAACGGTATAGTTAAGGTCAATTTTTGAAGGGAGAAAAAAAAAATTTTTTTTTAATTAATTAATAAAATTGATATTCATATTTTGATATTCGAAATTAGTTAGAATTTTTTTTCTTAATTAAAAAATTAGTTAAATTTTTTTTTTAATTAAAAAAATAAAAAAAAAAATTTTTTTTTTTTTTGAAAATTTTTTGAGCAAGTCTCCCAAGCACAAAAGCCTAGAGTCTTTGTCTCTCTCTCTCTCTTTCTCTCAGCAGGATATTCGAATGGATAGAGGGTGAAATTAAATTTAACAAAAAACATTAAATGAAACGAATTAAATCCTTAAATATTTAAATGTAGGCCTTTGTTAAAGAAGAAGAAGAATTAATTCAAATTTATAAAAAAAAATAAATTAAAAAAAAAAATTAATTAAATTTAAATTAAATGTATGCGTGCAAAAAACATAAAAAAAAATAAATAAATATAAAATAAAAATGTAAAGTGTTTTTTTTTTTTAATTGTATAGAAAGAAATAAAATACTTAAAACATAAACAAATTATACATATAAACAGAAATATACCAAGAAATCACTTGAGAGTCTTTAATAAAAAGCAGATTAGTAAGAATAAAAAAAAAATGTAACAAACTTTTTTTATTGGGTGGTTTGGACCCTCGCTTGCCCCTCCCTCTTCTTCTTACAGGCCCTTCAAATTTCAAAGCCTTGCAGTTGGCAGAGCTTTAGATATACGATAATTTTTGTTTCTACAAAAATCTGCGGACTTGGAAACTCTTTCGTTTGATACCAAACATGAAGCAAATCGGTCTATATTTATGGAAGTTATTGCAAAACAAAGCTGCAGAGTCGAGATTACGCTTCTGCTTGCCTGTGCTAGACTTGCAGTTGCTAGACTAGTCCGCTAGATGGCGCGCTTGTTTTACCTTGAACCATTTCGTGCGTTCTTTGCTGATTTCAAAGTATTGCAAGAAGTTGATTTATTTGGGGAGTGTAAAAGGGTTGCCATCTTCCTTGACTTTTTGAAAATTCATTTGAATTATTTATAAAATTTTGTTTAATTTTTCATACTCTTTTCCTTATTCAATAGGAATTTATTTCATTTATTTTTAAGCGATTTGTTCAATTTTTATTATTTTTTTTTTTTTTTAATTTTTCGGACTTTTGTAAATTATTAAAAATTTTTTCTTTTTGTATTTTCTTAATTGTTTTTGTTTGTTTTTTTTTTTAAATTTTTTTTTTTTTTGTTTTTCTTATTTTTTTATTAATTTTAAAATATTAAATTAATTTTCTCGAATTATTTTGATGAATAATTTTTTTTATTTAAAATTTATTTTATTAATTTGTGCTTAAATCTATTTCAAGTAATTTTTTAAATTTATTTAAACCAATTAAAAAATAAAAAATAGTAGCAAATAAAATTTCTTATAAAAAAAAAGAATGTTAAAAAGGAAAAAAATTTGTTTCCCACCAAAAAAAAAACCTTTGCCCTAATTCAAGCGAAATGAAAAGAGCTTTTACGTTTGCAGGTTTCTCTCTTTTTTTTTCTTTCTCTCTAAAGCTGCCTCAAGCTGAAGCTTCAAATCGTTTGGCTTGTTTAGTGGATTTCATATCCACAAAGCTCTTCCATGTCGACTAAATGAAAGCTGCCCAAGCCATGGCTTGGGACACTTTTGATTTTATGGAAACTCTTTTCTTTTGCCATAAAGAAGAAAAAAATTATAGGAACTTTCGCAGGTGGTCTGAAAGCAGAGTCCATTTGTGGATTGTAATTTGCACACTTCCCCTATTTGGTAGAATGTAATTTTTACCCCTACTTTAACAGTGTGGCTGGCAAGTGGATGGCAAGTTAACAGTGTCTGCCCTTCGGTTGGAACTTGGAATATTTTCGCTTAGGCATTTTGATTAGTTTGCCAAACAATGGAATGTAATTTGTTATGGAGATTGTGTGCCAGAATGTTTTATGTTCCGAAGGTTTTCCCTTTTTGTTGTAGTTGTTGTTGCTTTTTACTTTTTCCTTCTCGGCCCGGCCAAGGCGGAGATGTGGCGCAATGTTCAAAATAACCCAGCCCGGTCTGGGCTCGGCCTGGCCTGGCCTGGCCTGGCCCAGACTGGTTTGGTGCTTTTCTTGTAAATGATCCTTTGATGGTCGTTAAGAATGAATTGAAGCAGATGTTTCTGCCACGCAAAACACACACACACACACACAAACACACACGAGGAACTCTTTCTAATTTATTTGTTAGCCATTCGTACCAAGTCATATATTTTATTTTCACACATGAAATTGATTAGCTTTGATTTTGGCCAAAGTCAAATAAGGTAAGACAAGAGACTCAATGGCTACTCCATTGAATTATTTATTTCGGGCTTTGCTGGATTTTCACACTAAATTTCTTTTTTTCCCGCCCCCTCTCCCCTTTTACATAGAAACCACGTGGGCCAGGCCAACACACTCGTCTGTGTGTGTGTGTGTGTGTGTGTGTGTTGGTGTGTTGTTTTATTTGTTTACATTTATTCACATTCCGGCAAAAGCGAAGAGCCCAAGAATAGAATCCACCATCCACCCACCTAGCCTAACAGAGTCCAAGCACGTGCTGAGTGAAGAGTCCATGAATAGAATCCACCATCCACTCTCCTCGCTTAACAGAGCCCAAGCACGTGCTGAGCAAAGACTCCATGAATAGAATCCACCATCCACCCACCTAGCCTGACAGAGTCCAAGCACGTGCTGAGCCTGACAGAGTCCAAGCACGTGCTGAGTGAAGAGTCCATGAATAGAATCCACCATCCACCCACCTTGCCTGACAGAGTCCAAGCACGTGCTGAGTAGAGTCCATGAATAGAATCCACCATCCATTCTCCTCGCTTAACAGAACCGAATAGAATAGAATAGAATCCACCATCCACCCACCTCGCTTAACAGAGTCCCGTTCGTCCCGTTTCGGGCGTTCGGGGTTCGTGCTCGCGCTCTTTGGCTCTCAAAATGCTTGTGCTCTCTCAAAAATGTTTTATCAAAAAAAAATCTAGAGCGAAAACCGAAGCAAATTCAGAGAACAGAGGCTCCTTGTCTGAAAACAGAAAATGGCTAGGAAAAAAGCTAGAAACAGACGAAAATTAACAGTGGCAAGGAAATAAAATAGGATAAAACCGAAAATAATGAAATAATCAAAAGGTAATGTAAAAATTAGCAAGAAATAAAAAATATATTTATTCTAAGACAAAAACAAAAATTAAAATGTAAAGAATTTATTTCATTATATAAATAAAAACAATAATAATTTCAGCTTAGAAATTTTCTTTGAGTTGTTCGGTGGGAACGAAATTTTAATTATTCAACTAAAAATAAAAAAAAAATAATAAATTAACAAAAAACTTCAAAAATTAAAAAAAAAAAAATAAATAATAAAGTGGAAACAAGAAAAAATGTCGAAATAAAGAAGCAAGTTTCAGTCTTTCAGTTTTCAGTCTCTGTTCGGCCATTCGATTGGTTAGGTTAGCCAGGCTCATAGTCAGTCCCCAAGCTGATTCGATTCAGTCGAGTTCGTCGTCTGCCACAAAACGGTCAAATTAGCGCGTCCAAAAAAATACCAAAAACATTTTCAAAATAATAAGCAAAGTTCTTTTTATTTTTGAATTCTTTTTTTTTTTTTGTCAAAGCAAAAATAAAATTTAATTTTTTTTTTTTTAATTAAAAAATTTTTTTTTTTTTTAAGAAAAATAAATTGAAATGCATTTTTTTTCCAGTGTCGTGTAAGTGTTCAAAAAAAAAACCCAAAACAAAACAAAAAAAAAAAGTGTTTTGAAAAATTTTCAAAGATTTCAGAAGATTTTTGCCGGCGCTCAACTTGAACAGATTTTTGACATTTCTTTAATTTGTTTTTTTATTCTTTGATTTTATTTCAATTAAGTGGCTCTCAGACAATTTCTCTCGAGCAAATAAAAAAAAGAATTGAAAAAAAAAACTAGAGAAAGCTTCAGATTTCAGTTGGTTGGTCTGAGTGGTCTGATTGCATCAGGTAATGGGACTCCCATGTCCACTTAAGTTTCAAGAAGATTTTCTGGCTTGTTGGCCACGTCTCATGTCCCACTGGCCATTGCCCATTGGCCATTGGATACTTTCAGTATTTGGGCAAAATCTTGGCCCGCTTTGGTGAAAGTACAATTGAAATTTGAAATGCACTCAAAGTGCTGGGAAAATTGTTTGCTTATTTGATTTTAGATTTTTCTTTTCCTTATTTCCTTTCTTTTCATTTTATTTTATTTTGGCTTAAAAATTAAATAAACTCAAATTTCATTTGGTAACTCAAGTTGAGTGCGCCCAGAAAAATAGAAAACAATTCCAAAAAAAATTATCACAAACTGACAAGAACGCGGCGAGTGTGAAAATTATAAAAAAAAAAATTGGTGAGTACAAAAAAAAAGTAATTTCAAAATTTTGAAAATTTCAAAAATAAAATAAAATATTTGCTAAAAAATAAAATTATTTCTTTTTCAAAACTTAAAAATTTTTTGAGTCGATTTTTTTTCAAATTTTTCACAGTTAAATAAATGCAATTTTTTTTCCAAAATTTCGGTTAAAAAAATTTTTTTTTTTAATTTTTCTAAAAATTTATAT
This sequence comes from Scaptodrosophila latifasciaeformis, assembly GCA_037075145.1. Classification (NCBI taxonomy): domain Eukaryota; kingdom Metazoa; phylum Arthropoda; class Insecta; order Diptera; family Drosophilidae; genus Scaptodrosophila; species Scaptodrosophila latifasciaeformis. Next base: position 6,513,351 of record JBAMCM010000073.1, read on the forward strand.
TTTTCAAAAATTTTCTTATTTAAATAAATTTAACTTTTCTATTAATTTTGGGGTTATCTAAAAAATTTAAAATAATTTCCTGGTCAACATAAAAAATTCTGAGAATTTATAATTGTGTGCTGAATTCTTAGAATTTTTTAATTCAATAAAATGCATTCTGGATTTTTTTTTTAATTTTCAAAAAATTCTAAAACTTATTAATGATTTTCTTAAACTTAAAAGAATAATTCTTTTTTGTCTAAAACTTAATGACATTTCAATTTTAAACTGAATTTCATTTCAAATTATTCTTATTTTTTATAAATTTTCAAAAAATTTTTTTTACTGATTTCAAATTTTGTTCAGAATTTCATATCAAATTAATTTTATATTTGTATGACTTATCAAAATTTTTCGATATTATAATTCAGACTTTTTTATAAAATTTTAGTTTTTTCCAAAATTTTTCGAAATCTTAAATCAAACGTTTCTATTAATTTTTAGGTTTCTTTAATGAAATTTTGTTAAATTTCTAATTTAATTTTGAAATATTTTCGAGGTCATAAAAAGTTGTAAAATATTTTATGATTTTCCAAAATTTTTCGAAATCTTAAATAAAAATTTTCTATTAATTTTTTGGTTTCTTCAATGATTTTTTTTTTAGTTTCAAATTTAATTTTGAAATATTTTCTTGGTCATAAAAGGTTTTAGGAATTTAAAGCTTTTTACTGAATTAAATGAAAATTTCAATCATCATTTTTAAATATATTTTTAAATCAAAATAAAATTATTTTTTATTTATTTAGTTTTTATTTTCAACATTTTTTTTTTTTTTTTTTTTTGTTCATTTTGTCAAAAACTTTCTAATCCATTAAATAAAATTTTGCAATATTTTCTCATCAAGTTTGTCAAAAATTTACAATATAAAATTTTCCAATCAATCAAATAAAAATTTGTAATATTTTCCCAAGAAATTTCTGAAATTTTCCAAACTATTCAAGATTTTCTTGATTATAATAAAAATAAAATTTTTGAAAATTTTCCCAAATTTTTCAAAAAAATGTTTTTTTCAATTTTATTGTCAATTTTTTCCCACATTTTTTCTAATTAAATAAATGAAATTTTTTTCAATTAATTTTTTTCCATTAACTAAAAAACACATTTAAATGAAGTGAAAAAGAAGAAGAAGAAGAGGAAAAAAAATCCCCTTCAAGTCGGAAAGTTTTTCAGGGCTTTCAATCAAAACCAACAGCTTAAAACTTTTCCTAGTTGTGCCTGTGTGTGTGTATGTGTGTGTGTGTTTTGTTTTGCTCAAATCAAGCACGAATTTGATTTCTTCTTCTTATTTTTTTTTTTTTAACTTATTGAATTATTTTGCGGTGAAATTAAAATAAATTTTGCCCCTTCGAATTTATGAGTCCTTCGGAGTTTTCATTTTTTTTTTTTATTTTCAAGACCATCAAAAAGTGTCCAGCGAGAAAATTTTGAAGGAAATTTGTGTACCACCAAGAAAATGCAATTAGTCAAATTGAAAGATTTGCGAAAAATTTGGAAAAGTCTTCAAGTAGCTTAAAATAGTTGGAAAAACTGTTTTTTTTTTAAATTAAAAAAATTAAATAAATAATTTAAAGTTGACTTGAATAATTTTCCACAAAAAAAAAAAAATTTATAAAAATTTAATTAAATTTTGCCTCAAGTTGATTGATTTGTGAAATCCATTCTCGTTGTTGTTGTTGTTGTTTTTGTTGTGAAAAAATTATTTGTTTTTAATTTTCGCCGAGTCGAATTGAGTCGAGTCCCCAAACCACCGAAATAGCCGCCCACTTCAAATAGCCCCAAAAAGTAGGCTATGAAAATAGAAATATTCCCAAATATTTCCAAGTTCAAACAAAATCATCAAATTTGCAATAAAATGAAAAAAAAAACGAAATAAATAAATAAATAAATATTGAAATAAATAAATCATAAGCATATTTTTTTTTTTTGGCTAAAAGTTTATTTATGCTCTCAAGAAGATGTAATAAATTTAAGCCGATTACGAATTGGCAGATGAATTATTTTCCCTCCCCCCCAAAAAAAAAGAAAGTATCGAAGGATTACAAAATTGAAACTAGCTAAGGCAAAATTTTTGAGATGGAAAAATGCAATTGAATTTTGGGAAATTCCTGAATTTACTTGAGCTGATAGATAAATCAAATATTGAGAGATTTACAGTTATTTAAATATTTTGGGGAAAATCCAAGGGGAAAAAAATAATAATAAAATTATAATGAATTATAGAAATATTTATTTACCATCTCAAATTACAAAAATTTAAAAAGAAATTTTAAGGAATTAAAATTCTGAAATTCTTAAAAGGCTTGAGCGACTCATTGTCTTTATAGGATTAAGATTTGAGGAGTATCAGAATCTTTATTTCTAATCAAACTGGAAACAATCGAAGAAATAATTCGAAGTTATTCAAAATGAGAGTAACTAACCCTGTCAAGGCAAGTTTGAAATCAGTCTGATTTGGGCTCGGGGAAATATCCAAATTGATCCTCTTATCAGACCCTTCTCCGAGTTCTTTCCTAGGGCAATTAAAAAATTCGAAGCTTTCTGGTCTTAAGATGTGTGAAATCGTTTAAAAAGAATCTTGGAATATTTGAAAAACGAAACCCCAAAGCAAAATATTCCACACTATTCCTAAGTCTCAGAGTTACTTCAGAGAGAGCTCAAGACCTGGGAAATCTAAGGAAAATAGGAAGCATTCCAAACAAAATACTTCTCACTAGTCTCTAGTCTCAGAGTTCTTTCAAAGAGAGCTTAGCTGGCATTAGGAAAATCATATAGAAAGAATCTTGGAATATAAGAAAAAGACTAATCAAACTTAAATTTGGGTAAACTAAAATTAAAGCCCGGGGAAATAAGCAGCTCTTCTGGGGTTCAGAGCTAGGGAATCATAGGAAAAGAATCCCAATTCTAAATACTTATAAACAGCCTTAAGTTCTGAGTTTTCTTCAAGGGAAACCAAGCAATCAAAGGCTTAAAATCACTTATAAGAATCTGGGGAATTATAGGGATGGAGTGATGAATTATACGGAGAAGACCAGATATCCCAATAACCCTCAAATTTAGTTGAAAAAAATTAAGCCGAACCGATAAAACCTTTCTGAACTTAAGATATGGGAACATTTATCAGGAAAGTGTCTTAAATTATAAGTAAAAAACTGAGCAACATAATCAGAATTTTTGAGATCCTAAGCTATTCAGACCTTCTGGTTTTAAGATCTGGGAAAAACCTGAGATTGAGATCTGGAAGGAAAATCATGAGGAAAGAGTCTTCATTAATAAGGAAAAAACTGAGCAAAGTAATTGACATTTTCAAAGCTTTGACTTCCCCAAGGTATCCAGACTTTCTGGTTTTAAGATCTGTGAAAAACTTGAGCTTAAAATCTTTGGAATAATTAAGAAAGAGTCTTAAATTATGAGGAAAGAACTGAGCAAAGTAATCAAAATTGTTAAGACTCTGAGTCCCTGAAGCTGTCCAGACCTTCTGGTCTTAAGATCTGGGGAAAACCTGAGATTCAGATCTGGAGAATTATGAGGAAAGAATCTCAAAGTATAAGGAAAGAAATGAGCTACTCCAGCCTTAAATCATTGAGTCCCTCAAGCTATTCAGACCTTCTACTTTTAAGATCTTCGATAAACTTGAAAAAATTTGAACTTAAGATCTTTGCAACCATTAGGAAAGAGTCTTCGATTATATGGAAAGAGCTGAACCCAATCAAAATTTTTGAGCTACCCAGACCTCTTGGTCTTAAGATCTGAGAAAAACTTTCCAAAAATTTTAAGGAAAATAATAAAAGTAAAACAAAGAAAATTTGCTCCTACAAAAATCTTACAATTCGATTGGAAAAATCAAAGGGATAATCAATTCGTCGAAATGAAATAATAATGAAGCCACAAAAGTCTTTTGAGTGGATAAAACTAATTGCTAGCATTTTCAATGAACCAATTTGCCCAATGATTTTGTCACAAATTAATTTAATTTATATAAAAATAGCAATGGCATGTGTCACTTGCTTATCTCACTAAGTCAATCTACTATCTTTGTGTATGTGTGTGTGTTAGTGTGTGTGTGGTGTGTATCGTTCCATATATTCACTCTGCTAAAATTGTGTGCTTTTCTCTTTTTATCGCTTTTGGTTTTGTTTTAGTCGGAATATGCAAGTGTATCTGTGCCTCTGTGTGTGTGTGTGTGTGTGTGTGTGTGTGGCTGCTTTGTTAGTCCTTCATTTGTTAACAAGTATTTGCTTTTGCACATTCAGACGCTTTGCTTTTATACTCTCTCCCTCACTCTCCCTCACTCCCTCTCTCCCACTCTCTTCCTCTTTCCCTTTTTAACGGGTATTGGCAACCGAAGCAACTAATAAACTGGAGTGTTGGTGGGTGAGAGGGAGGGGAGGGGGGTGGCTGTATTTTTTTTTCTTTTCAGTGAGGTTGGCTCTTTTACATCTGTATTTGGTGGTTGCCTTTGTGGGCTGAATGATTTCACTGCAATTTCAGTTTGATAGTCATGGTTTCAACCAGCCCCCCCTCCCCCTCCCTTCGCTCTGCTTGCCGCTGAAAATGTCTGACGTTCAACAACCGTTCACTAACGCCTGCACATACATAATTAAAGCGTGTTATCCTTGTTGACTTTGTTATTAATCCACTCTTCTGTTTTTGGTTTGGCAGCTGCTCGGCTCTGCCACTGCCACTGTGACGGTGACGGTGACGGCAACAGCGACAGAGACGGCGACTGCGATTGCTGCTTTTATGCTGTGTCGGTGTCGCTGTGGCTTTGGTTGTTGCTGGCATCACGGTAACTGTTTCTCTTGTTTAGCTTGTTGTTGTTGTTTTTTGTGTTTTTGTTTCTAATTCAACGTAGATAATGCGAAGCAGAGGCTTTTTAACAGAGTCCATGGCAGTGACGGCAGCAAGAGAGCAGAAGCTCTGTGTTTGCCTTTGTTGCTCGTTCTCACTCGTTCTTTCTTGCCTTTGTTGTCAGTGTGTTTGTGTGTGTGTGTGTGTTTGCTACGGTTTGGAATTTTATTAAGCGGAAAAAGGTTAATAAATGGAATTTTCAAGTTGTTAAATTGTTTATTTAGGCCTCTCCTCTTATACAAAAAATACACAAACACACCCACACACACAAACACACTCACACACACTCAGCAAGCCAAAAAACATAGACACTTTCGTATAACAACAACAACAACAACAACAAAAATAAAACACATTTATTCGCCACCGCATTACCCGCGAACGCCTTTGGTGTTTCGGCTCTCACTCAGTCATTCCACTCTCTTCCTTTGCTGTTTTGCCTTTTCTCTTACAAAAGCTTTTGCTCTTAAATGCTCTTTTTCTTTAAGTTTTTTTTTCTTTACAAGATCAGAAAGCCTAAGGAAAATAATTAAAAAAAAAAAAAAAATTTGACTCAAAATAATCAGAAAAAAAAGAGTATACAATTTTCGATGTTTCTCAAGTTTTCTTTGGCCTTGTTTTCGCTTGCCGTCGATTTGGTCTTCAAACTGTGTGGTGGTGGGGGGATGGAAAGGGTCCTGGTTATACCTTTTGTCAGCTTTTAAAAAAGGATGGTCAGGGCACAGGAAGGAAGCTGTTGGCATATTTTGACACGTTGACATTTTATGTTACCCATTCTACTTTATGTAATTTTCGTTTCATAAGTCACAGCATAAACGTAAAAACCTCTAAAAAAAATTATATGGATAGAGTTGAAATTAAGATGGGTCGATCCAAGGTACACACTCAATGACAGCGGGTATGGGCAACCTTTCCCTTTAATGATCAAATGTAAAATGTGGGCCAAGTCCGGTAACTAATAACTTGCCTGAGTTAATGGCCATGAAAATATACTCACACCTCTTCGATACAGCCACAGCCACATTCACTGATTTTATCCAATTTTTTTTTTCTAATAGATTTGTAAAATAGTGCCAAACATACAAAAGACCCCAAAGGCAACAAGAGAACAACAAGCCTTTACTAAATCGAAAATGTTTAGCTTATGCGGAATTTGGGATGCCCTCAGAATATTTTTGCCTTTTAGAAATTTTTTGATTTATGTGAAAAATAATTGAAGCCACAGAAACTGCGTTGAGCTAATTGCGCAGTTAGTTGTTCCTCTTTGTTGCCTTTGAATCATTAAGAGAGCATCAAGCTGTTTTACTCTCATTTGATTTTTTCTTGCTCACTCAGCTCCGTTAGTTTTTGCGCGCTCTTCTTAGGAGTCAGACGTGCGGTTGGAAGTATATCCGAATTTTTAAATTTTGAATTTATTATAATCAGGTTGCAGTCTTGGAGATTAAAATAATTAAATTAATAAAATTAGATTAATAAAAATTGCAGTCTTGCATATTAAAATAATTAAATTAATCAAAATTCGATTAATAAAAATTTGCCTGCCTTTCTGTGTGTTTCCTGCGATCGGCTGCGGCGCTGTGAATTTTCGTGAACCTTGCTTCGCTTCACGCGTACATTCGTTTCACGGGTTCGTTCGTTTCGCACATTTATTCGTTTCTTGCGCTCGTTCGTTTCGCACGTTCATTCGTTTCACGCGCTCATTCGTTTCACGCGCTCATTCGTTTCTCGCGCTCGTTCGTTTCGCACGCTCATTCGTTTCTCGCGCTCGTTCCTTCGTTTGTTTTTGATCTTTCTTGTTTGATTGTGTTAATGCATCACTTGTTCACTTGGCGAATTTCACCACTTCAAAGTGAGGTGAGTTCCAACAAAGTGAACATTTTTTAATGTCCCCAGCATTTGTCTAGGCTTAATCTGCCGTTTTTTGTAGGGTATATATTTTTTTATGCGTGTTGTTTTGCTTTTGAGTGCATAAAATAAATTCCATTTAATTTTCTAAGCTTTTGCATTAAACAAAGCCACCAAAAAGCAAAGGGAAAAAACCTGCTCTCGCTTAATTTAATTAAAAAAAAAAAACGTGTATATAAAAATAAAAATAACAAGCAACACAAATTTTTCCCCATATCAAACGAAAAACTGTGAAACTGCAAACTGCTTCACAAATGAAACGACAAAGACTTTTCAAAAAAAAAAAAAAAAAAACTGCCGGGACACCCGCAATCCACAAAATCGACATGGCTCCCACACAGGGCCAGATCCATCGACAGACTATACTACCCAAGCCATCCGAGCCAACCAACCAACCAACGAGGCAGCCCTGGCAACCAACAAGGCGATTCATACAAGAATTTTTGCCCTTAAGCCCGCTGGCTGCCGCCAGAGTCCTTGGTCCTTTCCGGCTTTTCCGACAAGCGATGAAGCTGTTCTCCGCCAACAGCCTGCGAAAATTCATTAAACTTTAAACCGTCATGAAAATGCACACCAACAACAACAAAAACAACAACAGCAACGACGATGAAAACAAAGAAAATAAAATTTCAAGTCAGAAAAAATTCTGAAACGAAATATTTCACAGTTACGGGCAACCCGCGTAGTTTCTATCTCCCTCTCTCTCTCACACACACACACACACACATACAAATTTGTATCACATATAATAATGTTTTTGTTTTTGTTGTTGTTGTTTGTGTTGAGTCTTTTGACTTATCAATTGTAGATGAAAAGGATTTCTTTTTTAATTATGTTTATGACAGTTGAGATAAAAAACAAGTTTCAGAATTTTTATTGTCATTTTAAATAGTTGTTAAAGTGAGGTTAAACAGAATTTATGGAGACTGGGAGCAAATATACGAGTCCACCATTAAATTAAAGATTAAGTTAATTTTGAGAAATCTCATAAAATTCTGAAGCTGGGAATTGTTTGGGAGTCTTAGAATTTTCTCAGAGTTCTCAGACTGGTTGGTTGGTTACTTCATTGGGGTCTTAGAATTTCAAGTAAATTTTGAGTAACCTCAGAACATCTGTATCCTTTGACTAATTAACTAAGACCTTGAAACTTGTTGGGGTCTCAGAATTTTTCTTGAGTTTTCTTCTTCTAAAGATTATCTTCAGACTGGTTGGTTGATTAAGTTCTTGGAATTCCTGATAATTTTTGAGAAACCCCAGTAAATCTGGATTACTTATTATCTAAGATCGTGAAATTTTGTTGGGGGTCTCTGATTTTTTTTGGAGTATTATCTTCAGACTTGTTTGTTGGGTAATCCATTGGGATTTCAAGTGAATTTTGAGAAACCCCAGAATCCTTTGACTAATTAACTAAGACGTTGAAATTTGATGGGGACTCTGAATTTTTATCTTCAGACTGGTTGGGTACTTAATCGTGCTCTTAGAATTTGTGATAAATTTTGGGAAATCCAAGAAAATCTGAATCTTTTGACTAATTAACTGAGACCTTGAAATTTATTGGGGTCTCAGATTTTCTCTAGAGTCTCGACTTGTTGGATGAGTACTTCATTGGTCTCTTAAGATTTCAAGAAATATGTAAGACTCCTAAAAATCACATCGAATAGTTTGGATTATAATTTAGTAGGGTTCTCAGAATTTCAAGAATTTTTTCAGAATTTCATATTAATTTCGAAAACCTCGGAATATTTTCTTCTTCCAATGTATTGGATTATATTTTAATTGCATATCTCCTAGCTTTAAATTTATCTTTTTCAAAAAATTATCTTCCGAATTTTGATTGGGGTCTCGGAATATTTTATAATTTTATTTCTCTAAAAATTGTCTTAAAATTTTTTTTAAGATCTCAGAAATTTTAACAGTCCTCACGATACGAATTAAACTTATTTAAAATTCCAATATTTTCCATAGCCTGAGAAGAGGCTCAGATGGAAAGATATTCCAAAGAAAATTATAATTTGGACTAAAAGAATTTCGGGAAACATCAGGTAATCCGTTGGTTTGACTTAATATTTTGGATTCTTTTGTGAAACTCGGAATTCTCTGAAGTTTTATACTCCTCTTAAATTTATATGGGATTTCTCAGATTTCTTCTTCTTTCAGTTCCCAGAAATGGTTTCCATGCTCTAAAAAAACCATATAATTTCTTGAGGTTCTCAGAATTCCTAGAATTTTTCCATGATCTAAAAAAAATATATATTAAAATTAGTTGAGCCTCTCAGAATTCCTAAAATTTTTCCATAAAAAAATATATATTTACCCTTCCAGTTGGGGGCCAGGCCAATATAGTTGATTCGAATAATCAGTTCAATTAATCAATTGCATGGAGTCGGCCTGGTTTAATTATACTAAGTAGACGATGAATATCTTAATTAATTGATGGCCAGCTCATTAGTAAATTGAATTCATTGCCGAAGAATTTACGGATTAAAATTAATTTTAAAAACATTGTCTCGGCCTGGTTGGGCCTGTCTTTGGCCTGTCTTTGGCCTGGTTGGCCTAGTTGGTTTGCCCTTGGCAGGTCCTTAAGATTCTTTTTTTTTTTTTGCGTCATTTTATGTTGTTCCCTTTTCTTTATTTTTTTTTCTTTTGCCCGAAAAATTTTGTTGGCTGCGTCACATAATCAAGCAAGTTTATGTCCCCAAGCCGCCAGGAGGAGGCCAAGTCTCAGTTGGTTTGAATTGGTGTGACTTTGTATCTGAAAGATGCGTAAGCCACACTCCACATAATTTACAAGATTTTATGTGGCGAGCAAAAAAAAAAAAAAAAAAACAGAAATATATATATAAAATAAAAATAAAGTCAGCCAGCAATAATCACAAAAATAGCAGGTAAAAAAATAAAAAAGTGCGAAGCTTATAATTTGCAACAAACTTGAGAGACACAGGTGGCACAGGAGGGTGCCCAGAGGGGGGGTTTGGGAAATTCTCTAAGGGGAGAGGGTTAGGGAATAAAATAAAAAAAGTAAAAAGCCACGTTTCCGTGGTGGCAAACACACCTTCTTTGCTATCCTTTTTCTTTGGCTTGTTTGCATATGATTTTTAGTATGCCATTTGTCCTTGTTGTTGCTGTTGTTGTTGTAGATGGTTCTCATGAATTTGAGTTGCAAATTGTAAGCAAACGACACTTTAATATTTACTCATATAATTTAAGCATCGTCGTCATCGTCGCCACACGCCACATGTGGCATAAACAATCCCCAAATCACCCTTTTACATTTCATATTAGTTTTTTGCACAACTTTCTCACTCTTTCAACTTACTTCTCTCTCTTTCTGTTTTTTGAGTTAAATTCTTTTGGGTATTATGTTCGTCATTATTGTGATTGCCTGAAAAATTAGAATCATCATCAGAATCATCATCATCATCATCAGCGTCAGAGTCAGCATCATTTGTCCCTAATCCGTGACGCAGTCCACTTAACCTTTCCTAGTTAGCTAATTGCAATTTTGTATTTCGAACTGCTCTATTCGGCCCAGCCCAGCCTGGCCCTGTCCGGCTCCTCTCCCCTTCTCTGCTCTGCTCTGTTCAGCTCATCATGCCAATTACATAAGCCAAAATGAAATGTTTTACCAAATTCAGAGAATGAGAAATGCCGCTGGCGCAAACCTGCCTTGAATCTTGAATTTTCACACACACACACACACACACACACACACACACACACACACACACACACACACACACACACACACACACACACACACACACACACACACACACACACACACACACACACACACACACACACACACACACACACACACACACACACACACACACACACACACACACACACACACACACACACACACACACACACACACGAAATGCTTTGAGAATTAAGCTCAAAAAAAAAAATGGAAAAAAACTAGCCAAATAGGAAAAAATCAAACTGGGCTAGTTTCAACCTAACCTCAAATTAATCCACGCTTTTTTTTTAACACAAAAAATATTTCTCTATATTTTTTTTTAAGAGATTTAAAAAAAAAAATGCTGGATTCAGAAAATATCAAACTGGGCTAGTATCAACCTGAAATTAGTCAACGCATTTTTTTTTCAACATCAAAAATATTTCTATATTTTTTTTAAGAGATTAAAAAAATAAAAAATGCTGGGTTCATGTTTTAATCTGACTTACTGCAATTTGGTGTTTTTTTTTTTTTTACCAGCAAAGAGAATTTTTCTATATATTTTTTTGAATATAATGAATTGAGGGATTTTTTCGAAACATTTTTCGATATATTTTTTTTTTTGAAAAGTTTTAAAAACTTTGTCACAATTCAAGTATTTTTTTATGGAAATTTTTTTTTTACAGAATTTGTTTCTATTATATATTTTTTTCGATCATTTTTTTCCAATTTTTTTTTAATGGATTTTTACTATATTTTATTTCTTTGCGTCTTTTCTATATTTTTGTATCGATTTTTTTTATATCTTTTTCCAATTTTTTCTAGATTTTTTTGATAGATTTTTTTTTGCGTATTCTTTTTTCCAATTATTTTATAAATTTTAATTTATAGATTTTGTGTCTTTTCTATAATATTTTTTTATAGACTTTTTTCCAATATTTTCTAAATTTAATTTTATATATTTTTTTTTTAAATTTTATTTTTTTTTTAGATTTGATTTTTATTCTTTAAAGATTCTTTTCCAATATTTTCTAGATATTTTTTAAATTTTATTTTTTAGTTTTTGTGTCATTTCTATCTTTTTTTCAAAAATTTTTTTTTATGGATTTTTTCTATATTTTCTTTTGTGTTTTGTTAACTTTGTGTCTTTTCTATATTTTTGTACAGATTTTATTTCATTTCTTTTTTTACATATTTTTATGTATTTTTTTTTTTTTTAATAATTTTTATAGATTTCTTGTATCTTTTTTTCCAATATAATCTAGATTTTTTCTATATATTTTTTTTATAGATTTTGTGTCTATTCTATATATTTTTCTATTTATTTTTTTATTGTTTTTTTTTTCTAATTTTCCTTATGTTTTTTATCTTTATATTTTTTAAAGTTTTTTTTTTTCTATTTTTTCTGATTTTTTGTATATATTTTTTATGGTTTGAACCACTCCGAATTTGAGTATTTTTGTCTTTAATTTATTAATTCAAAAATTAATATATTTGCTATATATTTTGTAAGAGTTCTCAAAACTAAAACAAGCTGCGAGCAATTGCATTTTTAATATAATATTTTGTATATAGGTTAGGTTAGGTTAGACCGGGTGACAAAGGCAGGGATGGTCACAGATAGACCAGAGTGATCCATAGTGAGGCCGGTGCAGGAGGTAGCCAAAGCAGCTGGTCCTGAGTAGTCCGGGAGTTCTTTGCAAACACCAGAAACACGCTGCGCTTCTCTATGATAACTTGCTTGAGTGTTGCATAGGATGGCCCCTAGGAGTAACGATGTCTTTGAATAGAAAGAGCTGGTCGCATCCTTTGCACCTGGGTCTCTGCAGCTGTCCATCAGGCAATCCAGGCCCTAATGAGCTCAAGAATTTTTCAATATATATTTTGAGGTTGAGGTTAGTTTCCGGGTTTAAGAACTTTTTCCTAGATTTTTTTTAATCACAAGTAAAACCTTCTTTCTTGAAATTAGTTTCTCCAAGAGATCCCAAAGCCTGGGTAGATCCTGAAACCCTCAGACATTATAGTCCTTCAGGTTCCTTTCAAACCTGAATAAATTTCTAGTTTTATTTGTGGATTTTCTGAACTCTGTTGGAACCCATTTTGTCAGGGATTAAACAAATTTGGAAAGGCCCCAAGGTTTTAGAGTACCTCGCAGTCGATTAGTTTAGTTCGGAACATAAATTCTTGTATTTATTTGGCTTGTCTCTTTTGGAATTTTGAAGTCGGCAAACTCTGGCCCAAAGCTCAATAAGAATTCCGAACCTTTTTTGGGAAGGGTGGTGACGGTTGGGGGGATGGGGGGGGGGGGGGGAGTTGGGTTAACTCTCGCTGTGCTTGTTGCCTTTTGTTATGCGCCATTTCATGTAAGAAGACATTTTTCGCTCTTCTTCTTCCTCCTCTTCTTGTTGTTGTTGTTGTTTATGTGTGTGTGTGCGTAGCTGTTGTTGTTGTTATTTTGTTGCATGCCGTTTGAATTTGCTCCAATGCCAAACAAACAAACAACAACAACAACCGAGAAAAGAAATACCAAACTCAGCGGGATGGAAGTGAAAGAGTGAAAGAGCATGTGTTGTGAGAGGGGGAAAGTGGTGGAAGGGGAGGGGAGGGTTGTGGAGAAGCAGAAAATCCTGAAAGCATGTGATATTTTAATGCCCAAGCTTAGATACTCTCTTTTCGATAGGAATCTACTTTTAAGCCTTTACTCCGAGACATTTCAAAGCTGTGAACTCTTACTTGGCCACCCCTCACCCCACCCCCCCGCACTCCCTCTCCACCCACACACATATACAACTCGTAAATCCTTTGGTGTTTTAGATTGTTTCACTTACATGTTGCCTGCTGTTTTTAGTTTCCATTTTCCATTTTCTTTTGTTTGCTTTCAAAAATATTTTAAAAATTCTGAATTTGGAATTCTTTGATTAATTTTTGATTACATCAAAAGTATTAAACAATTGTTAAGATTTTCTTTCATTTATTTTCTGATGATTTTTCCAGAAAATTTATTTATTTTTTTTTTTTTTTTGGGAAAATTCTAAAAGCCTGAGAAGACTCAAAAGCTTCTCCAAAATAAACACAAAAAAAAGAAGAGTGTAAAACAGCAGGAAGAAATAACCAAACACCCCCCCCCTCTCCCCCTCCCCCTCCAAAAAAAAGAAAAGCTCTAACAAGGTGGAATTGTGAGAGTGGCTGAGGCGTGTGTGAATTTTTGCGCGCTCTTTGCCTATGTGTCTGTGTGTGTGTGTGTGTGTGTGTTGGTGAGTGAATGGGTTTTTGTTATTGTGCGAAAGTGCAAATAACAAACGACAGAGAGCAGCGGCAATTGAAAACGAAATAAAGTGTTGCGCGTTGTAAACCAAAACAAAAATGAAAGCAACAACAAAAAAACAACAACAACAAGAAAAACAACAAATTAAAAACCAAAGGCTAAAGGCACTGGCACTGGCAATGGTAACGGTACTGCTCTAACGGTAACGCATGAGTAACAATGCAATGGTTTTTGCGGCTGCACTTGATGCTGTTTGCCTGTTGTTGTTATTGTTATTGTTGTTGTTGTTATTGCATTGATGGTGACAAGGGGACCACAAATAAACATTGGCGGCGGTGACTGCGGCAACGGCAACAGCAACGCCGGCAGAGCTGAGCGTTTTGACCTCACATAAAATAAGCACAGTTTCGAACACGTGCAAATGCCTCAAACTGAAAGGCCTCAAAGCAGTGCAACAGAGACAGAGAGAGAGAGAGAGTAAAAGAGTGAGCGAGTGAGGGGGAGAGGGGGTAGTGGGGTGAGAGGGGAAATGGAGTGCGATTGTGAGATTGAGTGCGGCTGGCAATATTACTCACATGCGCTATTAGCTGCATGCACGTAAAATATTACCCGCACACTGCCAAACACACACATACAAACACACACACATACACACATGCATGTACATGCTTGTACAGGCTCTGTGACACGCCTAGAAATGTAACATTTACAATGGGAACAAATTTTTTTTTTTTAAGTTTTTTATTTCTTTTTTTTTTGGCTTCAAAATCAGCACAAAATCTATCTCTATCGGCTGGCGGTTGAGCCAGGCAAGGACACACACACACACACACACACACACATACTCATAAATTGCTTCACCCAAAAGCTAAACGAAGCATGGCAGTGAGCTAAGCCTAGAGAGAGAGAAAGAGAGGGAGAGAGAAAAGCAGCGACAGCAAAAAAAAAAATCCGCGGCAGCGAAATCAATGGAGAGTGAGAGAGAGAGAGAGGGGCTGGCTGAGCCATACAAAAGTAGTTGAAAAAGTAAAGGAAGAAGCTGAACAAGAAGAAGAAGAAGAAACATTACTAATACGCCAGTACAAGTAGCCAAAGGAAGCAATGGCAGTGGCAGCAGCAGTGGCAGCAGCAGCGAAAAGCACCGACATAACCTCAAAAATAAATTTGAACGTCCTTGACATTTTGTGCCGTTTGGCGTTGATTCCTGCGTGCTATTTTATTATTATTTTCTTTCTTGTTGCTCTTGTTGCTGTTGTTGTTGCTGTTGTTGTTGTTGGTCTTTTGTCCACTCTTTTTCGCTTGATAGACGAAAATGCCATGCTCAACTTGTAAAATACCGTTATAGTCTCCATACACACACACACACGCACACACACGCATCTATTTTTATTTAATTGTATAGAGATGCGTATGTTTTATGTTTCTTTTTTTTTATACATTTAATTTTTTTTTCTCTACCTCTTCCCCCTCTCTCTCTCTGTCTTTTTCCTTTTCTGTCTAGTTGGCTTTGCTTCGTCAGCAAAATTGACATTTTACTTAAAAGTTCAGGGAATTTTTCACAGAATCCAAGGGAACTGGCAGATAATTTTTTGATGAAAAAAATAAGAATTAAAAAAAACTGGGGCAGTGTTTGGTAGCTTTGGGGAAAATGGGAAGGCAAATATATTTTTGAGGGACAACAAATTAAAAAAAAAAAGTTGTATATGTAATTTTAATTAAAATTATATGAAATAATAAATAAAAAAAAAAATATCAATAAAAATAAAAATAAATATTTTGCATTTGAAATTAAAACTAAAATAATAATAAAAAGAAAAATATATTGAAATAAATCAAAAATTAGAATTAAAGAAATTAAAAAAAAAAAAAAAACAAAAAAAAAAAAAAATAAAAATATTGGAATAAATTAAAAAAAATATATATAAATATATAAGAAAAAATAATAATAATAAAAATAAATAAGCAAATTGATTTAAAAAAAAAAAAAAAAAAAAAAAAATTGATTAAAAAATATAATATTGAGTTAATAATTTTGTGTGAAATTAAATTAAATTAAAAAGAAATAAAATAAATTTAAAAAAGTTCTTAGTAAAAATTAATGAAAAAATAGGGAAAAAATTAATAAATTTTAAGAAATTTAATTCATAAAAATAAATTTAATTTAATCAAAAAAATTTGATACCAATTTTAGCTCTTAGAAAAACTAAATAAATATTTAAAATTCAATGCAAACGAAAAAAAAAATTTAATCAAAAAAATTAAATGACAATTTTTACATATTAAAAAAAAAAAAATAAATAAATATTTAAAATTCAATTCATACGAAATATTTATTTTTTATTAAAAGAGATTTAATGCCGATTTTGAGATTTTCTTTTTTAATATTTACTTTATTCCTTTATAAAAATGTCCAATAAAAATAATAAATTTAAAAAAAATTAAATTAATAAAACAATTAATTGAAAATTTCAATAAAAAGAAAATTAAAAAAAAATAAAGTTCATATAAAAAAAATATAAATTTAAGGACTTAATAAAAATTAAAGTAAATTAATGCAAATTTTACTTTACAAATTAAATTAGGCAAATAAATTTGTAATTTTTACATTCTTCAAAAGATACTCCTTTTTTCAAAATAATTAAATATAAATTAAAAAAAAAAAAATAATTAATTAAAGTCTAAAAAAATTTTCCTTAATTTCTCATAAAAAAATGAACAAAATTGATTTAGTTAGTTGATTTAGTTCTCTTATAAAAATGGACAAAAAAATCTATAATTTCTAAAAAATTAATTAATTAATTAAAATACAATTAATCTGTATATCCACAATCCTCTGAAAATCCTCTCATCTAATAAGCCAAAAAAATTTATAATTTCCATAAAAATAATTAAAATAAAATTAATCTGAAAATCCCCAAAAAAATATATATACAAATATATCTTTCGATATTTTTGGATTTGAGAAATGTTTTCGAGATTCAATAAATTGTGTAGGCTGGCCCAGTCAAAGTCATGATCATTCCACTTACCCAAGAGTAGGCAGAGACACCGACGAGATAGAGAATAGAGACTCCTCCTGCCTGAGTCACGAGTCCTCAGTCATGAATAGTCTGGCTGGATTTTTTGTGCTTTTCGTGCTATTTTTTTTGTTTAATTTGTTGGGTCGCTTTTTTTTTATTTTTTTAGTGTCAATGCACCAGACATCGATTCCTAGGGCCCCTGTGTCACTTGTCTGGCGATTAGAAAAGGCTTTTAGGATACAAGCACACACATACACACACACACACACACAGTGACACATACAAAGACCCAACTATTCCACAAAGCCCAACGGAAGCCAGCAACTTGATTTACTTTGTGCTCTTGCCTGATTTCATTGTTGCCAACATTACTTCCCATTTACCAGGCTCATCCACTCACTCCGCCCCTCACCCTTTTCGCCCAACAGTTTTTCTGTCTCTATTTTCATATTGTCGGATATGTAATATTTCAATCCCATTTCGATTACAGCCGCCTACTCGGTTGTCCGTGCCAGTTTGAATGGCGCGCGCAAAAAAAAAATCTTTCCTTAAACCAAGAGGGGTCTCCATCTGCTCAGCTAAAAAACAAAAAAAAAAAAAACAAGAGGCAAAAACTATACAGGCCTATGCTTTGAAAGTCGAAGATTGCATACTCTTTCCCGGAAAAAAATGGCTACTTGAGGAAAGAAATGAAAATTTGTACTCAGAAAAAAAGTGTAGCCTACTTTTTTGGGCAAATCAGACAATTTCAAACGTTTTGTTTTTGCTTTTAAAAAAACTCGATTTAAACTATTTCCAACTGGTTGCAAGTCAAAGTAATTCCCAATTCACCATAATCGCCAAAGAAAACCACAAAAGCGAAAAAGAGAATTTCGAAATTCCCCTAACATTTGCTGTCTCTCTCCCACACTCTGTTTCTCTGTTTTTGGTCTCTGCCCACAAATCGCATTTGTCGTTTTGAATATCGGGGTCAGCTTCTAGGTATGTTCCTTCCCCCCCCCCCTCCCCCCACTCCCAGCCAACGTCTCCTTCTCTCCTCTATTTTCATTTTCTTGTTCTTATTTTGTTTCTGTTATGTTAGAATTTTCCTTTGTGTTTTCTACATATTTTTTTTTTATATTTATCTATTTTTTTTTTGTTTCTATTTTTATTTGAAAAAGAAACAGCAATGTAAAAGTAATTAAATTTATCTGAATGCCACACACACACACACATAGACAAGTGGGTAAATAAATTTGATAGACATGAAAAGAAAAAACAACTCAAAAAAAAAAAAAACAACATATTCAAGTAGGAAAACTATTTAAATTTTACAATTGTGTCCATTATATTTTCAATTAAAATGTATTTGGATTCTTTTGTTAATTGAAACTGACAATTTAGATTTCCACTTCACTTTGCCTCCTTCAACTCTGAGAAATTCAAGGAAATTCAATTTTGTTGAAAAGCTGTCACTATCAAGTTTTATTTTGAGTCTTGACATTTCTTAAGAAATTCGAGTGGCTTTACAAAAATATTCAAAGAAATAAATTGGCTTAGCACGGAATCATAAGAATTTGGATTGAAAAAGGTGAAGTCTGATCGGTTTTGATCTTGGAATTTCAAGATTCTTAGACATATCTTTAATCAGGCCATATATTTACTTGGACATAGCTTCTTATATAAAGAGATTCCTAACTATTCTTAGCTAAAGAAATGGGAAGTATTCTTGACTTATCTCGGTTCCGACTTAGTCCAGTGTAGGCCTCAAAAGAAATCCTTATATATCAGATCAGAGCCAGACCTCAGTAGGTCTCAAAATAAATCCTTATATATCAGAAGTCTCTGGGGTTAGTTGGAGAAACTTATCTTATGCCAGAGAGAACATCTTCAGAGATTTCTGCACTGTTCCTAACTTCTCTCTACTCAGATCCGACCCAGTCCTGTGTAGGTCTCAAAATGATTCCTTATATATGAGAAGTCTCTTGGGGTTAGTTGGAAAGAAAAGGAAAATATCTTTAGATATTTCTGAATGTTGAAAACTCTTCCTAATTTCTCCCTACTCAGATCCGACCCAGTCCTATATAAGTCTCAAAAAAATACCTACTCTTGAAGTTAGTTGGAACTATTCTTTCACATCAAGTAAAAGAAGATCTTTAGAGATTTCTGAGTATTGGAAACTCTTCCTAATTTCTCCCTACTCAGATCAGACTCAGTCTTATGTAGGCCTCAAAATAAATCCTTATATATCAGAAGTCTCTGGGGATTAGGTGGAGAAACTTATCCGTTTCTTATGTCAGAGAGAAGATCTTTTCTCTCTACTCAGATCAGAACCAGTCCTGTGTAAGCCTGAAAAAAATATCTGTTTTGGGGGTTAGTTGGAACTACTTTTTCCATATCAAGAAAAAGAAGATCCTCAGAGATTTCCGAGTGTTAAAAACTCTTCCTAAATTCCCCCTATCTAGTCCTAAGTAAGCCTCAAAAATCAAGCTTATCTATAAGAAATCTCTTTGGGTTAGTTGGTACCTCTTGGAACTACACAACTGTTTTTATATCAAAGAGAGCTTCAGAGATATCCGAGTCCCCTAATTAGTTACCAAATACTTTTACAGATTTCTGAAATTATGAAGAAAACCCTGAGACTTGATTAAGTCTTAAGACAATTACAGTCATCAGGATTCCTTACAACCAAGGACAATCTTGACAATGTCCCCTAAGCATTTCCATGTTGATTTAAGATTTTTTCTTCATTTATTTGAATTTCTATACTCATTTGTATGAGTGTTAGTGTGTGTGTGTGTGTGTGTGTGTGTGTTTACATTAGAATGAAAATTTGAAAGTTTGCTTGTATGTTAAAAGCAGCTCAAAGCTAATTTCAATTAAGACTTTCACAAAGCAAGACAAAAGTCAATATGGAAAAGCATTTCGATATGAATGAAAAGTCGGGTTAAAAACCCAAAAACTGAATTTGTAATTTTTGTTTGACAAGAATCACTTTTTGGCCTCAAAACTTTAACAATTATAGTTTATGCCCAAGGCAACTGTATTGTGAGGGTTGTGGGGGAGAGGGGGACGGGGGAAGGCAGCCTTTCTATCATTCTTACAATTTTGCACAATTTATGTGCTTAGTTGGCGTTTTAATGATAAACATAATAAATTCTTTTTTTTTTTGGCCTTTCTCAGCACTTCTCTCTCTCTCTCTCGCTCTGTCTCTTGCTTTCTTTGTCTAGTTTTTCTTTTTTTTTATAAATAAGTTATTTGTGTTTGTTTTGTATTAATAGTCTCAAACAAGGATGACCCAAGCAGAAAGACTGAGCTCAACTCTCTCTCTTTCTCTCTGTCTCTCTCTCTGTCTTTTTGGTCTTATCGGTGGTGCCTCCTCAGCAGTTTGGTTCTGGCCAAACCACTCCGAGTCGATTTGATGAGCCTTTAAGCCAAGCATTTCGGGCTTGAAGCCAGAGAGTTGTTCTCCTGTCAACCGAAAATCCTTATCGCTGGCCAAACATATGCCTGACTGCCAGACCGATTAACTTGGCCTGCATTTACTTTTGCCCTGATTTTGATTTCCCTCTCTCTCTCTCTTGCTCTCTCTTTCTTTGAATTTTTTCATATTGCCCATTCAGCTAAGTTTAGGGAGTATTGGCCAGCCCTTGACTATTTAGTTTTCAAATTGTCTCGGTTATTTTTTTTTGGCCTTCCTTTTTTGGGCTGAGAGTCTTGGTCTGGTCTTAATCTTTGTTAAATGAAACATAAATTTAACGCACATTTAAGTGCCAAACTAAAGATGATAAATTGTTTTCGACTTGGCCAAAAACGTACAAAACGCAAACGAATGAATGAATCAAAGAAAGAAAGAAGAAGAAGCGAAGAACTTAAGCAAAATAAGCCAATCAGGCCAAAAGGGGGGGGGGGGGGGGCAGCAACAATGACAGAATGGCTACAACAACAACAAAATGATAAGCACACACACACACACACACACACATACACCGTGAGAATAAGCACAGCTTGAAGCCAAGGATGGGAAAGGGGGGTGGGGCTGCCAACACGAAGCCAAACCTGGAGTCAGGGCAGTCATCTATGCCAGTTATCCCTGTCAGGAGCAACATTCAGTCAGTCAAATAAATTGAACCACGCTTTAAGCCTGACAGACGCACAAATGAACGAGTCAGTCAACAAGCAACCAGAACCGGCCCAAAAACCAAAACAAAACTACACCGGCTCCCCCAGTAAGAAAGAGACACAAAAACAAGAGAGAGAGAGAGAGAGAGAGAGAGAGAGAGAGAGAGAAATAGTGAAGTGGGTTGGAGTGGGGAGTGTGGAGTGGGGAATAAAGTCAAGGGGGCTGTTGAGGCCGAGGCCAGATCAAGAGACGGGAAACCAATAGCCTGCAGCCTGTAGACCAGGCCAGAACAAACCAGGCCAGATCAGGGCTGGGCAGGGCAGAGGAGTCCAGAGAGTTTGTCAGTTTGTCACTCTGTCATTTTCGTCATTCTGTCATTCTGTCAGTCATTTGGGGTCAGCTACATTGACAATCACAACAACAACAACAACAAGAGCAACAAACAATGACAGCAACATTGGCAGGCCATGCAGGAAGGAAGGAAACATTTACTCAAGCGATAAGCGTCGTGTAACTTTTGTTATAAAATAATTTGCTTGACTGCTGCTCCTGCTGTTGCTGCTTTTGGCACCGAAAAACCGTTAAATATCTGCAGCACTACCAATGACGATGACGATGATGATGATGGCAACCGCCGGTCCATGCATGCCCCCAAAAAATAATCGCCACTCCACTCTCTCTCTCTGCCTTTCTTCACCCCACCAAAAGACTGACAAGGCTGACAAGGCTCGACCGGTTTGCCAGTTTGCCAGTTTGTCTGTTTGTTTGTTTGTTTGATTGTGCAAATTTTATATAACGAGGTAGCAAATTGATTGAGCCCACGGCAATGACAACCGTAGCAGCAGCAACAACAACAACAAACAGCAACGGTGACAGTGACAAAGATGACAAGAGCAATAAAAGCTGAGAGAGAATCAGGCAACAAAAATGATTCACACAAATAAATCAAAATAATTATCAAAGTTTGACAATTCACAAAAAAAAAAATTAGGAATATTTAAAAAATAAAATAAAATAAAATAAATAAAATCAAAAAAATAAAATAAATTAAATAATAAATAATAATAATAAATAAATAATAAAGTAAATAAAATTAATAAAATAAATAAATAAGTAAAATGAATAAAATAAATAAAATAAATAAAATAAATAAAATAAATAAAATCAAAAATTAAATAAAATAAATTAAATAAATAAAAAATAAACAAAATAAACAAATAAATAAAATCAAATAAAATTAATAAAATAAATAAACTAAATAAAATTATTAAAATCAAATCAAATGAATAAAATAAATAAAAATAAATAAATAAAATAAATTAAACCAATTGAAATAAAAATGTAATTATTTTTAAAGTCTCAAACTGAACCATTTTATTCCCATAAATAAAAAAAAGCTGTTAACTTTTCATTTTCGATTTAAATATTTATTTGGTAATTTTCGCTTAAATATTTACTCAATAAAAACAGGAACTATTTGAAGGACTTGAAATAATTTTTTTTTTTTTATTGACAATTTCTGCCTTTTAATTTTTAAAAACAACTCTTTAATTTTTATGAAATGAATAAAAAAAAATTCATCACTATTTTTTCCCCCCGCTAATAAAAAATGTAGTTGCGTGTTTTTTTAATGTTTTCACAAACGAGTTGAGTGGGGTTTTCCAATTTTTTTTTTCGATGCCAAAGTCCAAATGTCACTGGAAATGTGCAATCTTCCTTTATTTTTATTTATAATTTAAAAAACATTTATTGCAGTTTTATTTCTGCAAACTTTTTATGGGAAAAGCGTAAAAAAAAAACAAAAAGATAGGTAAAAAATTATATTAAATCGCTAGAGGCGATCGCCAAAATGTAAGAAAAAATTAACAATTTATTCAATGTATTCCGGACAAATTTTTTCCCTTCTGAAGAGGTTGGGGGGGGGGGGGGGGGGGGAGTGGATTGTAAAAGCTGGCAAGCTGACTCGAAACATGCTCATATATGTTTAAACATGTACAAAATATTGGGCGACATTTGCTTGCCAACATTTGGTAAATTTTATTGCGAATTCTTTTCATTTTTTTCTTCTTCTTCTTATTTTTTTTTTGGGTTGGACGATTCACTGATTTATGCTATTTGGCAGTTTGTTTTTAATTGAATTGAAGAGCAACTTGGAGAAGTCTAGAAATTGACTGAATAAATTAGTCCCTTTTTTTCTGTACAGTCAAATCGAATTAAAGACTATCGAAAATAGGCTTAGTCACTCCCAAACTGAGCTGACTGAGCTGACTGAGCTTGTTGTCAAAATGACGAGACTGTACTTGTCTCTCTTTCAATTAATTCAGGATCTGACCAAACTGTACTTATTAGCTCGTTCTCAAATTGACGAGACTGTACTTGCCCCTCTATTAATTATTTTAGGCTCTGACCAAACTGTACTTATTAGCTCGTTCTTAAAATGACGAGACTGTACTTGTCTATCTTTTAATTAATTTAGGCTCTGACCAAACTGTACTTATTTCCTCTTTCTCAAAATGACTAGACTGTACTTGTTTCTCTTTTAATTATTTTAGGCTCTGATCAAACTGTACTTATTAGCTCGTTCTCAAATTGACAAGACTGTACTTGCCTTTCTATTAATTGATTTACGGTCTGACCAAACTGTACTTATTAGCTCTGTCTCAAAATGACGAGACTGTACTTGCCTCTCTATTAATTGATTTACAGTCTGACCAAACTGTACTTATTAGTTCTGTCTTAAAATGACGAGACTGTACTTGCCTATCATTTAATTAATTTAAAAAGAAGATTCCAAATTCCTAGAAAAATATCCCAAATAAATAAGAAAAAAAAAGAAATTCTGAAAAATGTAAATGAAAAAGTTCAATTGGTTTTTCCCTGGGTTTTCCTTTAATTTTTTTCCGAGAACTTTTCCAATTTGATTCCGTATATATTTTTTTTTTTGTCTCTTTGAATGGCAAAGCTTATAAATTTCACAAACAAATAAAATAATCAAAACAAAATAAATAATAAAAAAAATTGTTTTCTCTTCTTTTCTTTGCAGATTTTTGTCTTCTTCGATATTCAATTTTTTTTTTGTTGTTTTGTTGCTTTTTTTTTTTTGTTTGTTTGTTTTCTTCTTGTTGACATGGGAAAGTTGAGAAAGGCCAATTAGATAAACGGCTCAACAAATGTGCAATCGGGAGACCAGAGAATTAACACCCAAAGCAGAAATTGAAGAAGTACACAAGAAAAGCCAACAGAGAGCAAAAAAAGAAAAAACACGAACTGGCGAGACCAAAGTCCATGAAAAGCCTATAAAAGGGCCAGA
Source organism: Scaptodrosophila latifasciaeformis (assembly GCA_037075145.1). Taxonomy (NCBI): domain Eukaryota; kingdom Metazoa; phylum Arthropoda; class Insecta; order Diptera; family Drosophilidae; genus Scaptodrosophila; species Scaptodrosophila latifasciaeformis. The sequence continues at coordinate 6,537,525 of JBAMCM010000073.1, forward strand.
ACAAAGCTGAACCAAGCAATTTGCTGGCTACCCAAAAAAAAAAAGGACACACGCAAAAAAAAAGGGGAAGCGAACAACTTGAAAAGTAATAGAAAAAAGAAAAACGAAGAAGAAGAAGAAGCCAAGCCGAAAACAACAAATCATGTAAACAAGTAACGGAAACATCTAACGGAAAAGCAACTTTGCCAGCAACAAAGTGAAACAAAAACAACAACAAAAAAAAAGAACCAAGCAGAAGAGAAAGGAATAGTCAAAAAAAGAAGAAGAAGAAGAAAGAAAAAAATTTATATACACGCATAACATCAATTTAGATAAAGTTTTTTTTTTTGCCTATGGGTCGTCGTCCATATTGTCCGCTCCTTCTGGCCTATGTCAGTTTTTCTTTTTTTCTATTTTTGGCATATTTTTTTTCTGTTTATAAAAACTTTCTTGGACTAAATAAAAAAAAAAAAAATTGAGTAGTCGAAGCAACACAAATAATTTATATACATCATTTTCTTCTTCCTCTTCAATGCAAAAAAAAAAGTTATCAATAACAAGCAGAAATCAAGGTCAACGACCAACTAGAGAGACAAGGAGGTGAACAGATAAAAGGAAAAAGACAACAACAACAAAAAAGTCAAAGCAACAAGCCGTAGCCGCCGCGAAGTTGGTCACACCACGGCAACTTGACTGCCTAAGCAGTTAAAGCAGTCGCACAAAAATAAAGCAGTGGCAGGAAGAGAGAGAGAGAGAGAGTGCAGACAATTTTAAAACTCGCTCTCTTGCTTCACTTCACTCGGCAGTCGCGCGCGCGTTTGTGTGTGTGTCAGTGTGTGTGTGTGTGAGCGGAGTAAAAGATTTTTTGATAAATGGCGCCTAGGGCCAAGCAAAAGCAAAAGTAAACCAAAGAAAATAACAAAAAGAAAGAGAGAGAGCGAGAGAGAAATATGCCCTGAAGTGATGCGTTGCGGTCTGGAGTGACTTGAGCAAAATTGAGAAAGGCGCAAAAAAAAAAACAAAAAGGTGGCAAAGATAAGAAAAGCTACAACAACAACAACGACACTATCAGCGTTCCTATCATTTAAGTGAGGCAGACGACAGACAGCCCCCTCGACCCACTCTCTCCCCCCGCTCCGTCAACAAAAAAGGGCAGCAAGCTAAAAAAGAGCAAAGCCCAGCAAAGGCAAGTCGACAACGGGCAACGCCATTGCCCCTCGATAAAATCAATTGGTGTGCGGAAAATTGTTTTCGTTTTCATCATCACCGCCAACACTTTGTGCCACCAGCAAAACTCCAAAAGGGCACTTTGGCCGAGTGTGTCTGTGTTAGCCAGTTTATCGATTTGGCCATACCAAAAAGCCACTCAATTACGGTCATAACAATATGTTCTCATCCTGGCCAAACTACTTGATGTGTTGCAACTTGCCCTGCTCCTCATTGCTTGACCGGCTGACTTAAGCCCAACAACAACACTAAACAGACTCATATAATCTATACATATATATAAATATATATATATATATCTTTTTTTTTTATTGGTCAAACAGACAAGAATAAATAAATTCAAAAAAAGAAAAAACAAAAACATCTAACGACTTTCTAATTAAAAGTAAAACACTACAACAACAACAACAAAATCAACAAAAAGAAGAAGAAGAAAAAAGTGCTCGAAAGTAAATAAAGAGGAATTTTTTTTCTCGAATTTCAAAACTTGAAAAGTGTTGAGAGAGTTTTGTGTTTTTTTTTTGCGGTCATAATGAATCATCAGGCGACACAGCTCAGCCAACCAGGCCCCAGCAATTCTGGCCCAGACAATTCAGCCACAACTCACACAATCACAGCCGCTGCCATAACGTGGCTTGTTTATGGCTTTGGATTACTAATTATGCTGCCAGGTGAGTGAGATTGACAATTTTAACCCCACACCCATTTCTATCCTACTAAAACCATCAAGTGAGAACTTTTGTTGGCAACCCTTTTAATACTCTTTTTCATAGAAATTTGTACGCTGACTAAAAGAGTCTCACCTGGTAACTTAATAGAGGAACTTGGATCGAGACACTAGATCAACGGGGTCCAAGACTTGCTTGGTCTCATTGTCCACGATATCATATCATATCAGGGATATCTTTTGAATTTCTTGAGCTATTCCTATAAAATAAAGAATCAAAGATACCTAAACATTGGTGACCTTATATACCAAATTTGATTTTGATCTGATCACTATATCCTATGATATAACAAAATCTGATATTGTTGATAACTCCGATATTCATTGAACAATCTCAAGCAATTGGAATACTTATTTTGGGGCAGATAAGTGTGCCAAGTTTTATCTTGATCGGACTACTATATCATCTAAGAATTTCAAAATGGTTCTGAAGATATCTTAAGTACTTATAGACCAACTCAAATGCTTAAAGCATCTGGCATCATACAGATTGGACTAACAAATCGTTTTGTCTCCATATTAGCCAATCTATGCATCATATATCTCACATAAGAACCTACATAGGTTTTAGGGATAACTCCTATATTTATTGAATGAACTCTTTCAAATTTAAGAACCACAATTCTTATAAAGAGATACCCATCTGTACAAAATTTCATAAGAATCGGATGACTTTACCTCATAGAACCCAAGTTGGTCTTGGGAGTAACTCTTGGATTTATGGACCGATCTGAATTAAATTGAACACTCAAAAGCCTTATAAGAAAATACATGAGAGTACAATCTAGATCGAACTGCTAAATCTTTTAATTTTCAATCTCTGAATAAATTGTATCAAATCAAAAAGAGTCTGTAAACTTTGTCAAACCGAAGCTAATCTGTCTCTTGTATATTTTTAATGTCTGCTAGGAAATGACTTGGGACTTTTAATCTGTAATTATCGAGCTTTGCACAAATAGCAAAAAAAAAAATGAAAATGAAAATAGCAAAATTTGATTCCCTCTGAAGTGAAAGAGGAAACAATTCTGCGCACAAAACCTGTTTGAATCTGTCCCAAATGGTTTCAGTTTTGCTGGCGATGCTGTTGACATGTTCATTTGTTTATTTGATGGCACAGTCGAATCGAATCGAATCGAACAACAGACCACATAAATCCAAAACCAGTACAGTCACGTTGACAAAAGTAACAGAAGTGGTCACAGGGCAGAACCACAAAACAAAAAAGAGAGCAAAAGGGTGACACAAATGAGAGACGAGAATATTTTGAATAAAAGTTCCCAGGTGTTTGGTAGTAATTTTTTAGATGCGCTTTGAAAGCCATCAAAAAAGTTGTTCCAAAAAAAAAAAAAAAAAAAAATTATAAATAAATATTTCCCCAACATAAACACAACACTTAAGGGCTCTGAGGGGAGATCCAATTAGGCAAGTCTGAGAATTACTTGGACTTTGGCTAGAGGGAATTAGTTGGCTTCTTAGCAAAGTTAACAAGTTAGTTGAATATGATTTTAGGAGCTTCTTTAATTTGGAAATCATGTAAAGCTATGAAATGCTTGGATTTTCTCTGTTTTTGGTTTTGTGTTTTTCACCTGAAAAAGATATTTATTCTTTTCGAAGAAACTTTCAACGCTTGTTTGGTTTTGAAGGACACATAAATCCCGTCCAGAGCTCAAAGTTTCTGTTTGCTTGGCAGATGTCAAAATAAGAGCCAATTAAATTGATGGAAGGCATGACATATTACAATGATGAGGATGCTGATCAGACGGAAATCGAAGGTGAAATTGAGACGGTTATAAAGCATAAAGAATGACAGAGAAATATTCAAATTACAGCAAAAATGCAAGGGATAATTTGGTTTGAAGTTGTTGCTTTAGCTTGATATAGTAATTATAATAATGAGGATAATTCGACAGGAAAGTAACAAGGACAGACTTGAGTCTAATGATTCTTGCAAGCCCAAAAAGACATACGCAGATGAAGACTTAGATAAAGGCAAGAAAGAAATTATAGAAGGTTTGATTATAAAAAGTATGAAGGAAAAACTATGAATATATAGATAAGCTTGGGTCTGATTTTGGGGTCTCCAAAACAAGGAAAAAGTATGAATATATAGATAAGCTTGGGTCTCGTTTTTGGGGTCTCCAAAACCTACAATAAAGGTTAGAATTGAGCAGATATGAGAAAGGCTAAAGATAAAGATGGGTTGGTTCGAGGTCCCAGAATAAAGACAATACTGGATTCAAGATTAAAGATGAAGATGATATTACTAACAAGAATGAATGCAATGATGATTCTAAGATCAGGAATAAAAATAAGGTTGAGTAAGAGAAACACCGAGGAGATATGGATGGTTCGTTTCGAGATCCCAAAATAAATATGAGCTTAGAAAATATAATAAAAATATCGTTGCTATTTTTTTTGGTATTCCGAATTATTTAGTATTCAAGAATAAAGATAAAGATCATAATGAGAATGAATAGAAAAATAGAACTTCAGTTCAGGACCTCCCTATCAAGATCACAGTCAAGCTTGAAGATGTATAAAAATGGTTCCTAAATTGAGAAAGAAAATAAAATTAAGGATGCGAAATCGTAAGGAAAAAAATAGATGGCTTACCTTGGGAATCCAAAATAAAAATATACCTGGAAATAACTTGAACAAATATCGATGATCTGGAATACACAAACAAAGTTAAAGCTAATAATGAAAAGGAATAGGAAGAAGGTCATATAAATGGTTCCGTTCGGGATCACCAAGTCAAGAATCGATTCAAGAATCACGTCAATGAAAATATGAAGATAAGAATAAGAAAAAGCATGAGAAGAATTGAAAGGTTGAAGATAGAGTTGATCTGGAATACACAAACAAAGTTAAAGCTAATAATGAAAACGGAGTAGGAAGAAAGTCATATAAATGGTTCCGTTTGGGATCTCCAAGTCAAGAATCGATTCAAGAATCAAATCAATGAAAATATGAAGATAAGAAATTGAAAGAATGAAGATATAGTTGATTCAATTCGGGATCCCCAAATAAAAATATCAACGATTCGGGATCCCAAAAAATAAAGAGAATCAATACTAAAGAATGTTGGGTTAAGCAACTCCAGGATAAAAATACGTTGATGGTACCCAAGTCAAGATTGAAAATATATAGGTGAGTGTGGGAAATAGCTTGATGGATTAAGGGTAGATAAAAATGTTTAGACCTAAACAGCAAAGTGCCAGTTTAGCCAAGAAGATGCTAAATGATAATCTATAATTTGTTTTAGGCTAGCAAGAAAAAGAAAAAAATCATAATAACGATGAGAATATTTTTGGTCTAAAATGACAAGAGACCAGGGAATCATAATAATGATGCTGATGTTGCTGATGAGGGGGCCTGTCCGAGCCTTTTCCCAGCTCTGAGGACCATTAAGTGGCCGTCAATGTCTGTTGCTTTCGAAAGTTTTGGTCCCAGCCAACCGATTTGATTTTGTTGGAAATGCCAGAGACTGTTGAAATTGACGATGATGTTTGATCAAGGCTGACGAGGTTTTCGACTAAGTCGGACATGGCGGAGGAGGGGGGGGATTGTTTGTGCCTGTGATAAGGGCAAACTAACATTTGCCAAAAACGGAAGCGAGTAACACAAAAAGCAAATCTTTGGACATTTGCATAAGCTTGGCTTCATCAGCAGGAGGCGGGTCAAATTGAATGAGTTGGCCTGATGGACAATCGAATAGAACAGACACGACCGTCCAGAGGCAAGGGGTGGGGCTTTTGGCAGATGTAGCAACATGTGTGGACCACACACACACACACCGAATGTGGCAGCTGTTGGAGCGGTTTGTCCTTGCCAAATCACACGTATGTCAACGCACACCAAAAGGGAAATGCTTATTTGGACATGCCAGAAAGGTTGCTATCCTCTCCGTCCTCCACCCTCCAAACACACACATACACATTGGTTTGTATCTCTTTTTGGGGTTTGGGGGGGAAAATTTAACCATTTATTTGTCTCGCTGCGGCCTTCGGTTTGGCGTTCCTTTTTTTTTTTTTGTTTTTTTTTAGTTATGCAAAAAATGACTGGCCAGGCACGTTTCAGTTTTTGGCAACTGTTGCCAAAGGGATGCCATGACCGATGCCGCCACCGTCGCCGCTGCTGCCAAACAAAGACCGGGCCAACATACTGGCCAGGAAAATAATCTCGGACGCTATCATTTCATTTCGTTTTGGTCGGTCCCCTCGCCTGCCCCTCGACTCTGTCTGCTCCTGCTTTGTCCTCTTGACAAGGTGACCGTCAAGGGGGGGACGGAGGATCTGGTTGTGTCTGCCTTGTTGGCCATTGTAATTTCTCGGGGTATTTGTATATTTTTTCTCACCCCCCACCCCCTTCCCACACTCCTCCGTCTCCACTTATCATTCCCGCACTCTTCTTCTTTTTCATATTTATTTTTTTCACAATATTTTTCATGTTTATGAATTTTCTTTCCACTTTTTTTTATATATATTTTCATATTTTTTTTTTGTTGTTGTCCTTCTGTCTGGTTTTTTAACTTTCCCTGTTTTTCTTCTTCTTATTTTTTCTCTTTGTTGTTGTGGAAAATATTGTCAACCCAATTTATGTTTTTACCGATATTTTTGCATCGATAGAATTCTTCTTCTTCTTCTTGCTTTCTTTCTTTTAAATGTAAACGAGTATTGTGCTTTATTTTATTGTATTTTTCTTCTTCTGCTTCTGTTTTTTTTTATTGTCATCGACTGAATTCATTCAGATTTCCATATGCCGATTTCAGGGGAAAAAATTCTTTCGTCTTTATTTTTTTTTGCCCCGCTTAGATGCGAAAATTATGCAATTTAAATAAAAGCTTTTGCAATTGTCAACTCAAATGGAAATGGATGGAGGCAAAAAAAAAAAAAAACAGCAGACCTTCCAACTACCCCCCCCCCCCTACCCCTTCTCCTTCCACAACCATTTGAAGCCCTAAGCAACTTGACTTAATTCCTAGATAATTAATGCAGCATTAGTGGCAAAGTTTTGGTTAAGCAAGGGGGGGGGGGGGGAATTAGAAATGCGATCAGGAAAATAGTGGCCATGCTAATGACACACACACACACACATACACACACACACAGAGAGCTGGACTAACAGCCCACACAATTATTGAGCCTCTTCAAGAAAACATTTTACCAGTCACACTTCCCCCCCACTCACACACACATACACACACATTTACTACTCACAGCTACCCCTCAGTCCTTCCTCGACTCAGTCACATTTTTCCAGCATTTTCCTAGCAGTTTCCCTAGCACTTTTCCGGCACTTTTATGCTCTCACGTGGAATAAGCTGAAAAACCAGGGAAGCCAAATTCTTAGGCTACATTTTCGAATCCCTGGTTTGTTTGATATATTTTAAAACTCTCTCTGAGAGAAAATTAAGAACTCCACCTTTTTTTGAAATACCAAAATCCCCGAATGGAGCTTCCCAGAAAAATCAGAAAAGTTAATCCAAAAAATATCCTAAAATTTCAAAAAAAAAAGAGGAACCAGTTTTTTTTTTAACCCTTCAAATTCCCAAATTTTTAATTTTTTTTTTAATTTTCCATTAACTATTTTTTTTATTTAATTCGATTAAATTTTCCTTCCATTTTATTCTAAAATTGTTTCGTAAAAATTTTCACCAAGAAAAGGAAAGGCCAAGACTGACTCTTTTTCAAGTGGAAGAAGAAGAAATAAAAATTATTTCCTTGAATTCCCCAAAGCATACACGGAATATTAAGAGGGAAAAATCACCAAAAACAATGAACAGGAAGAAGAGACTAAGAAAGCAAAGAAGAAGAAGAAGACGAAGGAGAAGAAATTGAAAGCACATGTGCAAACATTTTAAGGCTTAAGAAAGAGCATTATTTTTATATGAACACACACAAAGAGGAGGGAAGGAGGGATAGGTGGAGGGAGAGAGGGGGGGGGGGCTGGAGGTGAAAAAGGTGGAAATGTATTTGTAATGACCATTGACCGGTGACCATTCACTTGACTTGTAATTAATTAATTAAATGGCCCAATGGCGTCACATGTGTGGAATTGATTCCCCCCCTCCCCCCCCCCTAAGCCCACCCCACTAAACAACCAAAACAAAATGAAGAAGAAGAAGAACAAGGATTGCCTAGGAAATGGTAGAGATAATGCGGACATTAAACAACCGCAGAGACCACACAAAATGCCTAGGCCAAAAAAGTATCTCAAAAAAAAAAGTATCTCAAAAAAAAAAATGAAACGTATCTGCGAGAAACCACAAGTCGAATGGCAAACGACGAGTTCAATGCCTCAGCTCACAGGAGGGCAATGAACCGGTTTGGGAAAATACAGAGAAGTTGGGCAAACAGCCAGTTCAGTGGATCAGAGCCACGGCGAGCCGTCAAAATCGCCAGACCAAACCAGCCGGCACAAAAATGGCTACAACAGCTGCCAGAAATCTCCACATGCAGTTCAAATCTAAAAGCAAAAAACCCAAAAAAAAAAAAGAATTGCAGCAAAAATAGGAAGAGATTCCTGGACAAAGTGTAAGCGAAACCCGGGCAAAGATACAAAATTACACTTACAGATACATGGAAAGTACAGGCAGCTTAGTCAACTGTCGCCACGGCCCAGTTCCGAGCTCCTCTCACCAGGCTGACCAAAAAAAATCCGCAAGAAAACAAGAAAAAACGAGCAAAATTTTATACCGAAAAAAATTTCCGACAAATCCAAAAAAGCAAAGCCCTCCCCACCGAACTCCGCCCGCAGCAAACGGCAAGCCTTTTGCGTCAACTCAGTTATGTGGAATGAGGGAAATGGGCCCGTATATTCACTGATTGTCATACCAAATCCGCATTCGCATCCAAAATCCAAAAGCCCTTCCCTAACGCTTTACCTCTCTGTCGGGCCCACCCGGTTTGGTCTCGTTGTGTCTCGTTTGTGAAATGGAAATCAGAGAGCCAGAACATAGAGAGACAAAACTCGCCAGACTGCAAATGGAGGAAGGCTGGCATATTTGCTTGAAGATTGCCGGGGATCTGAATAAGTTTCCCTCTATTTGCTGCCACTCACTCACTCTTTTCACTATTTGCTAACCCGTCGTCTCCCCCCCAAAGCTAAATTTCAATTTACCAAACGTGCACTGCATTTTTATACACTTTTTCCTCGCCACTCTCTCTCCGATTCTCTAGGAAAAAAAAAAATTGATAGTTCAAATCACCAAAACAAAAAGAAAATCACTGGAATGGTATATAATCTGCCCGAAATTATATTCAAAGCACTCTGGACGAGGCTTATTTCTTTCTTAAGTTTTTCTTTCTTTTTTTCACCCTCCTCCACACGCCCAACCAAACAAATTCAAGTTGAAATCTATAGTTTTTCTATAAGCTCAAACTTTCAGCTTTGACACTCAAAATAATACTCAAGTAGTCCAAGAATAGTTTCCATGATAAAAATTTATCTGAATCTGAGTAATAATTAATAAAATTCCTTTTTGAAGTCTCTGAAAAAAATCCCAAAGAGCTCCAAAAAGAGCTCCCTAAATTTCCTTGGAAAAATTAATCTACATCTTCGAAATAATAAATAAAATTTCTTTCTTAAGTCTCTGAAGGAAATCCCTATTTCTAGGCTAACCAAAAGAAGTTTTCTAAATTTTCAGGGAAATCATTTTGCCCTCTAAAGTTTCTCCATTATCTTTCAAGCTGGCCAGAACCTACTGAACAAGAGTTCTTTGGGGTTCCCTGCATTCTTTTGTCTTTTAATAAATTTGTCTTAAGTTTTTAAGACTTCCCAGGAATTCCTGGGTCTTCTCACTATTCAAAGATCATCTCTACTCTTATCTATAAAATTTTTCCAAGTTTCAAGTCTTTTGATCTACCTGAAATATTTTTAGGGGATTCCTGAAAATACTTTATCTATTTTTTCCAGAATTCCCTGTACCCAGCTTTCTTTTTTTACGTATTCCCTTAGTTTTAAATCTTTTAAAAGTATACCTAATATTTTGGGTGATCCCAGAAAAGAGTTGCCTTAATTTCCTAAGCATTTTTTCTTTTCTTTCAAACTTCTTCAGAATTTCCTATAAAAATTTATTTTCCTTATAATTTTCTCTTAGTTGAAAGTCTTTCAAGGATACCAGAGACGAGTTCCATTAATTTCATAAGCTTTTTTATAGTTGTTAAAGATTCTCTAGAATTTTCTAAAAAAATTCTCTCAACTCCTCTCCCCTTTCTCCAAGTCTTTGAATGTCTTTTCCGTTAATCATTTAAAATGTTCCCATTATATTTAAGGCTTTCCAGAACTTTCCCAGTTCCTTTCACTTACCAAGAATTATTTCTGCATTTTTATACTTCTACCCCAAATTTCAGGTCATCTCAATTCTCAATTCTCTCAGACTTATCTCAATTCTCTTGGGATACCACAAGGATACTCAAAGATTTTTAAAGTCTTTCAGGAATTTCCTGATAAGTTTTTGACAAATTTTCTCCAACTTAATTTTGGATTCTTTAATATTTCCTAAAAAGGAATAATAACTTTCTGTTTCTTTTCATTTTTTTTTTTTTAACTTTAAAGATTTCTTACAAAAAAGAGTATTAAAAATGTCAGGTTTTTGATAGGTGGGCCTTTAGTTTTTTTTCTATTTATTTTTGCCTAAAAAACTTTGCAACGATTTGAAAGCGCAGCGGCATTTAATGCGTGAGCAGCTGCAGTTTGTCAAGGAGCTAGCCCCAACCCCCGTAGCCCCCCCCCCCCCTACCCCTCTGAGTGTCAGATTGTTGGTTAGGAGTTTCAGACGCGTGCAAGGAATTTTTGTGCCCCGGAGTGAAGCAGCTCGGGGAGGTCCGAATCTTTTCTATTTTTCACTTCCTTTTCAGTGCGCTTCTGGTATTTTTTTTTTGTCTGTGTTGGTCTGGCCAACAATTTGTCCAACTGTGTTGGTTCAACTGAGTCCTTCTTTTGGCCGGACTGACGGCTTGTCTGTGTGTCTATCTTTGTCGACTTTTGTTAGCCAGCTTCGGTTCGAGATGAAATTTGTTCGAGGATTAGAAATGGCGGCTGGGCTGGTCTGGGTTGGTTGAGCTACTCCAAAACTCTTCAAGATGGTGTCCATTTTGCTGGCGCATCATTAAATTTTCCAAAGCAAACACACACACACACACACTGAATTTTCTCTGTGTTTTCCTTTTTCATTTTTTTTTTTTTTGAATTTAGTTTTGAATCTCTTGGAGACTTTCACTTTGGCTTTGTCTCGTCTGCTTAAGCCAGATTTGTATCATTTTGAAAAAGTGCTTTGTTCGTGCATTTGTTGTTATTGTTGTTGTTGTTGCCAGGGGTGGGTCGTCCTACCCAGTTACGGGATATCCTTTTGGTATTCAATATTAGTCAAAGTCAATGGAACTTGCCAGGCCATCCATTTCGACCTCCGCCGCCTTCGCCTTCGCCCAAAACCCGATCGATCGATTTTGAGTGACGTTGTCGATTTGAAATTGAAAAACATTTGCCAAAGACAATCAACTGGTGAGACTGACAAGGGCTTCGCCGGTATCTCTTCTTCTTCTTCTTCTTACACACAAATGGCCTGGGTTTGCCATCTGCGATTTGCTTGGAGTTTGTTTTTTTTTTGCTGAAAGTTCAAAGATATTTTCCCCGATTTTTTTTGCTTCCTTTTTTTGTTCGCCAAAAAAAAAAGAAAGAGTCAAATTGACATAACAGATTTTTCCTTATTGGTGGAATTTTTTATTTTCTTAGAGAAAAACAAAATAAATTTTTTTTTTTCGAATAGCTTTGCAGGTGCTGGAAAATGCCAATCAAAATTGCTACCTCAGTTACACTTTTATCCCAATCAGCTTAAACATATACATATATATAGACTATAGATATATAGGGACTAGATAGATTATCTTAAATAATTACCAAAATTTTCTCAACCATTTTCCTTTTGGCGAGAAAAAACTCAAGAATGTGTGAAAAGAAATCCTAAACGTTTCAGCCAAAGAAGTGTGAAATTTATATATATATATAAAGAACAAAATTAATGCCCTGTTAAATTTTTCTATAAGGAACCAAAAAATTTTCCAAAAATAAACATTTTCTTTCTTCTTCTTCTTCTTCTTTTTTTTGCTCACGAATTGCTCGCACTTCTTTGTCTGATAGACAAGCCGGTGTGTTTTGTCTGCTTTCGACGGGCTTTGTGAAATGTGTTAAAAAAAAATATATATATATTATTATTATTATAATAAGAGCCACGCCCCCCCCCCCCCTCGCCAACACCCTAATGCCCAAAGCGTATACACAACGTGACCGATGAGGGCGGCCACGATTTGACACTGCCAAACTGTGCACGTCTGAAGGCATTGAAAGCAAAATTATTTCCAAGAAACTGACACGGCGTTGGGAAGGGGGCGGCGAAATGCTGCCAATGTCGTAGAGAATCTGGACGGGTTGAAAGGGGAAGGGGGTGGTGCAGGGCAGGGTGGTAAGTGTGTAGAGTGCTTCGACGAAGCTGTAATCAAAATAAGAATAACCGTTGACAACACACAGACTGAAGGCCTTTGGC